>NC_046133.1:5169039-5296539 GCF_010993605.1 Petromyzon marinus | reverse complement strand
CGTCCGCCGCCAAGAACGAGGTGGCGCACCAACTGCAGAACGAGCTGCTGGCGCTAGAGGCAGAGCTGAGCTCATCCCACGATACACAGCAGGGTGAGACGCTACTGGAGAAGCAGCGGCGTTTCAGGTCCATCACGGACGAGCAGGCGGCACATCGCGCTTTTGTGTGCAAAAAGATGCAGAACCTGTCGCAGATGGACTCTCCCGCTAAGTTTTTATTTCGCTTAAACAAAAAACCGGCCAACACCACAAAAATGTCCAGTTTGCGAACCCCAGAGGGACAAACAGCAACATCTGAGAGCGAGTTCGCCAAGACCGCCAGGGATTTCTACTCACAACTTTTCGCTGCCGAAACCATACACGACGGGGCTGTCCGGGAGCTACTGGACGGGGGCCCTACCTTAGGAGTCCCCGAGCGGGATCGTCTGGACAGCCCCGTCACCCCGCAGGAGCTCCACACCGCTGTGAAAGGGCTCGCAGCTGGTAAAGCCCCGGGGATTGACGGCCTGCAGGTTGAGTTTTATGCGGCCTTTTGGGATGAGCTTGGCCCTCCACTACTACAATTGTTGACGGAGAGCCTGCAGAAGGGGGAACTCCCACAAAGCTGCAGGAAAGCAGTGGTCTCCCTGCTCCCCAATAAGGAGGACCTGCGCCTCGTCGTGAACTGGCGATCCGTGTCCCTCTTTGTGCGCTGACTACGAAATATTCTCCAAGGTGCTGGCAAACCGTCTCAAGACAGTGCTGGGTCAGCTGATCCTGCCGGTATTGCATCCCCGGACGGTGCATATACGATAACATCGGTACGGTCAGAGACGTAATCTCCCTTGCAGAAGCGCACAACGTGGACTTAGGCCTCCTCTTCTTACATCAGGAGAAGGCCTTTGACAGGGCGAGCCACGAGTACCGTGGACAAACTCCTTAACGTCGCTCGGCTTCAGCCCGGCCTTCATCTCACACGTGAGGCTCCTGTACACGGGGGCACATCCAGACTCTTGAAGATAAACCAGCGGCTCGGCGCCCCTTTCCCTGTGACGAGGGGGGTCAGACCTGGGATGCCCCCTCTCGGGGCTGCTGTTACCCCCTGTCCATTGAGCCACTGCTACACCACCTGAGACGAAATCTGTCTGGCCTCAAGGTCCCGGGACCTGAGAACGCGGCCGTCAGGCTCTCGGCTTACACAACCACGTGATGCGTCGTGCTCAACGACGCGCCTGACGTCTCCGCGCTCTGCCAGGCGGTTGTGGTGCACGAGAGGGGGGCCTCCTCCGCCAGGGTCAACTGGGCCAAGTGCGAGGCCCCCTCCGTGTGTTTGGGGTCGCGAGGCGGCGTTCGCTCTGTGCCCCTCCCAGGAGGAGTCAGTTGGCAGGACGACAGAGTCAAGTACCTGGGGGTCTACCTGTGGGAACCACGTGACGTCACTCTGAACAACTGGACCCAGCTGGCCGACACAATGGAGGCTAAATTACTGACATGGGCGCAACGCCTCGCTCCGTAGATGTCATTCAGGGGCCGAGTGCTCGTCGCTAACGCCCTGGCTGCATCCGTGCTGTGGCACAAGACCAAGGCCCTCCAGCCTCCTGCTTGGCTACTCACCAGAGTCAACCGCTCACTCGCGCACTTCGTCTGGCACGGGAAACACCGGCTCAGGCCGGGCGTTCTCTGCCTGCCGGTGGCCGAGGGCGGCCAGGGTCTGGTGGACGTCGCCGCCAGGGTCGTGAGCTTCAGGCTCGTGGCAGTCAGGCGGCTGCTGTACGACCGGGAGGAGCTACCCTGGAAGTCGCCGGCCCTCACCCTGCTGAGAATTGTAGAGGGGTACCTGGGGTACGGAAAGGAGCTCTTCCTGATGGACCTGAGCCTGGTCGACTACACGAGGCTGCCAGATTATTACCAGAGCCTTTTGGATGCGTGGCAGCAATAAAAGTTGTTTAAAAGTCAAAGGTCTTTGTTGCTCTCTCTCTCTGTCGCTCTCTGTTTCGTTATCTCTCTATGTCGCTCTCTCTCTCTCTGTCGCTCTCTCCCTGTCGCTCTCTCTCTGTTGCTCTCTCTCTCTGTCGCTCTCTCTCTATCACTCTCTCTCTCTCTGTCGCTCTCTGTCACTCTCTCTGTCGCTCTCTGTCGCTCTCTCTCTGTCGCTCTCTCTCTGTCGCTCTCTTTTTCGCTTTCTCTCTTTGTCACTCTCTATTTCGTTCTCTCCCTGTCGCTCTCCCTTCTTCGTTCTCTCTGTCGCTCTCTCTCTCTCTGTGTGGCACAGCAAACACTGGCTGAGGCCAGGGGTCCTCTGCCTGCCGGTGGGTGAGGTCGGCCTGGGCCTGGTGGATGTCTCCGCCATGGTGATGAGCTTCAGGCTTCAGGCCGTGAGGCGTCTGCTGTATGAACGGGAGGAGCTGCCCTGGACGTCGCCTGCCCTCAGCCTGCTGAGAGGCGCGGGGGGGGGGGGGGGGGGGGGGGGGGGCGTGCCTGGGGTTACGGTGAGGGAGCTCTTCCTGTTGGACCTGGCCCTGGTCGACTACACGAGGCTGCCAGGGTATTATCAAAGCCTCTTGGACGCGTGGCGGAGCCTCGAATGGAGCAGGGCGAGCCGGCACCGCGCCCTCAAACATTTCATGCACGAACCCCTGTTCTGTAATGGCCTCTTCAAAGAACTCGGGGAGGAGAGAAGGCTGGCCCTCCGTTTCACCTCGGCAGGGGTGCGGACGGTCGGCGACCTCGTGAAGAGCCACGGCCGCCACCCCGAGTGGAAGACGGCGGCCGAGATCAGCGGCACCGCGGGGCTCCGCTCGATGCTCGCCGGAGAGAAGCTGTCGCGGGAGGCGCTCGCGGCAATGCGGGAGCCGCGGCTGAAGCTGGAGGCACCTGAAGACAGCGGCGCCGCACGACCTTCACTCCTCCTCCTCCCCGGAGCTGCGCGTCTCCTGCACCCAGCCTCCCGGGCGCTGTGACTCAGGGAAGCTGCTCAAACTCGCGGACTGCAGAGACGTGGCCCTCGAGAGTGCCCCCCAAAGAGAGCGTTGTACGCGCGCCGCGTCAAGGCGCTCCGTTGTCAAGCCCATGGCGAACCTCCCGGACACGAACTGGAGGGACTTTTTCTCTCCCCTAATCGAGGCCACCCCCCAGTGGAAGCACCTGTACAAGCCCCCCCCCCACGGAGCGAAACGCTGCGGGGACCTCCAGTGGAGGTTGGCACGCTGGACGCTACCCTCAGCCGTGTGGCTCAGCAAAATCACCCCAGGGCCATCAGTTCTGTGTTGCGTTCTGCGGTGCGAAGGAGGATCTGGGCCCACCGGTACTCGGGCTGTCCTCGGCTGAACCCAACGTTCCGGCTCTTGGGATCCATTTTCAGTAAACCGGGGGTGCCCTTTCGCAAGAGCTGGTTCATCTACGGGGTGCCTTACCCGGCGAATAAGCGCCACGATCTCGTGAACTTTGCGCCCAAGCAAAGATGGCAGTCTACAAAACCCGGAAGAAGAAGAAGAAGCTGAAGAAGCCGCAAGGCGACGCGGACGATGGCTGCTCAGCGGCGGCGATGTTGAGGGGCCTGCTCAAGGCGCGGCTCCGGCTGGAGCTCGTCTCGTCCCGCTCCTATGCCGGGGACGCCCGCGCCGCGCTCCTTGAACGGTGCCGGGCCGGCCGGGCCCTCTGCACCGACACAAACGGTGCACCGGCGTTCACGTTTTGACCGGTCGACTGTAAGTTTGCGATGTGCGTGACGACGCGGTGCTCGCGGTGCCCGTGGGGGTGTGGCTCACGTGGCGGTGAGGCGCATGTGGTGGTGTGGCGCACGTGCTGCGGTTGTGCGATGGCGACGTCGCTGTACTCGAGGGTGGTGACCCCGCGTCGAAAGTGGCTCCAGGGCTGTGGCTGCTGGCAGCAATAAAATTGGTTTAAAAGTCAAAAAAGTCTGTCGCTCTCTCTCTCTCTGTCGCTCTCTCTCTCTCTGTCGTTCTCTCTCTCTGTCGCTCTCTCTCTCTCTGTCGCTCTCTCTCTCTGTCGCTCTCTCTGTCGCTCTCTCTCTCTCTCTGTCGCTCTCTCTCTGTCGCTCTCTCTCTGTCTCTCTCTCTCTCTCTGTCGCCCTCTCTCTCTGTCGCTCTCTCTCTGTCACTCTCTCTCTCTCTGTCGCTCTCTCTCTCTCTGTCACTCTCTCTGTCGCTCTCTCTCTGTCGCTCTCTCTCTCTGTCGCTCTCTCGTTGTCGCTCTCTCTCTCGCTCTCTCTCTCTCTGTCGCTCTCTCTCTGTCGCTCTCTCTCTCTGTCGCTCTCTCTCTGTCGCACTCTCTCTCTGTCACTCTCTCTATCACTCTCTCTCTCTCTGTCGCTCTCTCTCTGTCGCTCTCTCTCTCTCTGTCGCTCTCTCTCTCTATCTCTCTGTCGCTCTCTCTCTCTCTGTCGCTCTCTCTCTCTGTCGCTCTCTCTCTGTCGCTCTCTCTCTCTGTCACTCTCTCTCTGTCACTCTCTCTGTCACTCTCTCTCTGTCACTCTCTCTGTCACTCTCTCTCTCTCTGTCGCTCTCTCTGTCTCTGTCGCTCTCTCTTGATTCTGTGATGTGCAGCGCGTCTTCTTCGAACACTGGGGAGCCGGACAAGCTCCTCTCTGTACCAGCGTGGACGGCACCCCCCACGTGTTCACCTTCTGAAGCGCTCGCTCGTCACCGTGACGTGCGCGATGACCACCACCACCACGTGACTTTTATTTCGTGTTGTGCGCGGTGCATTTAGCGCCACAGCGCGTGGATTCATATCGTTTATTTTATTTGTGTTGCTGGTGACTTTGTGTATTTGTGTTGCTGGTGACTTTGTGTATTTGTGTTGCTGGTGACTTTGTGTTATTTGTTTGCTGGTGACTTTGTGTTATTTGTGTTGCTGGTGACTTTGTGCATTTCATATCGGAATCGCCTCCAGTGCTGTTGCTGCTGGCGGCAATAAAAGTTGTTTAAAAGTCTAAAAGTATCTCGATTTTCTCCCTCTCTCTCGTTGCGTTTGGTTCGACGCTGCCACTGAGCAGCCTCGCTCGCTCGCTCGCTCGCCAGGTTCGGCAACAGGACCCCGTGGCCTCCCGAGATTCCCCGTGGCAGCCTCGCTCGGCCAGTAGCAGAGGAATCAGAAAAGGAATATCTACGTATACTGGAGGAGGAATCCGAAGAGAGAGAGAGAGAGGATGACTCAGAGAGAGAGGATGACTCAGAGAGAGAGAGAGAGAGAGGACGACTCAGAGAGAGAGAGGACGGCTCAGAGAGAGAGGACGACTCAGAGAGAGGACGACTCAGAGAGAGAGAGAGAGGGGACGGCTCAGAGAGAGGGAGTGAGGACTCCGAGAGAGAGAGGACGGCTCAGAGAGAGAGGACGACTCAGAGAGAGAGAGAGAGAGGGGACGGCTCAGAGAGAGGTAGTGAGGACTCAGAGAGAGAAAGGACGACTCAGAGAGAGGATGACTCAGAGAGAGAGGACGACTCAGAGAGAGTGAGGACGACTCAGAGAGAGAGGATGACTCAGAGAGAGAGGACGACTCAGAGAGAGAGAGAGGACGGCTCAGAGAGAGGACGACTCAGAGAGAGAGAGGACGACTCAGAGAGAGGGAGTGAGGACTCAGAGAGAGGGAGGACGACTCAGAGAGAGAGGACGGCTCAGAGAGAGGACGACTCAGAGAGAGAGGACGACTCAGAGAGAGAGAGGACGACTCAGAGAGAAGACGACTCAGAGAGAGGACGACTCAAAGAGAGGACGACTCAGAGAGAGAGAGAGGACGACTCAGAGAGAGAGAGTACGAATCAGAGAGAGGACGACTCAGAGAGAGAGGACGACTCAGAGAGAGGACGACTCAGAGAGAGAGAGAGAGGACGACTCAGAGAGAGAGGACGACTCAGAGAGAGAGGACGACTCAGAGAGAGAGTGAGGACTCAGAGGGAGAGGACGACTCAGAGAGAGGACGACTCAGAGAGAGAGGACGACTCAGAGAGAGGACGACTCAGAGAGAGGACGACTCAGAGAGAGAGGACGATTTAGAGAGAGAACGACTCAGAGAGGACGACTCAGAGAGAGAGGACGACTTAGAGAGAGGACGACTCAGAGAGAGGACGACTTAGAGAGAGGACGACTCAGAGAGAGGGAGTAAGGACGACTCAGAGAGCGAGAGGACGAATCAGAGAGAGAGTGGACGACTCAGAGAGAGGACGATTCAGAGAGAGAGAGGACGACTCAGAGAGAGAGGACGACTCAAGAGAGAGAGGACGACTCAGAGAGAGAGGACGACTCACAGAGAGATGGGACGACTCAGAGAGAGAGGACGACTCAGAGGACGACTCAGAGAGAGAGAGGACGACTCAGAGAGAGACGACTCAGAGAGAGGGAGTGAGGACTCAGAGAGAGAGAGGACCACTCAGAGAGAGGACGACTCAGAGAGAGAGAGGACGACTCAGAGAGAGAGAGGACGACTCAGAGAGAGAGGGGACGACTCAGAGAGAGAGAGGACGACTCAGAGGACGACTCAGAGAGAGGACGACTCAGAGAGAGGACGACTCAGAGAGAGGGAGTGAGGACTCAGAGAGAGAGAGGACGACTCAGAGAGAGGACGACTCAGAGAGAGAGAGGACGACTCAGAGAGAGAGAGGACGACTCAGAGAGAGAGAGGGGACGACTCAGAGAGAGAGAGAGGACGACTCAGAGGACGACTCAGAGAGAGAGGACGACTCAGAGAGAGGACGACTCAGAGAGAGGGAGTGAGGACTCAGAGAGAGAGGACGACTCAGAGAGAGAGGACGACTCAGAGAGAGAGGACGACTTAGAGAGAGGACGACTCAGAGAGAGGGAATGAGGACTCAGAGAGAGGGAGGACGACTCAGAGAGAGAGGACGACTCAGAGAGAGAGAAAGGACGACTCAGAGAGAGAGGACGACTTAGAGAGAGGACGGCTCAGAGAGAGGGAGTGAGGACTCAGAGAGAGAAAGGACGACTCAGAGAGAGAGAGGACGACTCAGAGAGAGAGGACGACTCAGAGAGAGGACGACTCAGAGAGAGGACGACTCAGAGAGAGGACGACTCAGAGAGAGAGAGGACGACTCAGAGAGAGGGGACGACTCAGAGAGAGAGAGGACGACTCAGAGAGAGGACGACTCAGAGAGAGGACGACTTAGAGAGAGGACGACTCAAAGAGAGGGAGTAAGGACGACTCAGAGAGCGAGAGGACGACTCAGAGAGAGAGAGGACGACTCAGAGAGAGAAAGGACGACTCAGAGAGAGAGAGGACGACTCAGAGAGAGAGGACGACTCAGAGAGAGAGGACGACTCAGAGAGAGGACGACTCAGAGAGAGAGGACGACTCAAGAGAGAGAGGACGACTCAGAGAGAGATAGAGAGGACGACTTAGAGACAGGGCGAGGAAGGGGCAAAGTCTAGCCAGCAGCCTGGGCAGCTTCCGCGCTCTGGTCGGAGCCAGGGTGTGGCTGGAGTTCCGCCGTGCGTGGCTGAGCCACGCCGTGCCGGCCTTCAAGGAGCAGTGGGCGCTGGAGGAGGCCGTGGGCTCGGTGGCAGATGACGGTAGAGAGCTCTGTGCATGCAGATCTGAGCTACCCGTCGGAGGCCGTAGGGCTGTGGGAAGGGCTGCGTGCAGATGCAGCACTTGTCGTAGTTATAAAGAAAAAAAGAGAGCGACATGGAGTAGGAAGAGAGGGGGTAGAGAGAGGGGGTAGAGAGAGAGGGGGTAGAGAGAGAGGGGGTAGAGAGAGAGGGGGGCAGAGAGGGGGTAGAGAGAGAGGGGGTAGAGAGAGAGGGGGGGGGGGCAGAGAGGGGGGTAGAGAGGGGGTAGAGAGAGAGGGGGGTAGAGAGAGAGGGGGGGGCAGAGAGGGGGTAGAGAGAGAGGGGGGGCAGAGGAAGAGGGGGGTAGAAAGAGAGGGGGGTAGAGAGAGAGGGGGGGGCAGAGAGAGGGGGGGTAGAGAGAGAGGGGGGCTAGAGGAGGGGGGTAAGAGAGAGAGAGAGAGAGGGTGAACGGGTAAGGAGAGCAGAGCAGGCAAATATTTCGTCAAAATCTTTCATTTAAAAAAGGGGGGGGGGGGAGGGATGGAGGGGGTGCTTACGTAGAGCAAAGCATTGGGAAAAAAAAACCGAAATGACGAACGGAGCAAAGTGCCGACTACACCGAGCATCTTCTCGTTTCCTGTCTGATCGTTAATAAAAAAAGACGAGAGCGAGAGAGAGGGAGAGAGGGAGAGAGAGAGGGCCTCCTCGCTACAGCCCCAGCCAGCCTCCGTAATTGGAGCGGGCGCACACTCTCGTCTCCGCTAGCGTTCGTTCCCTGAAACTATTCGACTTGCCTTGTTGCTGCTGTTGTTGTTGTTTTTGAGTTGTTGCTGTTGTTGTTGTTGTTGGGAACATTTCGCAACGGGACTTCATCGCTCGCTGGCGGTAATGAGGCGACCCTTTGCAGCTGCCCGGCACGCACGGGCACAGGTAGCCCGGGCGAGTTCCTCCCGGGTCTGGAAATGTTACAGCGATTCGTCAACTTCGCCGCGGGGCAAAGGACTCCCTTCCCCCGTCCCACCCCCCCTCTCTACCTCTACCCCCTCTCTACTCCCTCCTCTCTACCCCCTCTCTCTCTATCCCCTCTCTACCCCCCTCTCTCTATCCCCTCTCTACCCCCTCTCTCTTTCCCCCTCTCTACCCCCCCTCTCTCTATCCCCTCTCTACCCCCCCTCTCTCTATCTATCCCCCCCTCTCCCCCCCCTCTCTACCCCCTCCCTCCTCTCTCTATCCCTCTCTACCCCCTCCCCCCCTCTCTCTATCCCCTCTCTACCCCCCCTCTCTCTATCCCCTCTCTACCCCCCCTCTCTACCCCGTCTCTACGCCCCCTTTCTCTATCCCCTCTCTACCCCCCTCTCTCTATCCCCTCTCTACCCCCCTCTCTCTATCCCCTCTCTACCCCCCTCTCTCTTTCCCCCTCTCTACCCCCCCTCTCTCTATCCCCTCTCTACCCCCCCTCTCTCTATCTATCCCCCCCTCTCCCCCCCCCTCTCTACCCCGTCCCTCCTCTCTCTATCCCCTCTCTACCCCCTCCCCCCCTCTCTCTATCCCCTCTCTACCCCCCCTCTCTCTATCCCCCTCTCTACCCCCCCTCTCTCTATCCCCCTCTCTACCCCCCCCCCCACTCTACCCCGTCTCTACGCCCCCTCTCTCTATCCCCTCTCTACCCCCCCCCCTTTCTATCCCCTCTCTACCCCCTCTCTCTATCCCCTCTCTACCCCCCCTCTCTCTATCCCCCTCTCTACCCCCCCTCTATCTATCCCCTCTCTACCCCCCCTCTCTCTATCTATCCCCCCCTCTCCCCCCCCTCTCTACCCCCTCCCTCCTCTCTCTATCCCCTCTCTACCACCTCTCTCTATCCCTCTCTACCCCCCCTCTCTCTATCCCCCTCTCTACCCCCTCTCTCTATCCCCCTCTCTACCCCCCCCTCTCTACCCCGTCTCTACGCCCCCTCTCTCTATCCCCTCTCTACCCCCCCCTCTCTCTATCCCCTCTCTACCCCCCCTCTCTCTATCTATCCCCCCTCTCCACCCCCTCTCTACTCCCTCTCCCCTCTCTCTATCCCCTCTCTACCCCCTCCCCCCCTCTCTCTATCCCCTCTCTACCCCCCCTCTCTCTATCCCTGCCCCTCTCTACCCCCTCCCCCCCCTCTCTCCCCCCCTCTCTCCCCCCCCTCTATCCCCCCTCCCCCCCTCTCCCCCCTCTCCCCCCCTCTATCCCCCCCTCTCCCCCCTTTCTATCCCCCCCTCTCCCCCCCCCCCCTCTCTCCCGACCCCCGTATAGAGAGAGGAAGCTCTTGAAGGGAGCTGGGGCTTGGGGCAAGTCGCGCCGGAGCTGCACACACGAGGGTTTGGCTGTGGTTAACATCAGCCCCGGTCCGCCTTTGTCTCCCCAGTGCTCATGTTTGCACACAAAGACAAAGATCCCCCGTGTAGCCTGCAACAGACTATCGGGGCAAGTGCTGTTAGCGAGCAGCAGCTATACAGCAAAGACAAAGATCCCCCGTGTAGCCTGCAACAGACTGCCGGGGCAAGTGCTGTAAGCGTAGTAGCGCCTATACAGCAAAGACAAAGATCCCCCGTGTAGCCTACAACAGACTGTGAGGGACAAGTGCTGTTAGCGAGCAGCGCCTATGAAGGCCGACACCGCGCACGAAGTGGGTGGGTGTCCGGCACCACGCCCGGCCGCCTTTGTCTCCCCAGTGCACCGGCTGCTCATTCAAGGCCGCGTCAGATCAATGATCGCCACTGGGTGTTTGCCTTGAGCGGGAATCCGCGTCGCAGGGGGTTTGTATCGCACTGCGTTAACCGCAGCGCCACCGCTCCTCCCATTCATTCGATGATAACGTCAGTCTGCGCTTTTTGTTTTTACGATCAGAGGAAGTAAAGAAGATGCTCGGTGTAAGTCGGCACTTTGCTCCGTTCATCAGTGAGTTTTATTTTTTTCTTTCAATGCTTTGCTTTATGTAAACCACCCCCCCCCCCCTTTTAAAATGAAAGATTTCACAAAATATTTCAGAGTCCTCTCTCTCTCTCTCTCGCTCTCTGCTCCAAAGAAGCGCCATTGCCCGGAACGTCAGCCAATGCTACATTCTGTCCGGCCAGGTGGCTCGCAAATCCGAAGGGCGCGGGATTCACATCCTGCTTAAGGTGGTGGTTGACACAGCCCATCATCATCATCATCCCTTTCTCTGGGGGTGGGGGTCGATAAAGCTAGTAGCACTCTTGCAGGGATAGACTCCTACCGCCCGCCATAGGAATGTGGAATTTCCACCACCGGTTCAGAGCTCTAAAGAGAGAGAGAGACGCACACACTGAGATGAGCAGGGTATGCGTCAACGCTCAGCTGAGCAAAATGCTTAAGCGAAATGCTTTCATTACTCAACGTTGAATGACATTACACCACCACCACCACCACAAAACAAAGATGCCCCGTGTAGCCTTAGCATACTGTTGGGGCAAGTGCTGTTAGCGAGTAGCAGCACCTATGAAGGCCGGCACGGTGGTACACGACAGGGTGAGGTGGCCAGCACCACGCCCGGCCGCCTTTGTCTCCCCAGTGGCGATGAATTTTTTTTTTTACACACACACAGCACCAGGTGCTTATTTGAGGCTGAGTCGACCTAGGAGAGGACCAGGACCGGTTCAAGCAATTGTCACGTGGTGGTGGTGGTGGTGGTGTTGACCGTGAGCAGGGAATCGAACTCGGGTCGCCAGGTTCGCAGCGCTAACCGCTGCACCACCGCTCCCCACGCACTCCACGATGCAACAACGTTCATTGTGGTGAGGTTCAGTTCATCCGGACGTCGTTCTCTCTCTCTCTCTCTGACACTGTGACCAGCACGGGTGGCTACGTACGGTGCGAACGAAGTTCAAGGTGTAGTCCACGCAGCGGGTGGAACCCCTCTGGGCGAGCATCCCTGTGGACGACTAACGACGGGGCCACCATAGAGCACAACTTGTAGTGTATAGTGTAGTGTAGTGCATAGTGTGGTGTATAGTGTAGTGTATAGTGTAGTGTAGTGCGTAGTGTAGTGTATAGTGTAGTGTATAGTGTAGTGTATAATGTAGTGTATAGTGTAGTGTATAGTAGTGTATAGTGTAGTGTATAGTGTAGTATATAGTAGTGTATAGTGTAGTGTATAGTAGTGTATAGTGTAGTGTATAGTGTAGTGTATAGTGTAGTGTATAGCGTAGTGTGTAGTGTATAGTGTAGTGTATAGTGTAGTGTGTAGTGCTGTGTATAGTCTAGTGTATAGTAGTGTATAGTGTATAGTGTAGTGTATAGTGTAGTGTATAGTAGTGTATAGTGTAGTGTATAGTGTAGTATATAGTAGTGTATAGTGTAGTGTATAGTGTAGTGTAGTGTATAGTGTAGTGTATAGCGTAGTGTGTAGTGTATAGTGTAGTGTATAGTGTAGTGTGTAGTGCTGTGTATAGTCTAGTGTATAGTGTAGTGTATAGTGTAGTATACTAGTACAGCACAAACCAGTTGTGTGTTGGAGAGTAAACCCACTACAACATTTACAATTACAGTGTAGTGTATAGTGTAGTGTATACTGTAGTGTATAATGTAGTGTATAGTAGTGTATAGTGCAGTGTATAGTGTAGTGTATAGTGTAGTGTATAGTGTAGTTATATTGTAGTGTATAGTGTAGTGTGTAGTGTAGTGTATAGTGTAGTGTATAGTGTAGTATACTAGTACAGCACTAACCAGTTGTGTGTTGGAGAGTAAACCCACTACAACATTTACTATTCGAGTAGCCGTGACGTTTTTCCACGTTTTATTTACGCAACAGACCCCTTACTTATTGGCTGTGTCGGGTGGTGGCGGGTTTAACGACACACCATTTATATTTGTGTGACCTAACCCAACAACCTCTACTTGGGATGATATTGCTTGCGAAAGCCAACGTGTTTAAAGTGGCAGCCCTTCGCTCGCTATCTGTCTCTCTCTCTCTCTCTATTCGTATGCATGCATGTACGCTGAATTGATATCACACCGTACGTAGCCAACCGCTCTATTTGTACGCTGAGCTGCGTTGCGCTTTTTCAGAAGCGACCTTTTTCAATCGCGAATGATAGTTAGGCGAAGAAGCTCATCATCATCATCATGTGGGCGTTTACAGCGGCAACCCAAATACTCTGAACGCGTAGGACGTCGTCTCGAAACGTGGAGTGGACAAACACGGCGGAGGACCCGCTAGGCAAAATCCACGTGGACACGGGAGGAGAGAGAGAGAGAGAGACGTGCAAACTCCAAATATACATACCGATGGTACCCTGCTGCATGTTTTTCCACAAGTTTGTGTGCTTATTGCAGTATTTGAGGCCTTGCAAAAGATATATATGTGGTGTTTGCACATCTTAACACCCACTGTTTTATTGCCAGCAAGGATTAAAACCTCTTCTTATTTTTCCAAATATACAGCAGGCGTCAGGGTCGAGTACAAATCCAGGACTTCCTGCATACCGGGCGAGGTAGTTAACATCTCCTAGCCACCGTGGGGTCAGGGGTCAGGGTCAGAATCAAACCCACGACCTCCTGCATATCAGGCGAGGTAGTTAACATCTCCTGGCCACCGTGGGGTCAGGGGTCAGGGTCAGAATCAAACCCACGGCCTCCTGCATACCTGGCGAGGTAGTTAACATCTCCTAGCCACCGTGGCGTCAGGGTCAGAATCAAACCCACGACCTCCTGCATACCGGGCGAGGTAGTTAACATCTCCTAGCCACCGTGGGGTCAGGGTCAGAATCAAACCCACGACCTCCTGCATACCGGGCGAGGTAGTTAACATCTCCTAGCCACCGTGGGGTCAGGGGTCAGGGTCAGAATCAAACCCACGATCTCCTGCAGACCGGGCGAGGTAGTTAACATCTCCTAGCCACCGTGGGGTCAGGGGTCAGGGTCCGAATCAAACCCACGACCTCCTGCATACCAGGCGAGGTAGTTAACATCTCCTAGCCACCGTGGCCACCCAACCCACCGATCTTTGCGAGGTAACCACCCAAATATTGAAACGATTGCAGTGAATACATAAAGATGCTAACAACAATATGAGCACATAATATTAAAAGAAACATGGTTAGTCGATGCGTTGATTTATATTTACCGTGCTTACTACAGCCCGTCGTTAACAGGGGAATGGTCGGTAAGCGAACACATTGGGCTCTATGGAGGCACTACACTATACACTACTATACACTACACTACTATACACTACACTATACACTACACTACACTATACACTACACTACTATACACTACACTACTATACACTACACTATACACTACACTACTATACACTACACTACTCTGTACACTACACTATACATTACACATTGGGCTCTGTGGAGGCCGCTCGTTAAGTGGTTAGTCGTTAACAGGGGTGGTCGATAAGAGGGGTTCTACTCTACACTACACTATACACTACACTATACACTACACTGTACAATATACTATAATTGTAAATGTTGCTGTGGGTTTACTCTCCAACACCACACAACACCCGGTGTGGCGCTGTCCTGGTGACGAATTGGCCACGTGTTGTTTAGGCTACGAACCCCTCACTAATTGGCTGTGTCGGGACGTGGTGGTGGCTTTAACGACACGTTTGTACTCTTTGGTTCTATTCGGTAAAGTCACGTAGGTAAAAAATAAAACAACAAAAATCACGACGTTTCGGCCACAACACAAGCGGCCTTCATCAGTCTGGTCCCTTCACCTGATGAAGGCCGCTTGTGTTGTGACCGAAACGTCGTGATTTTTGTTGTTTTATTTTTTACCTACTCGACTTTACCGAACAGAACCAAAGAGTATGGATCCTTGCAGTCACGAAAGCTTCAAATCTAAAACAACGTTTGTATTTAAAGCGCTCTAACGCAACAAAATAAGTTATATTAAAAAATACTGTTTTTTTTTAAACACGCTTTTATTAAATGTACCGTACTAGTAATGGAAGAACTCCACCACTCCAGGAAGTGACCCCGAAGCTTGCCACGACGTGAGTTGACCGTGGACAATTTGAGCCAAGCCGAAACATAACTTATAAAAAAGAATGTTCAATTTTTTATTATAGAATATCGTATCGTCATCAGTATGACATAGGTATATCAAGTTTGCAGTCGATACCACATTGCGAAGTGGGTTAAAATTGGGTTACAAGATTTGAGGATGCAACAACAGACAGAATGAGTTAATAAAAAGCCTGTAATAATAACAAAATAATGTTTTAAAAATATTAATATTTTTAATGATAGAATATAGTACTGTCATCAGTATGACTTAAGTATATCAAGTTTGCAGTCGATACCACTTTGGGAAGTGGGTTACAATTGAGTTACAAGATTTGAGGATACAACAACAACAACGACAACAACAACGACAACAACAACAGATAGAGTGAGTTAAATGAAAGCGTGTAAAAACCTCGAAATAGAGCTGCTGCTGCTGCTAACAAAACTAAAAATATTTCTTGCGCGAGGTGTCGATGCCCCTGGTGGATGCCTGTTGTGTCCACGGTGCGGTGCCGGTCTCGTCAATGATGACCCCCCACGCCGTGGAGGGTGTGGATCGGGTGGGGGGATGGAGGCACCCGGGACACGCCTATACATGCCGGGCAAAGCAATTCGGGGGGAATCCTGTGACAACACCAACTTAAATAACGACGGTACGAAACAAGGACATGATATTACTCATTGGTTTTTTCGGTAAAGTCACGTACGTAGAAATACAATAAAATTATATTAAAACAAAAAACAACAATCACGACGTTTCGATCACAACGCGAGCGATCTTCATCAGGTGTCAAGAACAAATCACGGAGGTGAATACAACGAAAAAGATGAGAGACGAGAATTCAACAAACCTGAAAGAACAT
The DNA here is from genome assembly GCF_010993605.1 of Petromyzon marinus. Taxonomy (NCBI): domain Eukaryota; kingdom Metazoa; phylum Chordata; class Hyperoartia; order Petromyzontiformes; family Petromyzontidae; genus Petromyzon; species Petromyzon marinus. The sequence continues at coordinate 5,281,157 of NC_046133.1, read as the reverse complement.
TACGTGAAGCCACAACCAGTCAGGCCATTATGTGAAGCCACAACCAGTCAGGCCAACAACACAGTTAGACACTTCCTGGCGGACCACGAATTTCAGAAGAGTGTTAAATTTCACACACCTTGCACATAACACAGAAGCGGTGGTGGGGGGGGGGGGGGGGATGGGGGGGGGTGTGGGAACAGGCTTAGGGTGCACATTTAGGACATAATTACAACGGTAACTTCCCCGTAGAAGTGTGTTAATAAAGTATTAAAGCTTTCGTGACTGCATAAAATTGCTAACCGTGTTGTTGGCCTGACTGGATGTGGCTTCACGTAATGTTTTTTTCAGGTTTGTTGAATTCTCGTCTCTCATCTTTTTTGTCGTATTCACATCCGTGATTTATTCTTGACTCCTGATGAAGATCGCTCGCGTTGTGATCGAAACGTCGTGATTGTTTTTTTGTTTTAATATAATTTTATTGTATTTCTACGTACGTGACTTTACCGAAAAAACCAATGGGTAATTTTATGCAGGCACGAAAGCTTTAATACTTTATTAAGGACATAATAATTGCTGAAGTGGGCAAAAGGGCTGCTGTGGTTTGTCCCACCTGATGACTGGACGCTTGTGTTTGCGCCCGAAACGTCGCGATTTTATCTCGTTTATATTTCTACCCACTGCGTGATGACTTTACCGAAAAAACCAAGGAGTATGGATCACCTGCAGTCGCGAAAACTTCAAATCGACATTAAGAAAGGAGAAAAACGGAGCCGGCTTTCGCGACCAATGTCATTCCAAAATGCAGGGTTTTTTTTGTTTTTGGTGGGGGGGGGGGGGGGGGGTGGTGGTGGTGGGGGGGGGGGTGGTGGTGGTGGGGGGGGGTGGTTAGACCACGTGAATGTATCAACGTTGCGTCGTTAAACCCCCCACCACCCGACACAGCCAATTAGTAAGGGGTTTGTCACGTGGCCAATTGAATCGATTGGCGGTGGTGACCCCGGGTCACCATCGCGACCCAGGGGTGCCAAAACCTCCGTAAACTCCGAAACCAGAAGGCCCACGAAGACGGGAGATGTCACCGAGCCAAATATGGAAATAAAAAATCACACTGCTAAAAACACCCGTGAATAAGGGGGGGGGGGGGGGGGGCGGGCTGCTGGGGTATTTGTGCGTGACAACGGCTGCTTATCGCTTGTTGTGAAAGCACATCGGGATGCTGGTCTGGTCATTCCCCCGGCATGTTCCTCCTTGTCTTTGTGAGCGAGACCACTCGGAGGCAACGGCGCTCTCTCGGTACGGCCGGCTGTCACGGTCGTGCTGGCTGGATCGACATCATCATCGTCGTCGTCGCCCTCATCATCATCATCGTCGCTCCCAGCGTCGCCCTCCGGGAGGACAGGGTGGTGGTAATAACAACCGGCGATGCTCCCAGAAGGAACAAAAAAAAACCTTAAACTATGCCCGGCTGTGTAGGCTTTGAATTTAACATAGCCATTTCTGTGACCAGTCACAAGCTAATCACTCAGTTATATCAATGCTTAATTCTCCTGTTTGATTTGTACTAGGTGCCTCTGTGGATGTGTAGGCTTTGACTTTAACATAGCTATTTCTGTGACCAGTCACAAGCTAATCACGCAGTTATTTCAATGCTAAATTCTCCTGTTTGATTTATACTAGGTGCCTCTGTGGATGTGTAGGTTTTGACTTTAACATAGCCATTTCTGTGACCAGTCACAAGCTAATCACGCAGTTATTTCAATGCTAAATTCTCCTGTTTGATTTATACTAGGTGCCTCTGTGGATGTGTAGGCTTTGACTTTAACATAGCTATTTCTGTGACCAGTCACAAGCTAATCACCAAGTTATTTCAATACTAAATTCTCCTGTTTGATTTGTACTAGGTGCCTCTGTGGATGTGTAGGCTTTGACTTTAACATAGCCATTTCTGTGACCAGTCACAAGCTAATCACTCAGCTATTTCAATGCTAAATTCTCCTGTTTGATTTATACTAGGTGCCTCTGTGGATGTGTAGGCTTTGACTTTAACATAGCCATTTCTGTGACCAGTCACAAGCTAATCACTCAGCTACTTCAATGCTAAATTCTCCTGTTTGATTTATACTAGGTGCCTCTGTGGATGTGTAGGCTTTGACTTTAACATAGCCATTTCTGTGACCAGTCACAAGCTAATCACGCAGTTATTTCAATGCTAAATTATCCTGTTTGATTTGTACTAGGTGTCTCTGTGGATGTGTAGGCGTTGACTTTAACATAACTATTTCTATGACCAGTCACAAGCTAATCCCTCAGATATTTCAATGCTAAATTCTCCTGTTTGATTTGCACTAGGTGCCTCTGTGGATGTATAGGCTTTGACTTTAACATAGCCATTTCTGTGACCAGTCACAAGCTAATCCCCCAGCTATTTCAATGCTAAATTCTCCTGTTTGATTTGTACTAGGTGCCTCTGTGGATGTGTAGGCTTTGACTTTAACATAGCTATTTCTATGACCAGTCACAAGCCAATCACTCAGTTATTTCAATGCTAAATTCTCCTGTTTGATTTGTACTAGGTGCCTCTGTGGATGTGTAGGCTTTGACTTTAACATAGCCATTTCTGTGACCAGTCACAAGCTAATCACTCAGCTATTTAAATGCTAAATTCTCCTGTTTGATTTGTACTAGGTGCCTCTGTGGATGTGTAGGCTTTGACTTTAACATAGCCATTTCTGTGACCAGTCACAAGCTAATCACTCAGTTATATCAATGCTAAGTTCTCCTGTTTGATTTGTACTAGGTGCCTCTGTGGATGTGTAGGCTTTGACTTTAACATAGCTATTTCTATGACTAGTCACAAGCTAATCACTCAGTTATTTCAATACTAAATTCTCCTGTTTGATTTGTACTAGGTGCCTCTGTGGATGTGTAGGCTTTGACTTTAACATAGCCATTTCTGTGACCAGTCACAAGCTAATCACGCAGCTATTTCAATGCTAAATTCTCCTGTTTGATTTGTACTAGGTGCCTCTGTGGATGTGTAGGCTTTGACTTTAACATAGCCATTTCTGTGACCAGTCACAAGCTAACCACTCAGTTATTTCAATGCTAAATTTTCCTGTTTGATTTGTACTAGGTGCCTCTGTGGATGTGTAGGCTTTGACTTTAACATAGCTATTTCTTTGACCAGTCACAAGCTAATCACGCAGCTATTTCAATGCTAAATTCTCCTGTTTGATTTGTACTAGGTGCCTCTGTGGATGTGTAGGCTTTGACTTTAACATAGCCATTTCTGTGACCAGTCACAAGATAATCACGCAGCTATTTCAATGCTAAATTATCCGAACCAAACATTCAACTAATTTTCAATGCTACAGTATATTTTTTCAAGTAGTGGTATCCCAAACTTTCGCAGCAGCTTAAATTCCCTTTTCACACCATCAAAATGTAAACTCCCCCTCCCCCCCTCGCCGGCCTGCACATGTTCACCCCTCTACACCGTTCATCATGCGAAGTCCGCCAATTAAATGCTAATTTTTATGCTAATTCCTTTGTCAAGGTGCTCTGTTTCTTCTCACACAGCTTAAAGGTCGCGGTCTGAGCTTGGCCGTGTTCGCTCCAGCGCTGTCCTCCAGACAGTCTCGTCCCTTCACCTGACGAAGGCCGCTTGTGTTGTGGCCGAAACGTCGTGGGAATTTCATCGTGTTATTTTATTTTTATAAATTTATTATTTTATTCTCATTCTACGTGACTTTACCGAAAGAACCAAAGGAGATATATGCCCGGCCCACCAATAATTTTTGCGGTGACCCGGGCTACCGGCAATCGATTCGATTGGTCACGAGTATGGCGTCTTACGGTTCTTGTGCGTTTAGAGAGCAAAGCCGCCAACAATTCACAGTCCGAGTACGACGTTTCGCCAGTAATTACACGTTCTGTTTGCGTGACACAACCCTTTACTAGTTGGCTGCGTCGGGTGGTGGTGGGGGTGGGGGGTTTCACGACGCAGCGTTGATACATTCACGCGACCGAACCCAACAAGCCTGTATTACGGGAAAATAACAAACAACAACAAATTATAGTGAGAATTAAGGTTTCCCCCAGTTTTTTTCTGTCAACAAAAACAGTTTTGTTAAGATGTTAAAACACCAGACTGAAACCTTTTTTACGAGGAATCGTGTTACTGTGTTAACCACAATGCGTGTGGTCAGAATACAAACACAAAAACCATCGTCTGATAATAAATAATGTCGTTGTCCTTGAAACTGATTGGTCCACACCAGAGACGTCTGATAATAAATAATGTCGTTGTCCTTGAAACTGATTGGTCCACACCAGAGACGTCTGATAATAAATAATGTCGTTGTCCTTGAAACTGATTGGTCCACACCAGAGACGTCTGATAATAAATAATGTCGTTGTCCTTGAAACTGATTGGTCCACACCAGAGACGTCTGATAATAAATAATGTCATTGTCCTTGAAACTGATTGGTCCACACCAGAGACGTCTGATAATAAATAATGTCATTGTCTTTGAAACTGATTGGTCCACACCAGAGACGTCTGATAATAAATAATGTCATTGTCCTTGAAACTGATTGGTCCACACCAGAGACGTCTGATAATAAATAATGTCGTTGTCCTTGAAACTGATTGGTCCACACCAGAGACGTCTGATAATAAATAATGTCGTTGTCCTTGAAACTGATTGGTCCACACCAGAGACGTCTGATAATAAATAATGTCATTGTCCTTGAAACTGATTGGTCCACACCAGAGACGTCTGATAATAAATAATGTCATTGTCCTTGAAACTGATTGGTCCACACCAGAGACGTCTGATAATAAATAATGTCGTTGTCCTTGAAACTGATTGGTCCACACCAGAGACGTCTGATAATAAATAATGTCGTTGTCCTTGAAACTGATTGGTCCACACCAGAGACGTCTGATAATAAATAATGTCGTTGTCCTTGAAACTGATTGGTCCACACCAGAGACGTCTGATAATAAATATGGCATTGTCCTTGAAACTGATTGGTCCACACCAGAGACGGCTTTCTTTAGAGCCTCGTCTCACAACGGTGTGGGACCAGAGGACGAGCACAACGCACAGATTATCAGAGCACCTATGGGTGGCCGGCGCTGTGGCACACGAGGGGCTCGGTGGCCAGCGCCACGCCCGGCCGCCTTTGTCTCCCCAACTGGCGATGTTTACTACGCACCGCACCAGGTACTCATTTGAGGCCCAGTCGACCTAGGGGAGGCCCAGGAACCGGGTCAGATAACCGTCACTGCGGTGTTGGCCGTGCGCCCACCGCTCCCCAGCCCCCCACTCCAACACCCTCCTGGTTCACCGCCCCCCCCCCCCACCGTTCCATGGCCAGGCATTGACTGCGGAATTGCAAGGCGGCGAGTGATGGGCTGGCCATGAATATTTGATGTTTGGATGCGCGTGCCTCGAATGTTGCCCGCGCGCGCGAGGCGTGGGCATTCCACGAGCCGCCGCGATCACTCGGAGCCGTGCTACGCGTGCACCACGTATTGTTGTTGCCCACGTAACAATGGATGATGATGATGATTGTGACGATGGTTTTGACTTGTGTAGCGCGCTCGCTCTCGCTCTCTCTCTGTGTCTCTATCTGAGACGCAGAGACACAGAGGACGACGCGGAGAGAGAGAGAGAGAGTGAAAGAGAGGAAGACTCATATTGTTGGTTCTTTCAGTTAAAGTCACGTAGATGGAAAACTAAAATTAAAATAGCAACTTTAAAGAAATGAAGGCAAAAAACCCCAGGACGTTTCGATCGCGACACAAGCGCTCTTCTTCACCTAATCAAACTACACTATACACTACACTATACACTACAATAAACACTACACTATACACTACACTATACACTACACTATACACTACACTCTACACTATACTATACACTACACTATACACTACACTAAACACTACACTATACACTACACTATACACTACACTATACACTACACAACTATACACTACACTATACACTACACTATACACTACACTACTATACACTACACTATACACTATACACTACACTATACACTGCACAACTATACACTACACTACTATACACTACACTATACACTACACTATACACCACACTATACACTACACTATACACTACACTATACACTACACTATACACTACACTATACACTACACTGTACACTACACTCTACACTATACTATACACTACGCTATACACTACGCTATACACTACACTATACACTACACTACTATACACTACACTATACACTACACTACACACTACGCCATACACTGTTATACACTATACTATACACGACACTATACACTCCACTATACACTACACAATACACTATACGGCTGTTAACTACGCTATATACTACACTACTATCCACTACACTATACACTACACTACACGACTGCCCACTACACTACACTATACACTACACTATACACTACAATATACACTACACTAGTGGTTCATAACCTGGGAGTGAACGCACCCCCTGGGGGTGCGAGACGTGGCCAGACACGGGGGACACGCACGGGGAGACACATCAGAATACGGGCACTCGGATGAGGATATACATGGCGTCACGTGGACGCACGTGGACACGTGGACACGGGAAGACGGGGGGGACAGACAGACTCGCGGACACGGAGACACGGCACCGCACTCGGGGGTCAGACGCCTCCGCATGAGCTGTGACCCCACGTGCTTGGTTGTGCAACCTCCAGGACCGGCCCACGTGTCCGCTGCCCACGTGTCCCCTGCCCACGTGTCCCCTGCCCACGTGTCCGCTGCCCACGTGTCCCCTGCCCACGTGTCCCCAGTCACGTGTCCCCTGCCCACGTGTACCCGGCCCACGTGTACCCGGCCCACGTGTCCCCGGTCCCGTGTACCCGGCCCACGTGTACCCGGCCACGTGTCCCGTTGACTAAGAACCACTGCCCTGGGGGTGGGCCCTATAAGCCATGAAAAGTATCATCACTCGCCACTGATGCTAGGCGTGGCCGGGAATCGAACTCAGGTCGTCGGGGTTCGGAGCGCGAACTCCCATCGCTGCTTCCGTGCGCTACGAAACCTTTGTTGTGCTTTGCACTCATATCGTGTTTGTGTATCGTGTTTGTGTATCGTGTATAGTGATTGTGTATTGTGTATCGTGTTTGTGTATCGTGTTTGTGTATGGTGTATAGTGTTTGTGTATGGTGTATAGTGTTTGTGTATAGTGTTTGTGTATTGTGTATAGTGATTGTGTATTGTGTATCGTGTTTGTGTATCGTGTTTGTGTATAGTGTTTGTGTATAGTGTTTGTGTATCGTGTATCGTGTTTGTGTATCGTGTATCGTGTTTGTGTATCGTGTTTGTGTATCGTGTTTGTGTATAGTGTATAGCGTTTGTGTATAGTGTTCGTGTATCCTGTTTGTGTATCGGGCATCGTGTTAGTGTATCGTGTTTGTGTATCGTGTTAGTGTATCGTGTTTGTGTATCGTGTTAGTGTATAGTGTTTGTGTATCGTGTTTGTGTATCGGGCATCGTGTTTGTGTACAGTGTTTGTGCATTGTGTATCGTGTTTGTGTATCGGGCATCGTGTTTGTGTATAGTGTTTGTGTATAGTGTTTGTGTATAGTGTTTGTGTATCGTGTTGTGTATCGTGTTTGTGTATCGTGTTTGTGTATAGTGTTTGTGTATAGTGTTTGTGTATAGTGTTTGTGTATAGTGTCTGTGTATAGTGTTTGTGTATCGTGTTTGTGTATAGTGTTTGTGTATAGTGTTTGTGCATAGTGTTTGTGTATAGTGTTTGTGCATAGTGTTTGTGTATAGTGTTTGTGTATCGTGTTTGTGTATAGTGTTTGTGTATCGTGTTTGTGTATAGTGTTTGTGTATAGTGTTTGTGTATCGTGTATCTTGTTTGTGTATTGTGTATAGTGTTTGTGCATAGTGTTTGTGTATAGTGTTTGTGTATCGTGTTTGTGTATGGTGTATAGTGTTTGTGTATCGTGTTTGTGTATGGTGTATAGTGTTTGTGTATCGTGTTTGTGTATTGTGTATAGTGTTTGTGTATTGTGTATCGTGTTTGTGTATAGTGTTTGTGTATAGTGTTTGTTATTCGTGTTTGTGTATAGTGTTTATGTATCGTGTTTGTGTATAGTGTTTGTGTATCGTGTTTGTGTAGCGTGTTTGTGTATGGTGTATAGTGTATTGTATATAGTGTATTGTGTTTGTGTATCGTGTTTGTGTATAGTGTTTGTGTGTCGTGTTTGCTTGCTGTAACTTTATGACCCCGTGTCCCCATCACTGGACATCTGTTGGAAAAGAGCTTCACAGCTGATCGGATTTCTCCAGGATAAACACAAGATTCTGATATTCAACCAATAAAAAAACCCCTCTATTCTGGATCATACTCGTCGCGAAAGCCCTACAACTACTTCAACGTGTTTACAATTAAATTAAGTTTGTAAAATTGTATTTGTAGCGATACAGGCTCAGCAGTGTGTTTGTATTTGTGTCTCTGTCTCCCTGTGTCTCTGTCCCCACTCTGTCTCCAACTCACTCATGTCCACCCCACCGTGTCCCTGTCCCCACTCTGTCTCCAACTCACTCATGTCCACCCCGCTGTGTCCCTGTCCCCACTCTGTCTCCAACTCACTCATGTCCACCCCGCTGTGTCCCTGTCCCCACTCTGTCTCCAACTCACTCATGTCCACCCCACTGTGCCCACTGTCTCCACTCTGTCTCCAACTCACTCATGTCCACCCCACCGTGTCCCTGTCCCCACTCTGTCTCCATTGTGTCTCCAACTTACTCATGTCCACCCCACTGTGTCCACTGTCTCCACTCTGTCTCCAACTCACTCATGTCCACCCCACTGTGTCCACTGTCTCCACTCTGTCTCCAACTCACTCATGTCCACCCCACTGTGTCCCTGTCCCCACTCTGTCTCCAACTCACTCATGTCCACCCCACTGTGTCCACTGTCCCCACTCTGTCTCCAACTCACTCATGTCCACCCCACCGTGTCCCTGTCCCCACTCTGTCTCCAACTCACTCATGTCCACCCCACTGTGTCCACTGTCTCCACTCTGTCTCCAACTCACTCATGTCCACCCCACTGTGTCCCTGTCCCCACTCTGTCTCCAACTCACTCATGTCCACCCCACTGTGTCCCTGTCCCCACTCTGTCTCCAACTCACTCATGTCCACCCCACCGTGTCCCTGTCCCCACTCTGTCTCCAACTCACTCATGTCCACCCCACCGTGTCCCTGTCCCCATTCTGTCTCCAACTCACTCATGTCCACCCCACTGTGTCCACTGTCTCCACTCTGTCCCCACTCTGTCTCCAACTCACTCATGTCCACCCCACCGTGTCCCTGTCCCCACTCTGTCTCCAACTCACTCATGTCCACCCCACTGTGTCCCTGTCCCCACTCTGTCTCCAACTCACTCATGTCCACCCCACTGTGTCCACTGTCTCCACTCTGTCCCCACTCTGTCTCCAACTCACTCATGTCCACCCCACCGTGTCCCTGTCCCCACTCTGTCTCCAACTCACTCATGTCCACCCCACCGTGTCCCTGTCCCCATTCTGTCTCCAACTCACTCATGTCCACCCCACTGTGTCCACTGTCTCCACTCTGTCCCCACTCTGTCTCCAACTCACTCATGTCCATCCCACCGTGTCCCTGTCCCCACTCTGTCTCCAACTCACTCATGTCCACCCCACTGTGTCCCTGTCCCCATTCTGTCTCCAACTCACTCATGTCCACCCCACTGTGTCCACTGTCTCCACTCTGTCCCCACTCTGTCTCCAACTCATTCATGTCCACCCCACCGTGTCCCTGTCCCCACTCTGTCTCCAACTCACTCATGTCCACCCCACTGTGTCCCTGTCCCCACTCTGTCTCCAACTCACTCATGTCCACCCCACTGTGTCCACTGTCCCCACTCTGTCTCCAACTCACTCATGTCCACCCCACTGTGTCCACTGTCTCCAGGTCTGTCCCCACTCTGTCTCCAACTCACTCATGTCCACCCCACTGTGTCCACTGTCTCCAGGTCTGTCCCCACTCTGTCTCCAACTCACTCATGTCCACCCCACTGTGTCCACTGTCCCCACTCTGTCTCCAACTCACTCATGTCCACCCCACCGTGTCCCTGTCCCCATTCTGTCTCCAACTCACTCATGTCCACCCCACTGTGTCCACTGTCTCCACTCTGTCCCCACTCTGTCTCCAACTCACTCATGTCCACCCCACCGTGTCCCTGTCCCCACTCTGTCTCCAACTCACTCATGTCCACCCCACTGTGTCCCTGTCCCCACTCTGTCTCCAACTCACTCATGTCCACCCCACTGTGTCCACTGTCTCCACTCTGTCCCCACTCTGTCTCCAACTCACTCATGTCCACCCCACCGTGTCCCTGTCCCCACTCTGTCTCCAACTCACTCATGTCCACCCCACCGTGTTCCTGTCCCCATTCTGTCTCCAACTCACTCATGTCCACCCCACTGTGTCCACTGTCTCCACTCTGTCCCCACTCTGTCTCCAACTCACTCATGTCCACCCCACCGTGTCCCTGTCCCCACTCTGTCTCCAACTCACTCATGTCCACCCCACTGTGTCCCTGTCCCCACTCTGTCTCCAACTCACTCATGTCCACCCCACTGTGTCCACTGTCTCCACTCTGTCCCCACTCTGTCTCCAACTCACTCATGTCCACCCCACCGTGTCCCTGTCCCCACTCTGTCTCCAACTCACTCATGTCCACCCCACTGTGTCCCTGTCCCCACTCTGTCTCCAACTCACTCATGTCCACCCCACTGTGTCCACTGTCCCCACTCTGTCTCCAACTCACTCATGTCCACCCCACTGTGTCCACTGTCTCCAGGTCTGTCCCCACTCTGTCTCCAACTCACTCATGTCCACCCCACTGTGTCCACTGTCTCCAGGTCTGTCCCCACTCTGTCTCCAACTCACTCATGTCCACCCCACTGTGTCCACTGTCTCCACTCTGTCTCCAACTCACTCATGTCCACCCCACTGTGTCCCTGTCCCCACTCTGTCTCCAACTCACTCATGTCCACCCCACTGTGTCTCCCTCCCTGTCTCCCTGTCTCCCTCCCTCTCACCCTCCCCCCGCTCTCTCATCTCCTCCTGCCCCTCTCCCCCTAAACTCTCATTTTCATACTCCCCAGCCCTGCCCCTCCCTCCCTCCCTCCAATCTTCAATTCAAAATCCGACCCCATTTCGATCGCCTGTTGCCATTGCTCAGCAACCGGCTGTACTTGTCCGGATCACTCTCCCCCCCTACGCCCCCGCCACCACCACCACCACCACCACACAGCCATCTGTCCTCTTGTCATGTTTTGGGGCTGTCCACCGCTCTCTGTCCTGAATCGACATCTCCATTTAGACTGCGGGAGGGAAATCCGATGAGCTATGAAGCTCTTTTTTTGTCTGTCTGCCTGCCTGTCTCTCTCTGTCTCTCTGTCACGGATGTGATCACGGGGGTCAGCGCTGAGCGTCCCGTGGGTCGCTAGGTCGCTCACGTGTCCAGTAACAGCGGGAGAGACAGGGAGAGCGACAGCTCACAACAACGGCGAGGCAGCGCGCCGGGGCCGATAAAGCGCTGGAGTTGGCACGGCCGGTGGGCAGAACAGGTGGTGGCGCATCGAGACAGTCGATCTCAGTCAGTCAACCCTGCACCTAGCCTGGCACAGCAGTCAACCCACGGCACCTGCAGGGTCTATCCCGTGACCTCCTCCTCCTGCACCTAGCCTGGCACAGCAGTCAACCCACGGCACCTGCAGGGTCTATCCCGTGACCTCCTCCTCCTGCACCTAGCCTGGCACAGCAGTCAACCCACGGCACCTGCAGGGTCTATCCCGTGAACTCCTCCTCCTCCTGCACCTAGCCTGGCACAGCAGTCAACCCACGGCACCTGCTGGATCTGTCACGTGACCTCCTCCTGCACTTAGCCTGGCACAGCAGTCAACCCACGGCACCTGCTGGGTCTGTCACGTGAACCTCCTCCTGCACTTAGCCTGGCACAGCAGTCATCCCACGGCACCTGCAGGGTCTGTCCCGTGACCTCCTCCTCCTCCTGCACCTAGCCTGGCACAGCAGTCAACCCAGTCACCAACACGTGGACGAGGACCCAAGCCAGTGTCCTGTCCCGTGGCTAGCCTGGCGGTCCACCACCATCGATTACCTGGTGAAGGGGCATTAACCCCTTTGTGTTCATGTGTTGGTGTTAATAAACGTGTGTTGGCTTCAAGCAGTAGTACACCGATTGGGTATTGGTGTACTACGTATACTATGTATACGTAGTACACCAATATGTATACGTAGTACACCGATTTGGTATTGGTGTGCTACGTATACAGAGTCAACCAATGTGGCATTGGTGTCCCATGTATGCGTATCTGCGTGTTCGTACGTGCATCTTCACGCGTGTTACTGTGTGTGTGTGTGCATCATGGTGGGAAGCGATAGTGTAGAGGTTAGCGCGCTGCGCTATGAACCTGGCGACCCGGGTTCGATTCCCGCTCACGGCCAACACCAGTGACGATGATCTGAACCGGTCCCGGGCCTCCCCTAGGTCGACTCAGCCTCAAATGAGTACCTGGTGCGGTGTGTAAACATTGCCACTAGGGAGACAAAGGCGGTCGGGCGTGGTGCTGGCCACCCACCCCGTCGTGTACCGTTACGGCCTTCATAGGTGCTCGCTAACAGCACTTGCCCCTACAGTCTGTTGAGGCTATATGGGGGATCTTTGTCTTGATCTTTGCATCATGGGTACAGGTGGTGTAGTGGTTAGCGCTCTTCGCTACGGACTCGGCGTTTCCCAAGTTGGAGTCCGGCTCACGGCCAACATCGGTGACGATTATCTTAAGCGGTAATGGGCCTCCTCAAAAATTAACACGCGATGCCATGTGCGAACACCGATACTAAGAGAGAGACAAAGGCGGCCGGGCGTGGGGCTGACCACAACGCCACCTCGTGCGCCGTAGCGGCCTTCACAGATGCTACTCTCACCTCCGACGAGCACGGTTGGCCACGTACAGCGCGAAAGAAGTTCAAAATACATTACTCGCGAACAGCACTTGCCCCGAAACGACGTCTGTATGGGGGGGGGGGGGTGGGGGTCTTTGTCTTTGTGAGACGCAGGGAATGATGAAACGGACACGACTCTCATTGTTCCATTGTTTATTAATAAAAGTGCTTCGACTCCTCCTACATCGCTCTCCCCCCCCCCTCTATCCCCTCTCCTTTCTCTCCCTCTCATCCCTCTCATCCCTCTCTGTCTCTCTCTCCACTTGCGCTCCCTCAGCGCAGCCACCGTCAGTGGCACGCTCCGTGCGCTTCCGACACAGATTGTCCCTCTGCACTGCCGACGTCCTGCGATTGGATGCCCCTGTATGCATGCACAGCGGTCAGAGGTGTTCCTATGCCCATGCGCTGTGCTCAGAATTGTCCCTCTAGGAGTCGCGATCAAAGGTGCATGTATATGTCTCTCTGTAGATGCCTGTCTGTGGCCATGTCTCTGTGTCTATGGGTGTCCGTCTGTGCGTAGTGCCGAGTCACACGGAGACAGAGGCTGGGAACGCCGGAGCCTTTAACTGAGACAGAGACACGTGGGCCGGGGACACGTGGGCCGGGGACACGTGGGCCGGGGACACGTGGGCCGGGGACACGTGGGCCGGGGACACGTGGGCCGGGGACACGTGACCGGGGACACGTGACCGGGGACACGTGGCCGGGGACACGTGACCGGGGACACGTGACCGGGGACACGTGACCGGGGACACGTGACCGGGGACACGTGACCGGGGACACGTGTGACCGGGGACACGTGTGACCGGGGACACGTGTTACCGGCCACGTGACCGGGGACACGTGACCGGGGACACGTGATCGGGGACACGTGACCGGGGACAGGTGACCGGGGACACGTGACCGGGGACACGTGACCACACTTGACCGGGGACACGTGACCGGGGACACGGGGCCCGGTTCCCGGAGGTTGCGCAACCAAGCACGTGGGGTCACAGCGCATGCGGGAGGCGTCTGACCCCCGAGTGCGGTGCCGTGCCTCCGTGTCCGCGAGTCTGTCTGTCCCCCCCCCTGTCTGTCCCCCCCCGTCTTTTCCGTGTCCGCGTGTCCACGCGTACACGCTCACGTGCGTCGGCGAGTACCGTGCATCCGTGTGTCACTGCTCCTGTTGTGCGCGCATCTGTGGCGCCCGTGTGTATCCCCCGTGCGTGTTACCCCCATCTCCCCGCCATGTGGCCCCCGTATCTCCCCGTGTCCCCGTGACCAAACCAGGGTGTCCCCCCTCCCCCCCCACCGGAGTGTCCCCCCCCCCCACCACCGGGTGACCCCACCCCCCCACCGGGTGACCCCGCCCCCACGGGTGACCCCGCCCCCCCACCGGGTGACCCCGCCCCCCACCGGGTGACCCCACCCCCCCCGTTCACGCAGCACGCCGTCGCCTCCTTCCGTAGGTGGCCGAGCCCACGTCCGTGCGTGGGGAGTCGCCGCTCACGCGGTTGCGGCTCATCATGGACACCAGCCGCTGGATGGCGCACGTGGAGGCCTTGCACTCACGCTTGTCCAGCGTGGGGGTGCTGGGGGGCGGAGGGGAAGGAGGGTGGGGGGGGGCAGTGTGAGTGGGGGTTCGGTAGGGGTCGTCATCATCGGCGGCGTCATCGGCGTCGTCATCGTCGGCGGCGTCGTCATCATCGGCGGCAGCGTCGTCATCAGCAGTGTCGTCATCATCGGCAGCGTCGTCATCATCGGCAGCGTCGTCATCATCAGCAGCGTCGTCATCGGCAGTGTCGTCATCATCGGCAGCGTCGTCATCATCGGCAGCGTCGTCATCATCGGCAGCGTCGTCATCATCGGCAGCGTCGTCATCGGCAGCGTCGTCATCAGCAGCGTCATCATCAGCAGTATTTAGAGAAGCATAATCGTTATCATCAGCATCAGGAGTATTGACAGAAGCAGAACTATTATCATCATCATCATCAGCATCATTAGCAGTATTTACAGAAAGAAGAGTCGTTATCATTATCATCAACATCATCATCAGCAGCATCAGCAGTATATACAGAATCGTTAGCATCAGCATCATCACCAGGATCATCATCAGCATCGTCTGCAGCGTTTACAGAAACAGAAGCATCACCATCAGCATCAGCAGCATCATCGGCAGCATTTACAGTAGCAGAATCATCATCATTATCAGCAATCATCATCACCATCAGCATCATTGTACGAAGCCAACCGTTCTAACGAAAAGAATAATTGTCATCAGCATCATCATCACCATCAGCATCATCATCACTATAGCAGCGTCATTGTGGCCATACAAACCAAATTATGGACCGACCCTATAGTAAAACCATGGAGACCCATCTCGATACAAAGACATACAGAGTGTTTCAAAGAGATGGGCCCAATTTAAAAGCGGTATATTTCACGATGGCAACATGTTACAATTGCACGAAAAAAGTTACGAACGGTTTAACGAGTTATCAAGTTTTTACGAACCATTTTATAAATGCTCTACGCGCCCTCCACCTGCTGTACGGACAACATCGAGACGAGAGTTGAATTCGTCCCAAACGCCTCTCTTCCCACGTCTTCCTCCGATGTGCCTGGTCGCCCTGTGCTCTGCCCCTTACATAAACAGCCTGAATTTCGATTTAAAGCTTTCGTGACTGCAAGGATTCATCTTCTTTGGTTCTTTCGGTAAAGTCCACCACGTAGAATGAGAATAAAGCAACAATAAAATAATTATTCATATTGTCGTCCCGGCAGGTTTGCTCCTTTCGCCTGAAGAAGGCCACCTGTGTTGTGGCCGAAACGTCGTGATAATTTTATTGTTTCATTTCATTATTTTATTCTCATTCTACGTGACCTTGCCGAAAGAACCAAAGGAGATAAGCGGCCTGTTTCGTCAAATCGTCGGCACCAACGGCGAACGCTCTTTGACATCGGCGGATCAATGCCAAAACCGCCGTTGAAACGCACGCCGCGCCGCAGTTACGGACTCAGTCTTGCTGGACTGCAGAAGGCAAAACGCCCCTCGTGTTTGCGGGGTCACCATCTTGCCAATGACTGAGGCTAGGGGCTGTTTGTGCGCTGGGAGAGAAATCTAGCGGTAATCATTTGAAACTCTGTGCCCCGCCCAATGTATGCCCCGCCCTCTGTATGCCCCGCCCTCTGTATGCCCCGCCCTCTGTATGCCCCGCCCTCTGTGTGCCCCGCCCTCTATGTGCCCCGCCCTCTGTGTGCCCCACCCTCTGTGTGCCCCGCCTTCTCTATGCCCCACCCTCTGTGTGCCCCGCCCTCTGTGTGCCCCGCCCAATGTGTGCCCCACCCTCTGTATGCCCCGCCCTCTGAATGCCCCGCCCTCTGTGTGCCCCTCCCTCTGTGTGCCCCGCCCTCTGTGTGCCCTGCCCTCTGTATGCCCCGCCCTCTGTATGCCCCGCCCTCTGTGTGCCCCACCCTCTGTGTGCCCCGCCCTCTGTGTGCCCTGCCCTCTGTATGCCCCGCCCTCTGTATGCCCCGCCCTCTGTGTGCCCCGCCCTCTGTGTGCCCCGCCCTCTGTGTGCCCCGCCTTCTCTATGCCCCACCCTCTGTGTGCCCCGCCCTCTGTGTGCCCCGCCCAATGTGTGCCCCACCCTCTGTATGCCCCGCCCTCTGTATGCCCCGCCCTCTGTGTGCCCCCCCCTCTGTGTGCCCCGCCCTCTGTGTGCCCTGCCCTCTGTATGCCCCGCCCTCTGTATGCCCCGCCCTCTCTATGCCCCACCCTCTGTGTGCCCCGCCCACTGTGTGCCCTGTCCTCTGTATGCCCCGCCCTTTCAAGTGGTAAGAGTTTCATTCATGGGCGGTTCGTGGTTGTAGAGATTTAGCGATTTCAAAACGGGTCCATCTGCTTCAAACACCCTGTATATAGAGATCCCTAGAGACCCATAGAGACTCGCAGAGATACAGCATTGCAAGTGTGACTATGGCACACACGCTACTGACCTCGCAGTGAACCCACAGAGACTCATAGAGACAATATAGAGACACATTGAGACAACATAGAGACTCATAGAGACACAGGGACAACATAGAGACTCATAGAGACAACATAGAGACTCATAGAGACACACAGAGACGACATAGAGACTCATAGAGACAACATAGAGACACGTAGAGACACATAGAGACAACATAGATACTCATAGAGATAACATAGAGACTCATAGAGACACATAGAGACAACATAGCGACTCATAGAGACACATAGAGACAACATAGAGACTCATAGAGACACATAGATACTCATAGAGACTCATAGAGACAACATAGAGACTCATAGAGACAACATAGAGACTCATAGAGACAACATAAAGACTCAGAGACGACATAAAGACTCATAGAGACACAGAGACAACATAGAGACTCATAGAGACAACATAGAGACTCATAGAGACAACATAGAGACTCAGAGACACACAGAGCCGACATAGAGACTCATAGAGACACCAATAGAGACCCATAGAGACCCATAGAGACACCAATAGAGACTCATAGAGACACCAATAGAGACCCATAGAGACCGCACAGTGAACCCATAGAGACCCACAGAGACAACATAGAGACCCATAGAGACTCATAGAGACACCAATAGAGTCCCATAGAGACCGCACAGTGAACCCATAGAGACGCATAGAGACACATAGAGACTCATAGAGACATATAGAGACTCATAGAGACGCATAGACCCATAGAGACCCATAGACCCATATAGACACGAATAGAGACTCATAGAGACACCAATAGAGGCCCACAGAGACACCAATAGAGACCCATAGGTACACCAATAGAGACCCATAGAGACACCAATAGAGACTCATAGAGACACCAATAGAGACCCATAGAGACTCAGAGAGACACCAATAGAGACCCATAGAGACACCACTAGAGACCTATGTGTCTCTCTGTGTCTTTTTCTGCTTCTCTGTCTCTCTGTGTCGCTCTGCCTCTCTGTCTCTCTCTGTGTCTCTCTGTCTATCTATGCGTCTCTCTGTGTCTCTCTCTGTCGCTCTCTGTCTCTCTGTGTGTCTCCCTGTCTCTCCCTGTCTCTCTCTCTGTCTCTCTGTATTTTCTCTGTCTCTCTGTGTCTCTGTCTCCCTCTGTCTCTCTCTCAGTCTCTGTCTCTCTGTGTCTTTCTCTGTGTCTCTCTCTGTCGCTCTCTGTGTCTCTCCCTGTCTCTCTCTCTGTCTCTCTGTATTTCTCTCTCTCTGTGTCTCTGTCTCCCTCTGTCTCTCTCTCAGTCTCTCTCTGTCTCTCTGTGTCTCTCTGCCTCTCTGTCTCTCTCTGTGTCTATCTGTCTATCTATGCGTCTCTCTGTGTCTCTCTCTGTCGCTCTCTGTCTCTCTGTGTGTCTCCCTGTCTCTCCCTGTCTCTCTCTGTCTCTCTGTATTTTCTCTGTCTCTCTGTGTCTCTGTCTCCCTCTGTCTCTCTCTTCTCTGGTCCTGCTCCCTGTCTCTCTCTCCCTGTCTCTCTCTGTGTCTCTGTCTCCCTCTGTCTCTCTCTGTCGCTCCCTGTCTCTCTCTGTCTCTCTGTGTCTCTGTCTCCCTCTGTCTCTCTCTGTCGCTCCCTGTCTCTCTCTGTCTCTCTGTGTCTCTGTCTCCCTCTGTCTCTCTCTGTCGCTCCCTGTCTCTCTCTGTCTCTCTGTGTCTCTGTCTTCCTCTGTCTCTCTCTGTCGCTCCCTGTCTCTCTCTGTCTCTCTGTGTCTCTGTCTCCCTCTGTCTCTCTCTGTCTCTCTGTGTCTCTCTGTGTCTCTCTGTATTTCTCTCTCTCTCTCTGTGTCTCTGTCTCCCTCTGTCTCTCTCTCAGTCTCTCTCTGTCTCTCTGTGTCTCTCTGCCTCTCTGTGTCTATCTGTCTATCTATGCGTCTCTCTGTCTCTCTCTGTCGCTCTCTGTCTCTCTGTGTCTCTTCGTGTCTCTCCCTGTCTCTCTCTGTCTCTCTCTGTCTCTCTGTGTCTCTCTCTGTCTCTCTCTATCTCGCTGTGTCGCTCTCTGTCGTTCTCTGTCGCTCTCTGTCTCTCTGTGTCTCCCTCTGTCTTTCTCTCTGTCTCTCTGTGTCTCCTTCTGTCTCTCTCAGTCTCTCTCTCTCTCTGTCTCTCTGTCTCTCTCTGTCTCTCTCTGTCTCTCTCTGTCTCTCTCATGTCTCTCTCTGTCACTCTCTTTCGCTCTCTGTATCTCTTTGTCGCTCTCTGTATCTCTGTGTCTCTCTCTCTGTCTCTCTGTGTCTCCCTCTGTCTCTCTCTCAGTCTCTCTCTCAGTTTCTCTCTGTCTCTCTCATGTCTCTCTCTGTATCTCTTTGTCGCTCTCTGTATCTCTTTTTCGCTGTTTCTCCATCAGTAGCAGCAGAAGCAGCATCGATTTCAGCATAACCATGAGCATTTCACCATCATCACCAACTTCATCAACACCATGACCACCAAAACCTTCATCACTACAATCATCATCACAACCATCATACTCATCATCATCACCACGACCATCAAAATCGTCCACACAAGCATGATCATCACCATCATCACTACAATCATCATCACAACCATCATACTCATCATCATCACCACGACCATCAAAATCTTCCACACAATCATTATCATCACAACAACCGTCACAACCATCACCACTACCACCACCACCATCATCACAATACTCATCACCACTACCACCACAACCACCATCATCACAACAATCGTCACAATACTTATCACCACTACCACCACCACCACCACCATCATCACAACAATCATCACAATACTCATCACTACTTCCACCACGACCAACCAACATCATCACAACAACAACAACCACCACAATACTCATCACCACTACCACCACCACCACCATCATCACAACAATCGTCACAATACTCATCACCACCACCACCACCACAATACCCATCACCAGTACCACCACCATCATCACAACAATCATCACAAAACTCATCACTACTTCCACCACGACCAACCAACATCATCACAACAACAACCACCACCACCACAATACCCATCACCACTACCACCACCACCATCATCACAACAATCGTCACAATACTCATCACCACTACCACCACCACCACCATCATCACAACAATCATCACAATACTGATCACCACTACCACCACCACAATAATCATCACCACCACCACAACAATCATCACAATACTCATCACCACTACCACCACCACCACCACCATCATCACAACAATCATCACAATACTCATCACTACTACCACCACCACAATAATCATCACCACCACCACAACAATCATCACAATACTCATCACCACTACCACTACCACCACCACCATCATCACAACAATCATCACAATACTCATCACCACTACCACCACCATTATCACAACCACCACCACCACCACAATACTCACCACGACCAACCACCACCATGACAACAACAACAACCACAACTACGCCCCCCCCCCCGCTACCTGGGCAGCCTTGCTCCAGGCTGCTCCTCCACCTGCTGCTCCATCCCCGCTGCTTCCAGGCCCAGCAGCTCCCTGACGATGGCTCCAATGAGCACGCGAGCCCCGAACTCGCCTCGCTCCGGCAGCCCCACGGAGACCCCCTGGGGCACCCCCAGGGGCACCCCCAGGGACACCCCCACGGGGACCCCCGATAGCCTGCAGCCCGCAGAGAGCGAGAGCGGGGTGCGTGTCACGTGACCTTGCGACCTCTCTTCAGATCCAAGGGGAGTCGCGGTGGCTAGGAGATGTTGACTACCTCGCCTGGTGTACAGGAGATGTTGACTACCTCGCCTGGTGTACAGGAGATGTTGACTACCTCGCCAGGTGTACAGGAGATGTTGACTACCTCGCCTGGTGTACAGGAGATGTTGACTACCTCGCCTGGTGTACAGGAGATGTTGACTACCTCGCCTGGTATACAGGAGATGTTGACTACCTCGCCTGGTGTACAGGAGATGTTGACTACCTCGCCTGGTATACAGGAGATGTTGACTACCTCGCCTGGTGTGCAGGAGATGTTGACTACCTCGCCTGGTGTACAGGAGATGTTGACTACCTCGCCTGGTGTACAGGAGATGTTGACTACCTCGCCTGGTGTACAGGAGATGTTGACTACCTCGCCTGGTGTACAGGAGATGTTGACTACCTCGCCTGGTGTACAGGAGATGTTGACTACCTCGCCTGGTGTACAGGAGATGTTGACTACCTCGCCTGGTGTACAAGAAATGTTGACTACCTCGCCTGGTATACAGGAGATGTTGACTACCTCGCCTGGTGTACAGGAGATGTTGAATACCTCGCCTGGTGTACAGGAGATGTTGACTACCTCGCCTGGTATACAGGAGATGTTGACTACCTCGCCTGGTATACAGGAGATGTTGACTACCTCGCCTGGTGTACAGGAGATGTTGACTACCTCGCCAGGTGTACAGGAGATGTTGACTACCTCGCCTGGTGTACAGGAGATGTTGACTACCTCGCCTGGTGTACAGGAGATGTTGACTACCTCGCCTGGTATACAGGAGATGTTGACTACCTCGCCTGGTGTACAGGAGATGTTGACTACCTCGCCTGGTATACAGGAGATGTTGACTACCTCGCCTGGTGTGCAGGAGATGTTGACTACCTCGCCTGGTGTACAGGAGATGTTGACTACCTCGCCTGGTGTACAGGAGATGTTGACTACCTCGCCTGGTGTACAGGAGATGTTGACTACCTCGCCTGGTGTACAGGAGATGTTGACTACCTCGCCTGGTGTACAGGAGATGTTGACTACCTCGTCTGGTGTACAGGAGATGTTGACTACCTCGCCTGGTGTACAAGAAATGTTGACTACCTCGCCTGGTATACAGGAGATGTTGACTACCTCGCCTGGTGTACAGGAGATGTTGAATACCTCGCCTGGTGTACAGGAGATGTTGACTACCTCGCCTGGTATACAGGAGATGTTGACTACCTCGCCTGGTATACAGGAGATGTTGACTACCTCGCCTGGTGCACAGGAGATGTTGACTACCTCGCCTGGTATACAGGAGATGTTGACTACCTCGCCTGGTGTACAGGAGATGTTGACTACCTCGCCTGGTGTACAGGAGATGTTGACTACCTCGCCTGGTGTACAGGAGATGTTGACTACCTCGCCTGGTGTACAGGAGATGTTGACTACCTCGCCTGGTGTACAGGAGATGTTGACTACCTCGCCTGGTGTACAGGAGATGTTGACTACCTCGCCTGGTGTACAGGAGAAGTTAACTACCTCGCCTGGTGTACAGGAGGTCGTGGTTTCGATCCCGACGCTGACGATGCCTGCTGCTGTATATTTAGAGTCTGCGTGTCTCTCTCATCATCATCATCATCACGGTGGCTAGGAGATGTTGACTACCTCGCCTGGTATACAGGAGGTCGTGGTTTCGATCCCGACGCTGACGATGCCTGCTGCTGTATATTTGGAGTCTGCGTGTCTCTCTCATCACCATCATCATCACGGTGGCTAGGAGATGTTAACTACGTTGCCTGGCTAGGAGATGTTGACTACCTCGCCTGGTATACAGGAGGTCGTGGGTTCGATCCCGACGCTCACGCCCGACGCTTTCTCCGGACCCTCCGGTTTTGTTTTGACGCCTCCGCATCTTTAAACATTTGTCTGCTGCGATGAATTTCCACGCGACGACAAGCCACTTCGTTGGGCTATCAAGTTGTGATAAGCCAGGGTCGCTTCTGAAAGAGAGCTACGTAGCTCAGTGGGGCCCTTACCTGGTAAAATAAAAATAGAAAATAGTTTTGTACAGATTCCCACTTAAAATTAACGCCGATTGTCCAGTAGCGTTTACCAGATCGTGCATTAACTCGAGCGAAAGATGTAGGTAGCCACGCCTCTACATATAGCCACGCCTCTACCTATAGCCACGCCTCTACATATAGCCACGCCTATATATATAGCCACGCCTATATATATATAGCCACGCCTATATATATAGCCACGCCTCTATATATAGCAACGCATCTATATGGCCACGCCTCTATATATAGCCACGCCTCTAAATATAGCAACGCATCTATATGGCCACGCCTCTATATATGGCCACGCATCTATATAGACACGCCTCTATATAGACACGCCTCTATATAGACACGCCTCTACATAGACACGCCTCTACATAGACACGCCTCTACATAGCTACGCCTCTTCATAGACACGCCTCTACATAGACACGCCTCTACATAGCCACGTCTCTACATAGACACGCCTCTCTATAGCCACGCCTCTCTATAGCCACGCCTCTCTATAGCCACGCCTCTCTATAGCCACGCCTCTCTATAGCCACGCCTCTAATATGTAGTCACACCTCTAATATGTAGTCACTCCTCTAATATGTAGTCACGCCTCTAATATGTAGCCATGCATCTATATATCTATAGGTATGTCTATAGATATAGCCACAAGTCTATAGGTATGTCTATAGATATAGCCACAAGCCTATATAGCCACATGTCTATAGGTATGTCTATAGATATAGCTACACATCTATATAGCCACACGTCTATAGGTATGTCTATAGATATAGCTATACGTCTATAGGTATGTCTGTAGATATAGCCACAAGTCTATATAGCCACACGTCTATAGGAATGTCTATAGATATAGCCACAAGTCTATAGGTATGTCTATAGATAGAGACACAAGTCTATATAGCCACACGTCTATAGGTAAGTCTATAGATATAGCTACAAGTCTATATAGCTACATTTCTATAGGTATGTCTATAGATATAGCCACAAGTCTATATAGCCACACGTCTATAGGTATGTCTATAGATATAGACACAAGTCTATATAGCCACAAGTCTATAGCTATGTCTATAGATATATCCACAAGTCTATATAGCCACACGTCTCTAGGTATGTCTATAGATATAGACACAAGTCTATAGATATAGCCACAAGTCTATATAGCCACAAGTCTATAGGTATGTCTATAGATATAGCCACACGTCTATAGGTATGTCTGTAAATATAGCCACAAGTCTATAGGTATGTCTATAGATATAGCCACACGTCTATATAACCACAAGTCTATAGGTATGTCTATAGATATAGCTACAAGTCTATATAACCACAAGTCTATAGGTATGTCTATAGATATAGCCACAAGTCTATAGGTACGTCTATAGATATAGCCACAAGTCTATATAACAACACGTCTATAGGTATGTCTATAGATATAGCCACAAGTCTCTAGGTATGTCTATAGATATAGACACAAGTCTATATAGCTACACGTGTATAGGTATGTCTATGGATATAGCCACAAGTCTATATAGCCAGACGTATATTGGTACAACTATAGCTATAGCAACACACATATATGTAGCCACATCTATAGACATATCTATAAACAGTAAAAAACCTTGGATTGCGAGCATAATTCGTTCTGGAAACGTGTTTGTCATCCAAAGCGCTCGTATATCAAAGCACTCGTATATCAGTTGTGATCACGTGATGCTCGGCAGTACAAAGCGTATACACGTACACTACTCGTACTGCAAGACCCTCGCTCGGTTATCAAATTAATATTTATTTTTAAAAAAATTGGTCGTCTTGCAAAAACACTCGCAGGCCAAGTTACTCGCAATCCAAGTTTTTACTCGGTATATATATCTATAGATGTAGCCACACGTCTATATAGTGACACGTCCGAAGATATATCAATAGATATTGGCACACGGCTATAGGAATATGTTTTTATATATTGCCACACGTCAATATGGCCACAAGTTTACATAGATACACCGTAGAAATAGCCACAAATCGAAATTGCCACACGTCTATAGGTGTGTCCGTAGATACAGTATAGCCACACGTCGATAGGGATATGTTTAGAAACATCCCCAAATGTACTGGTGTATCTATCGATATAGTTACATATAGATATCGTCACATATTGATGCATATACAGTATCTATAGATACACCGTAGTCTCATATCAATAGATATTGTAGAGACATAGGTTAACATTGACATACATGGGCACACATCTATACAGATATCTATGTAACGCCGTATATATGTGTGTAGATACGTATAGTTTTTAATTTATAAATAAATGTACAGCAGTGGTTCTTAACCTGGGGTGTACACAACCCCCTGGTGGTGCGGGACGTGGCCAGATTTTTCTGTAGAAGGTAAATAATAAAAATCACAAACTAAGCCACGGGGTAAAAGTAAGTACACAACTTACTCTGTTTCATCAACACCCTCTAATGTCGTTATTGACGCTGTGCGTGTTTACACGATTGAGG
Source organism: Petromyzon marinus (assembly GCF_010993605.1). Classification (NCBI taxonomy): domain Eukaryota; kingdom Metazoa; phylum Chordata; class Hyperoartia; order Petromyzontiformes; family Petromyzontidae; genus Petromyzon; species Petromyzon marinus. Next base: position 5,255,781 of record NC_046133.1, on the reverse strand, counting down.
TGCAGGGCTGCAGTAGAGGTTAATAAATCCACTGAACTACACTTTATACTACACTATACACTACACTATACACTACAATATACACTACACTACACACTACACTGTATACTACACTATACACTACACTATACACTACAATATACACTACACTATACACTACAATATACACTACACTAAAGACTACACTACACTACACACTACACTACACACTACACTATACACTACACTATACACTACACTATACACTACACACTACACTATTACACTATATACTACACTATACACTACACTATACACTGCAATGTACGCTACACTATACACTACACTATACACTACACTACACACTACACTAAACACTACAAAATACACTATACACTACACTATACACTATAGACTACACTATAGTAGGTGAGTTAGTGAGTGGGTAGGTGAGTTAGAGAGTGGGTAGGTGAGTTAGGGAGTGGGTGTGTAGGTGAGTTAGTGAGTGGGTGAGTAGGTGAGTTAGTGAGTGGGTAGGCGAGTTAGGGAGTGGGTAGGTGAGTTAGTGAGTGGGTAGGTGAGTTAGGGAGTGGGCAAGTAGGTGAGTTAGCGAGTGGGTGAGTAGGTGAGTGATTAGACGAGTTAGTGAATGGGTGAGTAGGTGAGTTAGTGAGTGGGTAGGTGAGTTAGGGAGTGGGTGAGTAGGTGAGATAGTGAGTGGGTAGGTGAGTTAGTGAGTGGGTAGGTGAGTTAGTGAGTGGGTGAGTAGGTGACTTAGTGAGTGGGTAGGTGAGTTAGCGAGTGGGTGAGTAGGTGAGTTAGTGAGTGCGTGAGTAGGTGAGTTAGTGAATGGGTAGGTGAGTTAGCGAGTGGATGAGTAGGTGAGTTAGTGAGTGCGTAGGTGAGTTAGTGAATGGGTGAGTAGGTGAGTTAGTGAGTGGGTAGGTGAGTTAGCGAGTAGGTGAGTTAGTAAGTGGGTAGGTGAGTTAGTGAATGGGTGAGTAGGTGAGTTAGTGAGTAGGCGAGTAGGTGAGTTAGTGAGTGGGTAGATGAGTTAGTGAGTCGGTGAGTAGGTGAGTTAGTGAGTCGGTGAGTAGGTGAGTTAGTGAGTGGGTACGTGAGTTACTGAGTGGGTAGGTGAGTTAGCGAGTGGGTAGGTGAGTTAGTGAGTGGGTGAGTAGGTGAGTTAGAGAGTGGGTAGGTGAGTTAGTGAGTGGGTAGGCGAGTTAGGGAGTGGGTAGGTGAGTTAGTGAGTGGGTAGGCTAGTTAGGGAGTGGGCAAGTAGGTGAGTTAGCGAGTGGGTGAGTAGGTGAGTTAGTGAGTGATTAGGCGAGTTAGTGAATGGGTGAGTAGGTGAGTTAGTGAGTGGGTAGGTGAGTTAGGGAGTGGGTGAGTAGGTGAGATAGTGAGTGGGTAGGTGAGTTAGTGAGTGAGTAGGTGAGTTAGTGAGTGGGTGAGTAGGTGAGTTAGTGAGTGGGTAGGTGAGTTAGCGAATGGGTGAGTAGGTGTGAGAGTGAGTGGGTGAGTAGGTGAGTTAGTGAATAGGTAGGTGAGTTAGCGAGTGGGTGAGTAGGTGAGTTAGTGAGTGGGTAGGTGAGTTAGTGAATGGGTGAGTAGGTGAGTTAGTGAGTGGGTAGGTGAGTTAGCGAGAAGGTGAGTTAGTAAGTGGGTAGGTGAGTTAGTGAATGGGTGAGTAGGTGAGTTAGTGAGTAGGCAAGTAGGTGAGTTAGTGAGTGGGTAGGTGAGTTAGTGAGTCGGTGAGTAGGTGAGTTAGTGAGTCGGTGAGTAGGTGAGTTAGTGAGTGGGTACGTGAGTTACTGAGTGGGTAGGTGAGTTAGCGAGTGGGTAGGTGAGTTAGTGAGTGGGTGAGTAGGTGAGTTAGCGAGTGGGTGAGTTGGTGAGTTAGTGAGTGGGTAGGTAAGTTAGGGAGTGGGTGTGTAGGTGAGTTAGTGAGTGGGTAGGTGAGTTAGTGAGTGGGTGAGTAGGTGAGTAGTTGAGTTAGTGAGTGTTTAGGTGAGTTAGTGAGTGGGTAGGTGAGTTAGGAATTGGGTAGGTGAGTTAGTGAGTGGGTAGGTGAGTTAGGGAGTGGGTGAGTAGGTGAGTTAGTGAGTGGGTAGGTGAGTTAGTAAGTCGGTGAGTAGGTGAGTTAGTGAGTCGGTGAGTAGGTGAGTTAGTGATTCGGTGAGTAGGTGAGTTAGTGAGTGGGTAGGTGAGTTAGCGAGTGGGTGATTAGGTATGTTAGTGAGTGGGGTAGGTGAGTTAGCGAGGTGGGTGAGTAGGTGAGTTAGCGAGTGGGTGAGTAGGTGAGTTGGTGAGTGGGTAGGTGAGTTAGCGAGTGGGTGAGTAGGTGAGTTAGTGAGTGGGTATGAGAGTTACAGAGTGGGTGAGTAGGTGAATTAGTGAGTGGGTAGGCAAGTTAGCGCGTGGGTGAATAGGTGAGTTAGCGAGTGGGTGAGTAGGTGAGTTAGTGAGTGGGTGGGTGAGTTAGGGAGTGGGTTTATAGGTGAGTTAACGAGTGGGTGAGTAGGTGAGTTAGTGAGTGGGTAGGTGAGTAAGTGAGTCGGTGTGTAGGTGAGTTAGGGAGTGGGTAGGTGAGTTAGTGAGTGGGTAGGTGAGTTAGCGAGTGGGTGAGTAGGTGAGTTAGCGAGTGGGTGAGTAGGTGAGTTGGTGAGTGGGTAGGTGAGTTAGTGAGTCGGTGAGTAGGTGAGTTAGTGAGTGGGTAGGTGAGCTAGTGAGTGAATGAGTAGGCGAGTTAGCGAGTGGGTGAGTTGGTGAGTTAGTGAGTGGGTAGGTAAGTTAGGGAGTGGGTGTGTAGGTGAGTTAGTGAGTGGGTAGGTGAGTTAGTGAGTGGGTGAGTAGGTGAGTATGTGAGTTAGTGAGTGTGTAGGTGAGTTAGTGAGTGGGTAGGTGAGTTAGGAATTGGGTAGGTGAGTTAGTGAGTGGGTAGGTGAGTTAGGGAGTGGGTGAGTAGGAGAGTTAGTGAGTGGGTAGGTGAGTTAGTTAGTCGGTGAGTAGGTGAGTTAGTGAGTCGGTGAGTAGTTGAGTTAGTGAGTCGGTGAGTAGGTGAGTTAGTGAGTGGGTAGGTGAGTTAGCGAATGGGTGAGTAGGTGTGAGAGTGAGTGGGTGAGTAGGTGAGTTAGTGAATAGGTAGGTGAGTTAGCGAGTGGGTGAGTAGGTGAGTAGTGAGTGGGTAGGTGAGTTAGTGAATGGGTGAGTAGGTGATGTTAGTGAGTGGGTAGGTGAGTTAGCGAGAAGGTGAGTTAGTAAGTGGGTAGGTGAGTTAGTGAATGGGTGAGTAGGTGAGTTAGTGAGTAGGCGAGTAGGTGAGTTAGTGAGTGGGTAGGTGAGTTAGTGAGTCGGTGAGTAGGTGAGTTAGTGAGTCGGTGAGTAGGTGAGTTAGTGAGTGGGTACGTGAGTTACTGAGTGGGTAGGTGAGTTAGCGAGTGGGTAGGTGAGTTAGTGAGTGGGTGAGTTGGTGAGTTAGTGAGTGGGTAGGTAAGTTAGGGAGTGGGTGTGTAGGTGAGTTAGTGAGTGGGTAGGTGAGTTAGTGAGTGGGTGAGTAGGTGAGTAGTTGAGTTAGTGAGTGTTTAGGTGAGTTAGTGAGTGGGTAGGTGAGTTAGGAATTGGGTAGGTGAGTTAGTGAGTGGGTAGGTGAGTTAGTGAGTGGGTGAGTAGGTGAGTTAGTGAGTGGGTAGGTGAGTTAGTAAGTCGGTGAGTAGGTGAGTTAGTGATTCGGTGAGTAGGTGAGTTAGTGAGTGGGTAGGTGAGTTAGCGAGTGGGTGATTAGGTATGTTAGTGAGTGGGTAGGTGAGTTAGCGAGTGGGTGAGTAGGTGAGTTAGCGAGTGGGTGAGTAGGTGAGTTAGTGAGTGGGTAGGTGAGTTAGCGAGTGGGTGAGTAGGTGAGTTAGTGAGTGGGTATGAGAGTTACAGAGTGGGTGAGTAGGTGAATTAGTGAGTGGGTAGGCGAGTTAGCGAGTGGGTGAATAGGTGAGTTAGCGAGTGGGTGAGTAGGTGAGTTAGTGAGTGGGTAGGTGAGTTATGAAGTGGGTTTATAGGTGAGTTAGCGAGTGGGTGAGTAGGTGAGTTGGTGAGTGGGTAGGTGAGTTAGTTAGTCGGTGATTAGGTGAGTTAGTGAGTCGGTGAGTAGGTGAGTTAGTGAGTGGGTAGGTGAGTTAGTGAGTGAGTAGGTGAGTTAGCGAGTGGGTGAGTAGGTGAGTTAGCGAGTGGGTGAGTAGGTGAGTTGGTGAGTGGGTAGGTGAGTTAGTGAGTCGGTGAGTAGGTGAGTTAGTAAGTGGGTAGGTGAGTTCGTGAGTGAATGAGTAGGCGAGTTAGTGAGTGGGTAGGTGAGTTAGTGAGAGGGTAGGTGAGATTGTGAGTGGGTAGGTAAGTTAGTGAGTGGGTAGGTGAGTTAGTGAGTGGGTGAGTAGGTGAGTGGGTAGGTGAGTTAATGAGTGGGTAGGTGAGTTAGTGAGTGAGTGAGTAGGTGAGTTATTGAGTGGGTAGGTGAGTTAGAGAGTGGGTAGTTGAGTTATTGAATGGGTAGGTGAGTTAGGGAGTGGGTGAGTAGGTGAGTTAGTGAGTGGGTAGGTGAGTTAGTGAGTCGGTGAGTAGGTGAGTTAGTGAGTCGGTGAGTAGTTGAGTTAGTGAGTCGGTGAGTAGGTGAGTTAGTGAGTGGGTAGGTGAGTTAGCGAGTGGGTGATTAGGTATGTTAGTGAGTGGGTAGGTGAGTTAGCGAGTGGGTGAGTAGGTGAGTTAGCGAGTGGGTGAGTAGGTGAGTTAGTGAGTGGGTAGGTGAGTTAGCGAGTGGGTGAGTAGGTGAGTTAGTGAGTGGGTATGAGAGTTACGGAGTGGGTGAGTAGGTGAATTAGTGAGTGGGTAGGCAAGTTAGCGCGTGGGTGAATAGGTAAGTTAGCGAGTGGGTGAGTAGGTGAGTTAGTGAGTGGGTAGGTGAGTTAGGGAGTGGGTTTATAGGTGAGTTAGCGATTGGGTGAGTAGATGAGTTAGTGAGTGGGTAGGTGAGTAAGTGAGTCGGTGTGTAGGTGAGTTAGTGAGTGGATAGGTGAGTTATTGAGTGGGTAGGTGAGTTAGCGAGTGGGTGAGTAGGTGAGCGAGTGGGTGAGTAGGTGAGTTGGTGAGTGGGTAGGTGAGTTAGTGAGTCGGTGAGTTAGTGAGTGGGTAGGTGAGTTAGTGAGTGAATGAGTAGGCGAGTTAGTGAGTGGGTAGGTGAGTTAGTGAGTGGGTAGGTGAGTTTGTGAGTGGGTAGGTAAGTTAGTGAGTGGGTAGGTGAGTTAGTGAGTGGGTGAGTAGGTGAGTGGGTAGGTGAGTTGGTGAGTGGGTGAGTAGGTGAGTTAGTGAGTGGGTAGGTGAGTTAGTGAGTGGGTGAGTAGGTGAGTTAGTGAGTGGGTAGGTGAGTTAGTGAGTGGGTAGGTGAGTTAGGGAGTGGATAGGTGAGTTAGTGAGTGGGTAGGTGAGTTAGGGAGTGGGTGAGTAGGTGAGTTAGTGAGTGGGTAGGTGAGTTAGTGAGTGGGTAGGTGAGTTAGGGAGTGGGTAGGTGAGTTAGTGAGTGGGTAGGTGAGTTAGGGAGTGGGTGAGTAGGTGAGTTAGTGAGTGGGTAGGTGAGTTAGTGAATGGGTGAGTAGGTGAGTTATTGAGTGGGTAGGTGAGTAGGTGAGTTAGCGAGTGGGTGAGTAGGTGAGTTGGTGAGTGGGTAGGTGAGTTAGTGAGTCGGTGAGTAGGTGAGTTAGTGAGTGGGTAGGTGAGTTAGTGAGTGAATGAGTAGGCGAGTTAGTGAGTGGGTAGGTGATATGGTGAGTGGGTGAGTTAGTGAATGAGTGAGTAGGGGAGTTAGTGAGTGGGTGAGTAGGTGAGTGGGTAGGTGAGTTGGTGAGTGGGTGATTTGGTAAGTTTGTGAGTGGGTAGGTGAGTTAATGAGTGGGTGAGTAGGTGAGTTAGTGAGTGGGTAGGTGAGTTAGTGAGTGGGTAGGTGAGTTAGGGAGTGGGTGAGTAGGTGAGTTAGTGAGTGGGTAGGTGAGTTAGTGAGTGGGTAGGTGAGTTAGGGAGTGGGTAGGTGAGTTAGTGAGTGGGTAGGTGAGTTAGGGAGTGGGTGAGTTAGTGAGTGAGTGAGTTAGTGGGTAGGTGAGTTAGTGAGTGGGTGAGTCGGTGACTTAGTGAGTGGGTAGGTGAGTATACGAGTGGGTGAGTAGGTGAGTTCGCGAGTGGGTGAGTAGGTGAGTTAGTGAGTTAGTTAGTGAGTGAGTTAGTAGGGGAGTTAGTGAGTTAGTGAGTAGGTGACTGAGTTAGTGATTGGGTAGGTGAGTAGGTGAGTGGGTAGGTGAGTCAGTGAGTGAGTGAGATAGTGAGTGTAGGTGAGTTAGTGAGTGGGTGAGTTAGTGAGCGAGTTAGTGAGTGGGTTGGTGAGTAGGTGATTTAGTTAGTGAGTGAGTTAGTGAGTGTAGGTGAGTTAGTAGGTGAGTTAGTGAGTAGGTGAGTTAGTGAGTAGGTAGGTAAGTAGGTGAGTTAGTTAGTGAGTGAGTTAGTGAGTGTAGGTGAGTTAGTAGGTGAGTTAGTGAGTGAGTTAGTGGGTAAGTTAGTGAGTAGGTGAGTTCGTAGGTGAGTTACTGAGTGAGTTAGTGAGTGTAGGTGAGTTAGTAGGTGAGTTAGTGAGTGAGTTAGTGGGTGAGTTAGTGAGTGAGTTAGTGAGTGGGTAGATGTGTTAGTGAGTAGGTAGGTGAGTAGGTGATTTAGTTAGTGAGTGAGTTAGTGAGTGTAGGTGAGTTAGTAGGTGAGTTAGTGAGTAGGTGAGTTAGTGAGTAGGTAGGTGAGTAGGTGAGTTACTTAGTGAGTGTAGGTGAGTTAGTAGGTGAGTTATTGAGTGAGTTAGTGGGTAAGTTAGTGAGTAGGTGAGATAGTAGGTGAGTTAGTGAGTGAGTTAGTGAGTGTAGGTGAGTTAGTAGGTGAGTTAGTGAGTGAGTTAGTGAGTGAGTTAGTGAGTGGGTAGGTGAGTTAGTGAGTAGGTAGGTGAGTAGGTGATTTAGTTAGTGAGTGAGTTAGTGAGTGTAGGTGAGTTAGTAGGTGAGTTAGTGAGTGAGTTAGTGGGTGAGTTAGTGAGTGTAGGTGAGTTAGTAGGTGAGTTAGTGAGTGAGTTAGTAGGTGAGTTAGTGTGTAGGTGAGTTAGTGAGTAGGTAGGTGAGTAGGTGATTTAGTTAGTGAGTGAGTTTGTGAGTGTAGGTGAGTTAGTGGGTGAGTTAGTGGGTAGGTGAGTTAGTATGTGAGTTAGTATGTGAGTTAGTAGGTGAGTTAGTGAGTGAGTTAGTGGGTGCGTTAATGAGTCGGTGATTTAGTGAGTAGGTGAGTTAGTGAGTGAGTTAGTGATTTAGTTCTAGGACCTGATGGACCGCTAAGCTGCTATGTCCACTCCCTCCTCCTGCCCTCCCCCAGCAGGCTACACGGGGGGGGGAGGCTACACGGGGGGGGGGGGCTACATGGGGGGGGGGCTACATGGGGGGGGGCTACTTTACCCTTCGCCTCCTCTAGCTCACCTGGCTGGGTAGGCTCGCGCGCACACGTGGGCCGAGAGGAGCGCGAGGACCAGGAGCAACGCGGCCGCCTTCCGAGAGCTCATCATGACGGCTGGGGAGGGGGGCCGTGGAGGGGGTGCACACACACACAGGTAAAGGCAAAGATCACCCCTATAGCCTCGACAGGCTTCTCGGGGGCAAGTGCCGTTCGCGAGTTTGCACAGCGAAGCTCGCGAGTGGCGGTGTTTACGCGCGTGACCCGGTAATATTATTTGAGGCCGAGTCGACCTAGGGGCGAGTACCAGGGAGTGCAGGTCGCCGGGTTCGTAGCGCGAACCGCTCCACTACGGGACCACACACAGACAAAGATCCCCCGTGTAGCCTCAACAGACTGTAGGGGCAAGTGCCGTTAGCGGCACGGCACACAAGGGGGTGGGTGGCCAGCACCACGCCCGGCCGCCTTTGTCTCCCCAGTGGCGATGTTTTTTTACCAACCGCACCAGGGACTTATTTGAGGCTGAGTCGGCCTCAGAGAGGTCCAGGACCGGTTCAGATAATCGTCACCGGTGGTGGCCGTGAGCGGGAATCGAACTCGGGTTGCCAGGTTCATAGCGGAGCGCGCTAACCACTACACTACCGTTTCCCACGCACACAAAGACGCACACACTGACACACATACACACTGCACCACCACACAGCACCACCACCACCACCACTACCAAACAGCACCACCACCACACAGCACCACCACCACCACACAGCACCACCACCACCACCACCACACAGCACCAACAACAACACACACACAGCATCACACACAGCAACACACACAGCAACACACACAGCATCACACACAGCATCACACACACAGCATCACACACACACACAGCAACACACACACAGCATCACACACACAGCATTACATACACAGCATCACACACACACAGCATCACACACACAGTATCACACACACATACAGCATCACACACACAGCATCACACACACACAGCAACACACACACAACATCACACACAGCATCACATACACAGCATCACACACACACACAGCATCACACACAGCATCACACACAGACAGCATCACACACAGACAGCATCACAAACACAGCATCACACACACAGCATCACACACGCAGTATCACGTACACAGCATTACACACACAGCATCACACACAGCGTCACGCACACAGTATCACACACACAGCATCACACACAGCATCACACACACACAGCATCACGTACATAGCATTACACACAGCATCACACACAGCGTCACGCACACAGTATCACACACACAGCATCACACACACACAGCATCACACACACACAACATCACACACACAGCATCACACACACACAGCATCACGTACACAGCATCACACACACAATATCACACACACAATATCACACACATAGCATCACACACACAGCATCACACACACAGTATCACACACAGCATCACACACACACAGCATCACGTACACAGCATCACACAGACAGCATCACACACACAGCATCACACACACAGCATCACACACACAGCATCACACACACAGCATCACACACACACAGCATCACACACACAGCATCACACACACAGCATCACACACATACAGCATCACACACACAGCATCACACACACAGCATCACACACACAGCATCACACACAGCATCACACACACAGCATCACACACAGCATCATCACACACACAGCATCACACACACAGCATCATACACACAGCATCACACACAGCATCACACACACAGCATCACACACACACAGCAACACACACACAACATCACACACACAGCATCACATACACAGCATCACACACACACAGCATCACACACAGCATCACACACAGACAGCATCACACACAGCATCACACACAGACAGCATCACACACAGACAGCATCACAAACACAGCATCACACACACAGCATCACACACGCAGTATCACGTACACAGCATTACACACACAGCATCACACACAGCGTCACGCACACAGTATCACACACACAGCATCACACACACACAGCATCACACACACAGCATCACACACACAGCATCTCACACACACACAGCATCACACACACACAGCATCACACACACAGCATCACACACACAGCATCACACACACAGCATCACACACACAGCATCACACACACAGTATCACACACAGCATCACACACACACAGCACCACACACACAGTATCACACACATACAGCATCACACACACAGCATCACACACACAGCATCACACACACAGCATCACACACACAGCATCACACACACAGCATCACTCACAGCATCACACACACAGCATCACACACACAGCATCACACACACAGCATCACACACAGCATCACACACACACAGCATCACACAGCATCACACACACAGCATCACACACACGCGGAGTGTGCCAAGCCGACTCCAACTTGTGCAGGCGGTGTGCAGGAGGCGCAGCAGGATGAGCAGCAGGAGGAGCAGGAGGAGCAGCAGGAGGAGGAGGAGCAGCAGCAGGAGGAGGAGCAGCAGGAGGAGGAGGCGCAGCAGCAGGAGGAGCAGCAGGAGGAGCAGCAGCAGGAGGAGCAGCAGGAGGAGCAGGAGGAGCAGCAGGAGGAGGCGCTCAGTGTCCGGGCTAAGCTCGCGGTGAGCTCCGCGTCTCCCTTTTTAAAGGTGGAGCGCACGTGGCGGGAGGGGGGGGGGGGAACGGTGGGGGGCGTGTAGGGGGGGAGGGGGTGAACGGGGGGGGGGGGGTGCGCGTGGGCGGGGAGGTGTCCACACTTTGTTTTTATAGCCCCCACAACTCCTCCCTCCCACACCCACCAGCCTGCCCGCCCGCCCCTACCCATGTTACACCCCCCCCGCCCCCCCCCCCACACGCTGTGCCCCCCCCCCCCCCCTGGAGGTGGTGACGTCAACACTTTTATAGCCGGTGGGATTTTAGCGGATTTCACGTGAATCCGCGTGTCAAGTGGGCGTCTGGCTGGACAGGCGTCTGGTGGGACAGGTGTCTGGTGGGACAGGTGTATCAAGGGACAGGTGTCTGGTGGGACAGGTGTCTGGTGGGACAGGTGTCTGGTGGGACAGGTGTCAGGTGGGACAGGTGTCTGGTGGGACAGGTGTCTGGTGGGACAGGTGTCTGGTGGGACAGGTGTCTGGTGGGACAGGTGTCTGGTGGGACAGGTGTCTGGTGGGACAGGTGTCTGGTGGGACAGGTGTCTGGTGGGACAGGTGTCTGGTGGGACAGGTGTCTGGTGGGACAGGTGTCTCATGGGACAGGTGTCTGGTGGGACAGGTGTCTCATGGGACAGGCGTCTGGTGGGACAGGTGTCTCATGGGACAGGTGTCTGGTGGGACAGGTGTCTGGTGGGACAGGCGTCTGGTGGGACAGGTGTCTGGTGAGACAGGTGTCTGGTGGGACAGGTGTCTGGTGGGACAGTTGTCTCATGGGACAGGTGTCTGGTGGGACAGGTGTCTGGTGGGACAGGTGTCTGGTGGGACAGGTGTCTGGTGGGACAGGTGTCTGGTGGGACAGGTGTCTGGTGCGACATGTGTCTCACAGAATAGGTGTCTTATGGGACAGGTGTCTGGTGGGACAGGCGTCTAGTGGGACAGGTGTCTGGTGGGACAGGTGTCTGGTGGTACAGGTGTCTCACGGGACAGGTGTCTGGTGGGACAGGCGTCTAGTGGGACAGGCGTCTAGTGGGACAGGTGTCTGGTGGCACAGGTGTCTGGTGGGACAGGTGTCTCACGGGACAGGTGTCTGGTGGGACAGGTGTCTTACGGGACAGGTATCTGGTGGGACAGGCGTCTAGTGGGACAGGTGTCTGGTGTGACAGGCGTCTGGTGGCACAGGTGTCTGGTGGGACAGGTGGCTCACGGGACAGGTGTCTGGTGGGACAGGTGTCTCAGGGACAGGTGTCTGGTGGGATAGGTATCTGGTGGCACAGGTGTCTGGTGGGACAGATGTCTGGTGGGACAGGTGTCTCACGGGACAGGTGTCTGGTGGGACAGGTGTCTCACGGAACAGGTGTCTGGTGGGACAGGTGTCTGGTGGGACAGGTGTCTGGTGGGACAGGTGTCTGGTGGGACAGGTGTCCGGTGGGACAGGTGTCTGGTGGGACAGGTGTCTGGTGTGACAGGTGTCTTACGGGACAGGTGTCTGGTGGGACAGGTGTCTCATGGGACAGGTGTCTGGTGGGACAGGCGTCTGGTGGGACAGGCATCTGGTGGGACAGGTGTCTGGTGGGACAGGTGTATCAAGGGACAGGTGTCTGGTGGGACAGGTGTCTGGTGGGACAGGTGTCTCACAGGACAGGTGTCTCATGGGACAGGTGTCTGGTGGGATAGGTGTCTGGTGGGACAGGTGTCTTGTGGCACAGGTGTCTGGTGGGACAGGTGTCTGGTGCGACAGGTGTCTCACAGAATAGGTGTCTTATGGGACAGGTGTCTGGTGGGACAGGTGTCTGGTGTGTCTGGTGGGACCGGCGTCTCGTGGGACAGGTTTCTGGTGGGACAGGTGTCTCACGGGACAGGCGTCTGGTGGGATAGGTATCTGGTGGGACAGGTGTCTGGTGGGACAGATGTCTGGTGGGACAGGTGTCTGGTGGGACAGGTGTCTGGTGGGACCAGCGTCTTGTGGGACAGATGTCTGGTGGGACAGGTGTCTGGTGGGACAGATGTCTGATGGGACAGGTGTCTGGTGGGACAGGTATCTGGTGAGACAGGTGTCTGGTGTGACAGGTGTATCAGGGACAGGTGTCTGGTGGGACAGGTGTCTGGTGGGACAGGTGTCTGGCGGGACAGGTGTCTGGTGAGACAGGTGTCTGGTGGGACAAGCGTCTCGTGGGACAGGTGTCTGGTGGGACAGGTGTATCAGGGACAGGTGTCTGGTGGGACAGGTGTCTCACGGGACAGGCGTCTGGTGAGACAGGTGTCTTACGGGACAGGTGTCTGGTGGGACAGGTGTCTGGTGGGACAGGCGTCTGGTGAGACAGGTGTCTCACGGGACAGGTGTCTGGTGGGACAGGTGTCTGGTGGGACAGGCGTCTGGTGAGACAGGTGTCTCACGGGACAGGTGTCTGGTGGGACAGGTGTCTGGTGGGACAGGTGTCTCAGGGGACAGGTGTCTCAGGGACAGGTGTCTGGTGGGACAGGTGTCTGGTGGGACAGGTGTCTGGTGGGACAGGTGTCTCATGGGACAGGTGTCCGGTGGGGACAGGTGTCTGGTGGGACAGGTGTCTGGTGGGACAGGTGTCTCACGGGACAGGTGTCTGGTGAGACAGGTGTCTCATGGGACAGGTGTCTGGTGGGACAAGTGTCTCATGGGACAGGCGTCTGGTGGGACACGTGTCTGGTGGGACAGGTGTCTCATGGGACAGGTGTCCGGTGGGACAGGTGTCTTACGGGACAAGGTGTCTGGTGGGGACAGGTGTCTGGTGAGACAGGTGTCTTACGGGCACAGGTGTCTGGTGGGACAGGTGTCTCAGGGACAGGTGTCTGGTGGGACAGGTGTCTCATGGGACATGTGTCTGGTGGGACAGGCTTCTGGTGAGACAGGTGTCTTATGGAACAGGTGTCTGGTGGGACAGGTGTATCAGGGGACAGGTGTCTGGTGGGACAGGTGTCTGGTGGGACAGGTGTCTGGTGGGACATGTGTCTCATGGGACAGGTGTCCGGTGGGACAGGTGTCTGGTGGGACAGGCGTCTGGTGGGACAGGCATTGGTGGGACAGGCATCTGGTGGGCCAGGTGTATCAAGAGACAGGTGTCTGGTGGGACAGGTGTCTGTTTGGGACAGGTGTCTTGTGGCACAGGTGTCCGGTGGAACAGGTGTCTGGTGTGACAGGTATCTTACGGGACAGGTGTCTGGTGGGACAGGTGTATCAGGGACAGGTGTCTTGTGGCACAGGTGTCTGGTGGGACAGGTGTCTGGTGCGACAGGTGTCTCACAGAATAGGTGTCTTATGGGACAGGTGTCTGGTGGGACAGGCGTCTAGTGGGACAGGTGTCTGGTGGGACAGGTGTCTGGTGGTACAGGTGTCTCACGGGACAGGTGTCTGGTGGGACAGGCGTCTAGTGGGACAGGTGTCTGGTGGGACAGGTGAATCAGGGACAGGTGTCTGGTGGGACACGTGTCTGGTGGGACAGGTGTCTGGTGGGACTTGTGTATCAGGGACAGGTGTCTGGTGGGACAGGTGTCTGGTGGGGACAGGTGTCTGGTGGGACAGGTGTCTCACGGGACAGGTGTCTGGTGAGACAGGTGTCTCATGGGACAGGTGTCTGGTGGGACAAGTGTCTCATGGGACAGGCGTCTGGTGGGACACGTGTCTGGTGGGACAGGTGTCTCATGGGACAGGTGTCCGGTGGGACAGGTGTCTTACGGGACAAGTGTCTGGTGGGACAGGTGTCTGGTGAGACAGGTGTCTTACGGGACAGGTGTCTGGTGGGACAGGTGTCTCAGGGACAGGTGTCTGGTGGGACAGGTGTCTCATGGGACATGTGTCTGGTGGGACAGGCTTCTGGTGAGACAGGTGTCTTATGGAACAGGTGTCTGGTGGGACAGGTGTATCAGGGACAGGTGTCTGGTGGGACAGGTGTCTGGTGGGACAGGTGTCTGGTGGGACACGTGTCTCATGGGACAGGTGTCCGGTGGGACAGGTGTCTGGTGGGACAGGCGTCTGGTGGGACAGGCATTTGGTGGGACAGGCATCTGGTGGGCCAGGTGTATCAAGAGACAGGTGTCTGGTGGGACAGGTGTCTGTTGGGACAGGTGTCTTGTGGCACAGGTGTCCGGTGGAACAGGTGTCTGGTGTGACAGGTATCTTACGGGACAGGTGTCTGGTGGGACAGGTGTATCAGGGACAGGTGTCTTGTGGCACAGGTGTCTGGTGGGACAGGTGTCTGGTGCGACAGGTGTCTCACAGAATAGGTGTCTTATGGGACAGGTGTCTGGTGGGACAGGTGTCTGGTGAGACAGGTGTCTGGTGGGACAGGTGTCTGGTGGGACAGGTGTCTGGTGGGACAGGCGTCTAGTGGGACAGGTGTCTGGTGGGACAGGTGTCTCACGGGACAGGTGTCTGGTGGGACACGTGTCTGGTGGGACAGGTGTCTGGTGGGACTTGTGTATCAGGGACAGGTGTCTGGTGGGACAGGTGTCTGGTGGGACAGGTGTCTGGTGGGACACGTGTTTCATGGGACAGGTGTCCGGTGGGACAGGTGTCTGGTGGGACAGGTGTCTGGTGTGACAGGTGTCTTACGGGACAGGTGTCTGTTGGGACAGGTGACTCACGGGACAGGCGTCTGGTGGGATAGGTATCTGATGGGACAGGTGTCTGGTGGGACAGATGTCTGGTGGGACAGGTGTCTGGTGGGACAGATGTCTGATGGGACAGGTGTCTGGTGGGACCGGTATCTGGTGAGACAGGTGTCTGGTGGGACAGGTGTATCAGGGACAGGTGTCTGGTGGGACAGGTGTCTGGTGGGACAGGTGTCTCAAGGGACAGGTGTCTGGTGAGACAGGTGTATCAGGGACAGGTGTCTGGTGGGACAGGCGTCTCAAGGGACAGGCGTCTGGTGAGACAGTTGTCTTACGGGACAGGTGTCTGGTGGGGACAGGTGTCTGGTGGGACAGGCGTCTGGTGAGACAGGTGTCTCACGGGACAGGTGTCTGGTGGGACAGGTGTCTGGTGGGACAGGCGTCTGGTGAGACAGGTGTCTCACGGGACAGGTGTCTGGTGGGACAGGTGTCTGGTGGGACAGGTGTCTCAGGGACAGGTGTCTCAGGGACAGGTGTCTGGTGGGACAGGTGTCTGGTGGGACAGGTGTCTGGTGGGACAGGTGTCTCATGGGACAGGTGTCTGGTGGGACAGGTGTCTGGTGGGACAGGTGTCTGGTGGGACAGGTGTCTCAAGGGACAGGTGTCTGGTGAGACAGGTGTCTCATGGGACAGGTGTCTGGTGGGACAGGTGTCTCATGGGACAGGCGTCTGGTGGGACACGTGTCTGGTGGGACAGGTGTCTCATGGGACAGGTTTCCGGTGGGACAGGTGTCTTACGGGACAGGTGTCTGGTGGGACAGGAGTCTGGTGAGACAGGTGTCTTACGGGACAGGTGTCTGGTGGGACAGGTGTCTCAGGGACAGGTGTCTGGTGGGACAGGTGTCTCATGGGACATGTGTCTGGTGGGACAGGCTTCTGGTGAGACAGGTTTCTTATGGGACAGGTGTCTGGTGGGACAGGTGTATCAGGGACAGGTGTCTGGTGGGACAGGTGTCTGGTGGGACAGGTGTCTGGTGGGACACGTGTCTCATGGGACAGGTGTCCGGTGGGACAGGTGTCTGGTGGGACAGGTGTCTCAAGGACAGGTGTCTGGTGGGACAGGTGTCTGGTGGGACAGGCCTTTGGTGGGACAGGCATCTGATGGGCCAGGTGTATCAAGGGACAGGTGTCTGGT
This sequence comes from Petromyzon marinus, assembly GCF_010993605.1. Taxonomy (NCBI): domain Eukaryota; kingdom Metazoa; phylum Chordata; class Hyperoartia; order Petromyzontiformes; family Petromyzontidae; genus Petromyzon; species Petromyzon marinus. The sequence continues at coordinate 5,239,805 of NC_046133.1, read as the reverse complement.
GGGACAGGTGTCTTGTGGCACAGGTGTCCGGTGGGACAGGTGTCTGGTGTGACAGGTGTCTGGTGGGACAGGTGTATCAGGGACAGGTGTCTGGTGGGACAGGTGTCTGGTGGGACAGGTGTCTGGTCGGACACGTGTCTCATGGGACAGGTGTCCGGTGGGACAGGTGTCTGGTGGGACAGGTGTCTGGTGTGACAGGTGTCTTACGGGACAGGTGTCTGGTGGGACAGGTGTCTAGTGCGACAGGTGTCTGTTGGGACAGGTGTCTCACGGGACAGGTGTCTGGTGAGACAGGTGTCTCATGGGACAGGTGTCTGGTGGGACAGGTGTCTCATGGGACAGGCGTCTGGTAGGACACGTGTCTGGTGGGACAGGTGTCTCATGGGACAGGTGTCCGGTGGGACAGGTGTCTTACGGGACAGGTGTCTGGTGGGACAGGTGTCTGGTGAGACAGGTGTCTTACGGGACAGGTGTCTGGTGGGACAGGTGTCTCAGGGACAGGTGTCTGGTGGGACAGGTGTCTCATGGGACATGTGTCTGGTGGGACAGGCTTCTGGTGAGACAGGTGTCTTATGGGACAGGTGTCAGGTGGGACAGGTGTATCAGGGACAGGTGTCTGGTGGGACAGGTGTCTGGTGGGACAGGTGTCTGGTGGGACACGTGTCTCATGGGACAGGTGTCCGGTGGGACAGGTGTCTGGTGGGACAGGTGTCTCAAGGACAGGTGTCTGGTGGGACAGGTGTCTGGTGGGACAGGCGTCTGGTGGGACAGGCATTTGGTGGGACAGGCATCTGGTGGGCCAGGTGTATCAATGGACAGGTGTCTGGTGGGACAGGTGTCTGGTGGGACAGGTGTCTTGTGGCACAGGTGTCCGGTGAGACAGGTGTCTGGTGTGACAGGTGTCTTACGGGACAGGTGTCTGGTGGGACAGGTGTCTGGTGGGACAGGTGTATCAGGGACAGGTGTCTGGTGGGACAGGTGTCTGGTGGGACAGGTGTCTGGTGGGACACGTGTCTCATGGGACAGGTGTCCGGTGGGACAGGTGTCTGGTGGGACAGGTGTCTGGTGTGACAGGTGTCTTACGTGACAGGTGTCTGGTGGGACAGGTGTCTAGTGCGACAGGTGTCTGGTGGGACAGGTGTCTCATGGGACAGGTGTCTGGTGGGACAGGCGTCTGGTGAGACAGGTGTCTTACGGGACAGGTGTCTGGTGGGACAGGTGTCTGGTGGGACAGGTGTCTCAGGGACAGGTGTCTGGTGGGACAGGTGTCTGGTGGGACAGGCGTCTGGTGGGACAGGCATCTGGTGGGACAGGCATCTGGTGGGACAGGTGTATCAAGGGACAGGTGTATCAAGGGACAGGTGTCTGGTGGGACAGGTGTCTCAGGGACAGGTGTCTCAGGGACAGGTGTCTGGTGGGACAGGTGTCTGGTGGGACAGGTGTCTCGTGGGACAGGTGTCTCATGGGACAGGTGTCCGGTGGGACAGGTGTCTGGTGGGACAGGTGTCTGGTGGGACAGGTGTCTCACGGGACAGGTGTCTGGTGAGACAGGTGTCTCATGGGACAGGTGTCAGGTGGGACAAGTGTCTCATGGGACAGGCGTCTGGTGGGACACGTGTCTGGTGGGACAGGTGTCTCATGGGACAGGTGTCCGGTGGGACAGGTGTCTTACGGGACAGGTGTCTGGTGGGACAGGTGTCTGGTGAGACAGGTGTCTTACGGGACAGGTGTCTGGTGGGACAGGTGTCTCAGGGACAGGTGTGTGGTGGGACAGGTGTCTCATGGGACATGTGTCTGGTGGGACAGGCTTCTGGTGAGACAGGTGTCTTATGGAACAGGTGTCTGGTGGGACAGGTGTATCAGGGACAGGTGTCTGGTGGGACAGGTGTCTGGTGGGACAGGTGTCTTGTGGCACAGGTGTCCGGTGGGACAGGTGTCTGGTGTGACAGGTGTCTTACGGGACAGGTGTCTGGTGGGACAGGTGTCTGGTGGGACAGGTGTATCAGGGACAGGTGTCTTGTGGCACAGGTGTCTGGTGGGACAGGTGTCTGGTGCGACAGGTGTCTCACAGAATAGGTGTCTTATGGGACAGGTGTCTGGTGGGGCAGGCGTCTAGTGGGACAGGTGTCTGGTGGGACAGGTGTCTGGTGGTACAGGTGTCTCACGGGACAGGTGTCTGGTGGGACAGGCGTCTAGTGGAACAGGTGTCTGGTGGGACAGGTGTATCAGGGACAGGTGTCTGGTGGGACAGGTGTCTGGTGGGACAGGTGTCTGGTGGGACAGGTGTATCAGGGACAGGTGTCTGGTGGGACAGGTGTCTGGTGGGAAAGGTGTCTGGTGGGACACGTGTCTCATGGGACAGGTGTCCGGTGGGACAGGTGTGTGGTGGGACAGGTGTCTGGTGTGACAGGTGTCTTACGGGACAGGTGTCTGTTGGGACAGGTGTCTCACGGGACAGGCGTCTGGTGGGATAGGTATCTGGTGGGACAGGTGTCTGGTGGGACAGATGTCTGGTGGGACAGGTGTCTCACAGAATAGGTGTCTTATGGGACAGGTGTCTGGTGGGACAGGTGTCTGGTGTGTCTGGTGGGACCGGCGTCTCGTGGGACAGGTTTCTGGTGGGACAGGTGTCTCACGGGACAGGCGTCTGGTGGGATAGGTATCTGATGGGACAGGTGTCTGGTGGGACAGATGTCTGGTGGAACAGGTGTCTGGTGGGACAGATGTCTGGTGGGACAGGTATCTGGTGAGACAGGTGTCTGGTGGGACAGGTGTATCAAAGACAGGTGTCTGGTGGGACAGGTGTCTGGTGGGACAGGTGTCTGGCGGGACAGGTGTCTGGTGAGACAGGTGTCTGGTGGGACAAGCGTCTCGTGGGACAGGTGTCTGGTGGGACAGGTGTATCAGGGACAGGTGTCTGGTGGGACAGGCGTCTCACGGGACAGGCGTCTGGTGAGACAGGTGTCTTACGGGACAGGTGTCTGGTGGGACAGGTGTCTGGTTGGACAGGCGTCTGGTGAGACAGGTGTCTCACGGGACAGGTGTCTGGTGGGACAGGTGTCTGGTGGGATAGGCGTCTGGTGAGACAGGTGTCTCACGGGACAGGTGTCTGGTGGGACAGGTGTCTGGTGGGACATGTGTCTCAGGGACAGGTGTCTCAGGGACACGTGTCTGGTGGAACAGGTGTCTGGTGGGACAGGTGTCTCATGGGACAGGTGTCCGGTGGGACAGGTGTCTGGTGGGACAGGTGTCTATTGGGACAGGAGTCTGGTGAGACAGGTGTCTTACGGGACAGGTGTCTGGTGGGACAGGTGTCTCAGGGACAGGTGTCTGGTGGGACAGGTGTCTCATGGGACATGTGTCTGGTGGGACAGGCTTCTGGTGAGACAGGTGTCTTATGGGACAGGTGTCTGGTGGGACAGGTGTATCAGGGACAGGTGTCTGGTGGGACAGGTGTCTGGTGGGACAGGTGTCTGGTGGGACACGTGTCTCATGGGACAGGTGTCCGGTGGGACAGGTGTCTGATGGGACAGGTGTCTCAAGGACAGGTGTCTGGTGGGACAGGTGTCTGGTGGGACAGGCGTCTGGTGGGACAGGCATTTGGTGGGACAGGCATCTGGTGGGACAGGTGTATCAAGGGACAGGTGTCTGGTGGGACAGGTGTCTGGTGGGACAGGTGTCTTGTGGCACAGGTGTCCGGTGAGACAGGTGTCTGGTGTGACAGGTGTCTGGTGGGACAGGTGTATCAGGGACAGGTGTCTGGTGGGACAGGTGTCTGGTGGGACAGGTGTCTGGTGGGACACGTGTCTCATGGGACAGGTGTCCGGTGGGACAGGTGTCTGGTGGGACAGGTGTCTGGTGTGACAGGTGTCTTACGGGACAGGTGTCTGGTGGGACAGGTGTCTAGTGCGACAGGTGTCTGGTGGGACAGGTGTCTCACGAGACAGGTGTCTGGTGAGACAGGTGTCTCATGGGGCAGGTGTCTGGTGGGACAGGTGTCTCATGGGACAGGCGTCTGGTAGGACACGTGTCTGGTGGGACAGGTGTCTGATGGGACAGGTGTCCGGTGGGACAGGTGTCTTACGGGACAGGTGTCTGGTGGGACAGGTGTCTGGTGAGACAGGTGTCTTACGGGACAGGTGTCTGGTGGGACAGGTGTCTCAGGGACAGGTGTCTGGTGGGGACAGGTGTCTCATGGGACATGTGTCTGGTGGGACAGGCTTCTGGTGAGACAGGTGTCTTATGGGACAGGTGTCTGGTGGGACAGGTGTATCAGGGACAGGTGTCTGGTGGGACAGGTGTCTGGTGGGACAGGTGTCTGGTGGGACACGTGTCTCATGGGACAGGTGTCCGGTGGGACAGGTGTCTGGTGGGACAGGTGTCTCAAGGACAGGTGTCTGGTGGGACAGGTGTCTGGTGGGACAGGCGTCTGGTGGGACAGGCATTTGGTGGGACAGGCATCTGGTGGGACAGGTGTATCAAGGGACAGGTGTCTGGTGGGACAGGTGTCTGGTGGGACAGGTGTCTTGTGGAACAGGTGTCCGGTGGGACAGGTGTCTGGTGTGACAGGTGTCTTACGGGACAGGTGTCTGGTGGGACAGGTGTCTGGTGGGACAGGTGTATCAGGGACAGGTGTCTGGTGGGACAGGTGTCTGGTGGGACAGGTGTCTGGTGGGACACGTGTCTCATGGGACAGGTGTCCGGTGGGACAGGTGTCTGGTGGGACAGGTGTCTGGTGTGACAGGTGTCTTACGGGACAGGTGTCTGGTGGGACAGGTGTCTAGTGCGACAGGTGTCTGGTGGGACAGGTGTCTCATGGGACAGGTGTCTGGTGGGACAGGCGACTGGTGAGACAGGTGTCTAACGGGACAGGTGTCTGGTGGGACAGGTGTTTGGTGGGACAGGTGTCTCAGGGACAGGTGTCTGGTGGGACAGGTGTCTGGTGGGACAGGCGTCTGGTGGGACAGGCATCTGGTGGGACAGGCATCTGGTGGGACAGGTGTATCAAGGGACAGGTGTATCAAGGGACAGGTGTCTGGTGGGGACAGGTGTCTGGTGGGACAGGTGTCTGGTGGGGACAGGTGTTTGGTGGGACAGGTGTCTGGTGGGACAGTTGTCTCACGGGACAGGTATCTCATGGAACAGGTGTCTGGTGGGATAGGTGTCTGGTGGGACAGGTGTCTTGTGGCACAGTTGTCTGGTGGGACAGGTGTCTGGTGCGACAGGTGTCTCACAGAATAGGTGTCTTATGGGACAGGTGTCTGGTGGGACAGGCGTCTAGTGGGACAGGTGTCTGGTGGTACAGGTGTCTGGTGGTACAGGTGTCTCACGGAACAGGTGTCTGGTGGGACAGCCGTCTTGTGGGACAGGTGTCTGGTGGGACAGGTGTATCAGGGACAGGTGTCTGGTGGGACAGGTGTCTGGTGGGACAGGTGTCTGGTGGGACAGGTGTATCAGGGACAGGTGTCTGGTGGGACAGGTGTCTGGTGGGACAGGTGTCTGGTGGGACACGTGTCTCATGGGACAGGTGTCCGGTGGGACAGGTGTCTGGTGGGACAGGTGTCTGGTGTGACAGGTGTCTTACGGGACAGGTGTCTGGTGGGACAGGTGTCTAGTGCGACAGGTGTCTGATGGGACAGGTGTCTCACGGGACAGGTGTCTGGTGAGACAGGTGTCTCATGGGACAGGTGTCTGGTGGGACAGGTGTCTCATGGGACAGGCGTCTGGTAGGACACGTGTCTGGTGGGACAGGTGTCTCATGGGACAGGTGTCCGGTGGGACAGGTGTCTTACGGGACAGGTGTCTGGTGGGACAGGTGTCTGGTGGGACAGGTGTCTCACGGGACAGGTGTCTGGTGGGACAGGTGTCTCAGTGACGGATGTCTGGTGGGACAGGTGTCTCATGGGACAGGTGTCTGGTGGGACAGGTGTCTGGTGAGACAGGTGTCTTACGGGACAGGTGTCTGGTGGGACAGGTGTATCAGGGACAGGTGTCTGGTGGGACAGGTGTCTGGTGGGACAGGTGTCTGGTGGGACAGGTGTCTCATGGGACAGGTGTCTGGTCGGACAGGTGTCTGGTGGGACAGGTGTCTCAAGGACAGGTGTCTGGTGGGACAGGTGTCTGGTGGGACAGGCGTCTGGTGGGACAGGCATTTGGTGGGACAGGCATCTGGTGGGACAGGTGTATCAAGGGACAGGTGTCTGGTGGGACAGGTGTCTGGTGGGACAGGTGTCTTGTGGAACAGGTGTCCGGTGGGACAGGTGTCTGGTGTGACAGGTGTCTTACGGGACAGGTGTCTGGTGGGACAGGTGTCTGGTGGGACAGGTGTATCAGGGACAGGTGTCTGGTGGGACAGGTGTCTGGTGGGACAGGTGTCTGGTGGGACACGTGTCTCATGGGACAGGTGTCCGGTGGGACAGGTGTCTGGTGGGACAGGTGTCTGGTGTGACAGGTGTCTTACGGGACAGGTGTCTGGTGGGACAGGTGTCTAGTGCGACAGGTGTCTGGTGGGACAGGTGTCTCATGGGACAGGTGTCTGGTGGGACAGGCGTCTGGTGAGACAGGTGTCTTACGGGACAGGTGTCTGGTGGGACAGGTGTCTGGTGGGACAGGTGTCTCAGGGACAGGTGTCTGGTGGGACAGGTGTCTGGTGGGACAGGCGTCTGGTGGGACAGGCATCTGGTGGGACAGGCATCTGGTGGGACAGGTGTCTGGTGGGACAGGTGTATCAAGGGACAGGTGTCTGGTGGGACAGGTGTCTGGTGGGACAGGTGTCTCACGGGACAGGTATCTCATGGAACAGGTGTCTGGTGGGATAGGTGTCTGGTGGGACAGGTGTCTTGTGGCACAGTTGTCTGGTGGGACAGGTGTCTGGTGCGACAGGTGTCTCACTGAATAGGTGTCTTATGGGACAGGTGTCTGGTGGGACAGGCGTCTAGTGGGACAGGTGTCTGGTGGGACAGGTGTCTGGTGGTACAGGTGTCTCACGGGACAGGTGTCTGGTGGGACAGGCGTCTAGTGGGACAGGTGTCTGGTGGGACAGGTGTATCAGGGACAGGTGTCTGGTGGGACAGGTGTCTGGTGGGACAGGTGTCTGGTGGTACAGGTGTATCAGGGACAGGTGTCTGGTGGGACAGGTGTCTGGTGGGACAGGTGTCTGGTGGGACACGTCTCTCATGGGACAGGTGTCCGGTGGGACAGGTGTCTGGTGGGACAGGTGTCTGGTGTGACAGGTGTCTTACGGGACAGGTGTTTGGTGGGACAGGTGTCTAGTGCGACAGGTGTCTGGTGGGACAGGTGTCTCATGGGACAGGTGTCTGGTGGGACAGGCGTCTGGTGAGACAGGTGTCTTACGGGACAGGTGTCTGGTGGGACAGGTGTCTGGTGGGACAGGTGTCTCAGGGACAGGTGTCTGATGGGACAGGTGTCTGGTGGGTCAGGCATCTGGTGGGACAGGCATCTGGTGGGACAGGCATCTGGTGGGACAGGTGTATCAAGGGACAGGTGTATCAAGGGACAGGTGTCTGGTGGGACAGGTGTCTGGTGGGACAGGTGTCTCACGGGACAGGTATCTCATGGAACAGGTGTCTGGTGGGATAGGTGTCTGGTGGGACAGGTGTCTTGTGGCACAGGTGTCTGGTGGGACAGGTGTCTGGTACGACAGGTGTCTCACAGAATAGGTGTCTTATGGGACAGGTCTCTGGTGGGACAGGCGTCTAGTGGGACAGGTGTCTGGTGGGACAGGTGTTTGGTGGTACAGGTGTCTCACGGGACAGGTGTCTGGTGGGACAGGCGTCTAGTGGGACAGGCGTCTAGTGGGACAGGTGTCTGGTGGCACAGGTGTCTGGTGGGACAGGTGTCTCACGGGACAGGTGTCTGGTGGGACAGGTGTCTCACGGGACAGGCGTCTAGTGGGACAGGTGTCTGGTGGGACAGGCGTCTGGTGGCACAGGAGTCTGGTGGGACAGGTATCTGGTGAGACAGGTGTCTGGTGGGACAGGTGTCTCAGGGACAGGTGTCTGGTGGGATAGGTATCTGGTGGGAAAGGTGTCTGGTGGGACAGATGTCTGGTGGGACAGGTGTCTCACGGGACAGGTGTCTGGTGGGACAGGTGTCTCACGGAACAGGTGTCTGGTGGGACAGGTGTCTGGTGGGACAGGTGTCTGGTGGGACAGGTGTCTGGTGGGACAGGTGTCTGGTGGGACAGGTGTCCGGTGGGACAGGTGTCTGGTGGGACAGGTGTCTGGTGTGACAGGTGTCTTACGGGACAGGTGTCTGGTGGGACAGGTGTCTCATGGGACAGGTGTCTGGTGGGACAGGCGTCTGGTGAGACAGGTGTCTCAGGGACAGGTGTCTGGTGGGACAGGTGTCTGGTGGGACAGGCGTCTGGTGGGACAGGCATCAGGTGGGACAGGTGTCTGGTGGGACAGGTGTATCAAGGGACAGGTGTCTGGTGGGACAGGTGTCTGGTGGGACAGGTGTCTCACAGGACAGGTGTCTCATGGGACAGGTGTCTGGTGGGATAGGTGTCTGGTGGGACAGGTGTCTTGTGGCACAGGTGTCTGGTGGGACAGGTGTCTGGTGGGACAGGTGTCTGGTGGGACAGGTGTCTCACGGGACAGGCGTCTGGCGGGATAGGTATCTGGTGGGACAGGTGTCTGGTGGGACAGATGTCTGGTGGGACAGGTGTCTCACAGAATAGGTGTCTTATGGGACAGGTGTCTGGTGTGACAGGTGTCTGGTGTGTCTGGTGGGACCGGCGTCTCGTGAGACAGGTTTCTGGTGGTACAGGTGTCTCACCGGACAGGCGTCTGGTGGGATAGGTATCTGGTGGGACAGGTGTCTGGTGGGACAGATGTCTGGTGGGACAGGTGTCTGGTGGGACAGATGTCTGATGGGACAGGTGTCTGGTGGGACAGGTATCTGGTGAGACAGGTGTCTGGTGGGGCAGGTGTATCAGGGACAGGTGTCTGTTGGGACAGGTGTCTGGTGGGACAGATGTCTGGTGGGACAGGTGTCTGGCGGGACAGGTGTCTGGTGAGACAGGTGTCTGGTGGGACAGGTGTCTGGTGGGATAGATGTCTGGTGGGACAGGTGTCTGGTGAGACAGGTGTCTCACGGGACAGGTGTCTGGTGGGACAGTTGTATCAGGGACAGGTGTCTGGTGGGACAGGCGTCTGGTGGGACAGGTGTCTGGTGGGATAGGTGTATCAGGGACAGGTGTCTGGTGGGGCAGGTGTCTGGTGGGACAGGTGTCTGGTGGGACAGGCGTCTGGTGGGACAGGCGTCTGGTGGGACAGGTGTCTCATGGGACAGGTGTCTGGTGGGACAGGCGTCTGGTGGGACAGGTGTCTCACAGGACAGGTGCTTGGTGTCTCACGGGACAGGTGGTTGGTGTCTCACAGGACAGGTGCTTGGTGTCTCACGACACAGCTCTTTGGTGTTATTAAACCTGACGACACCGTGAGGTCGAAGCGTATCTGGGGGGGTGGGGGGGTAGGGCACCCCCTCCCCTCAGCCCCCCTTTAGCCCTCAATAGGGAGTAGTGCGGGGCCCGAGGCGAACCCTCTTGGCTAATCGTGAAGTGCATGGTGCCTCAAGAAAGACGTTAACACTTACATGGGACTGTCGTTTTTTAATGGGATAATTTTACACCGTGACACGATGCCAAATGTAAATGTTAACAGCTTCAAAAGGTCAAAGAGTCTCTCCCCCACTTGCTCGCCATCGTTGTCAACGCGTGGCCTAGAATCTTCTCCAGGTGGTCCACGGAGCACGGAGGCAGCACAATTCTCGTTGGTGTCCTTGCAAATGTCTCGGAAGTTTGTTGACCTTTGTGATTTTTTGCTGAAGCAACCCCTCCCTGTGTTCACATCTGACGGCACTGCGAGGTCGAAGCGCATCTGGTGGGGGTGGGTGGGTGGGCATGGAGGGTGGAGGACGGAGGAGTCCCCCCCCCACACACCCCCCCCCACACCCCCCCACGCCCCCCCGATTCGCCTGTGTGGCGTCGAACTATCGGGGATGGGTCGTGCGCCTCGACTCCGTTAAACCGCGGGGTTTATTTTATTTAATTTTTCCCAAACCAACAAAGAATATTAAAAAAAAGCATTCGGGAGGAACAAAATACGCAATAAACTTGGCAGGTGAACAAATATAGTTTAATAATAACATTATAATAATAATAAAGGCATTTAAAAGACACAATTTAAAAATATGCGTTCCCTCTTTTTTTAATATAATACACAAAACTGACCCCCCCCCCCGCCTGGCCCCACCCCCCGCCTGGCCCCACCCCCCCTCAATCTGACTCCGCCCCCCGCCTGGCCCCTCCCCCCTCAATCTGACTCCGCCCCCCGCCTGGCCCCGACCCTGCGGGGTTGCTGTCCAACAGAGCGACAGCCAAAGAAGCACCACAACCAACAACCAATAACAACCAACAACAACAACCCGGGGATATTTCCACACGGTGGGAAGGGGTGGGGGGGAGGGGGGCGGGGGAGGTGGTGGAGGGTGGCAAACCCGCCCCCCCCCCCCAAAACCAACCCCTACCAAGCACCCGAGTATAAGTCACGTGGATCCCACCCATCCATCACCCCATCGCCCCATCCATTCATCATCCACCACCACTACCACCACCACCACCTAAACGCATCCGCCAGCTCCTCTCTCTCTCGCTGGGGTCGCTCTCAGCTGAGATTCAGTCGCCCCGCGCGTCCGTCTTCATCAGCACCGTTAACCCCCGAGCTCCAACTCTAGCCCTCCTCGCTTCTTACAAAAAAAAATAAAGACGCGTGTGTACGTGTGTATATATATATCACCCGCTTGTGTCCTCTCTGCGATCCACTCAATGGCGACGACGATGGCGGTGGTGGTGGCGGCGGTGGTTGTGGGGAGCGCTTAGTGCACTGCGCTCACGACCACCAAACACCGGTGCCGATTGTCCGAGACGATCCTGGGTCTGCCCCCTAGGTCGACTCAGCAATCCAAACGAGTACGGGATGACGTACTTAACACCTTCCCCCCCCCGCCGCCCCCGCCCGCCCCGTTCCGATGACGTAATTGTACGTCTTTTAAAATAAAAATACGCGGAATAAAAACGAAAAATTAAATATTCCTCGCCGGTGCCGAGGCTCCCGCAAAGGGCGCGGGCCCCGCGGGCAAGTCCCCGCGGCGGCCGTGGCGCTGCGGCCCTTGGTGGCGCCGACGTCGCTGGAAACGCAACGGCGCTGCCGCCGCTGCCGCTGCCGCCGCTGCTGCTGCTGCTGCGGCGACCGCCGCGCCCCTCCCGAAATGTAAATGAACGCCGAGAGTGGGCGGGCGAACGGGACAGCACCTCGCCCGCCGAGCCTGCAACTGGCAGGAGACGTCCTCGGAACGGGGTAAAAGGGGGGGGGGGGGGGCAAGGTTACGCGGGGTACCTTTGTCTTTGTCTGGTGGTGGTGGTGGTGGTGCAGGGGTGTTGCTTTGTTGTTGTTTGGTGGTGGGTGTTGCTTTGTTGTTCTTTGGTGGTGGTGGTGGGTGTTGCTTTGTTGTTGTTTGGTGGTGGTGGTGAGTGTTGCTTTGTTGTTGTTTGGTGGTGGTGGGTGTTGCTTTGTTGTTCTTTGGTGGTGGTGGTGGTGGTGGGTGTTGCTTTGTTGTTGTTTGGTGGTGGTGCAGGGGTGTTGCTTTGTTGTTCTTTGGTGGTGGTGGTGGTGGGTGTTGCTTTGTTGTTGTTTGGTGGTGGTGGGTGTTGCTTTGTTGTTGTTTGGTGGTGGTGGTGGGTGTTACTTTGTCGTTGTTTTTTGGTGGTGGTGCGTGGTTGTTGCTTCGTCGTTGTTGTTTGGTGGTGGTGGTGCGTGGTTGGTGCATTGTCGTTGTTGTTTGGTGGTGGTGGTGGTTGATGCTTTGTTGTTGTTTGGTGGTGGTGGTGCGTGGTTGTTGCATTGTCGTTGTTGTTTGGTGGTGGTGGTGCGTGGTTGTTGCTTTGTCTTTGCGCAGCGTCTCGAGACTTTGACGAGTTGGGGGGCGGTGGGGGGCGGTGGGGTGACGTGTTCGCAGCCTCCGTTGAATCGCATCGCATCATCCGATGTGTCGGGTCGGGCCATGCAACGGCGACGGACCCAGGCCCACCATCCGTGCCGTTGAAAACCCGACTCAGCGCCTATTTTTTCTTTTAATGACTCACGAAATGAATCGATTGTCATCGTTCTCGCGGGAGAGAGAGGAGAGGAGAGAGAGACGGTGGAACAGAGGACGCCCGCGCGTCGTGCGACGCCCGAGATGCCAGTCTCGATTTGAAGCTCTCGTGACTGCACGAATCCACGCTCTTTGGTTCTTCCGGTAAAGTCCACGTGGTGGGTAGCAAAAAAATATAATAAAAGGTCACGACGTTTCGATCGCAACGCAAGCGGTCCTCCTCAGGCGGAGTTATTTTTCTTTAATAATAACAATAATAATGATGATGATGCAGCAATGCAACCGCCTGAACCTGCTGCTGGATTAATTTTTGTTTCCGCCCGAGGACGGCCGCTTGCGTTGCGATCGAAACGTCGTCGACCTTTTATTCTTTTTTGCTACCTGCTAGGCGACTCTGCCGAAAGGGCCAAAGAGCACGGATGCCATTCCGGTTTAAGTCTGTGCCGGTCGTATTGGCGTGAGGCTCCCCCCTCCACCACACCAATCTCGACAGATCTGTTGGTTGCTGCTGCTGCTGCTGCTACGACTACCACGTTGCCCTAGCCCCCGGACAACGACGACCCGTACGCACGCGTCAACGTCAAACAACGATGACGTGTAACACCGGGTGAACACGTGGCCTTCGCGGGCGACGTCACGACTCGTAGCGGGAGTGTTCTTTCGATTTAAAGCTTTCGTCACTGCAAGGATTCATCGTTCTTTGGTTCTTTCGGTAAAGTCACCACCACGTAGAATGAGAATAAAATAATAAATTGATAAAACGTCGTGAGAATTTTATCGCGCTATTTTATTTTATCAATTTATTATTTTATTCTCATTCTACGTGGTGACTTTACCGAAAGAACCAAAGAAGAGTGTTCTTTTTTAGTTTTTTTTTTGGGGGGGGGGAGGTGGCTCAGCCCAAATGTTTCGTTGTAAAGAAGCCTGCGCAGGGCCCGAATTTCCACGCGGCGTCGCGAGTGATTCGCTGGCGGCGTTGCGCGTCGCTCGCGACTCGCTGGGCCGGGAAACGCCGCGGGAAAACCAAGATCGTCGCCACCACGTTGGAAACAGCGGAGATGCGTGCGGCGTTGGCGCTTTTCGGACCTGCGCCGAGCGTTCTCGTGCCGGCTATCCTGGAGTTACCCGAGGCTGCACTGGGCGCGAGTCGCAATTGCGTGCGGCAGGTGACGCGTAGGCGAGAGGTCGTTCATCTCAAAACCGAACCGTTGAGCTAGTCGAGACAATCGTTGTCGTCATTTACGACGCCCTCGTTACGCGCGACGATTCAGAGATAATTTCCGCCAGTCGGTTGTGGTTTTGGAGGCTTCTTCATGGCGTCAATTTGGCCCGCACCGTTACAGGAAGGGAGTGGGGGGGGAGGGAATGGGGGGGGTGCCTAGCCCAAAAGTTAAATCGCGAATCGATCTTACGTCGTCATCATCAACGCTCGTACCGTTTGCGTCCTTCAACATTTATACCTTAAGACTAAATTATTATTACTTCTTAAAATATGCTTCCATCGGATGGGGGTGGTGGTGGGGGTGGTGGTGGGGTTGTGGGGGGGGGGAGACCGACGGGACACTAGGGGGCTACTCACTCGACAAGGCTAGAGAAGTCGTGTGCATGTTCCTGCGGTGTACAAAACGTGACTCAAAAACCCTGAGAGGGAAGAACGGGAGGGGTCCGGACGAAGGCATTCCCCGCTGGGGACCCCCTCCAAGTGCTCAAGTGTGGGAAGATTACATCGTGAAGAGATTTTTTCGTGACAGAGAGAGAGAGAAAAACAAACACGTTTCTTTTTTTTGTGCTTAAATACAAGAAACACGGCCATGGGACATTCAGAGCCGCGGCGCAGGCGAGGCCTTAGGCTTGCAGCCCTGCACAGCGCTTCATAGATGGCGCTTGGGGTACCTGGTCCCTTACGTTTACCCTATATGGACCCACGTAGTCCTCGCCCCGTGAAGGCCTCGCGAAGGCCTCGCCCAGGCCTTGTCATGCGAAGGCCTCGCCCAGTGAAGGCCTCGCCAAGGCCTTGTCATGCGAAGGCCTCGCCCAGTGAAGGCCTCTTCCAGGCCTTGTCATGCGAAGGCCTCGCCCCGTGAGGCCTCGCCAAGGCCTTGTCACGCGAAGGCCTCGCCCAGTGAAGGCCTCGCCCAGGCCTTGTCACGCGAAGGCCTCGCCCAGTGAAGGCCTCGCCCAGGCCTTGTCATGCGAAGGCCTCGCCCAGTGAAGGCCTCGCCAAGGCCTCGCCCCGTGAGACTCGTGTAGGCCTCGCCCATTCAAACCTCATGCAGGCCTCGCTCCGTGCAGGCCTCGCCCCGCCGCACGCACCCAGTCCCTCCTTGGCGCGTCAGGCGTGAGACGCGGCGCCATCGTGGCTGCACCGACGAGCCCGCTTCCTCCGCCGCACGCGGTGGGGGTCGGAGCGGCCCGCGCCGCGCCCGGCGTCGCGGCCGACTCCACCGTCGTCGCCGTCGCCGTCGTCGTCGTCGTCAGCAGCGCCGTCGTCACCGCCACAGGGCCTGAACTGCCGCCGGTCGCCACCTTCCTCCCCATCCTCCTCCTCCTCCTCCGCCTCCGCCGCCGCCGCCGCCGTCGTCGTTGGCGACCCCTGACCCTGGGCCGGCGCGATCGCTGCCTTCGTCCTCCTCCTCTCCTCCTCCTCCTCCTCCTCCTCCGCCGCCTCCTCCTCCTCGATCACTCGCTTCCACATCTCGTGGTTCTCCAGCAGGTGGTGCGTCAGGTGGCAGAAGTACTTGCGCGGGCGTTTCTTCCTCATTCGCTTGGCTGCGTCGGGGCGGCAAGAGGCAGGAGACCGAGCGCGCGTGAGAGAGGCACGCGGCGAGCCCCAGAGCGGTGTTCTACATCGCAGGGCCCGAGGGGCCACTGGGCGGCCCCTGCCGTAAGCCTTCGGTGCCGCTGGCAAAACGGCCAATGGATTCAAACGCGTGGGCCGGAGCCCTGACGATGACGATGCCTCGTCGGCGAAGGTGGCAAAACCGCCTCTGAAAATGCAACGGCGACGTGGCTCCATCGGTTACCCCGTGAAGGAGGATGTGGTCAAATCGATTGCCGGGCAGCGACGTTTTTGCCCCTTGATAATTTTACGCTTGAGCTGTGCAGCTGCAGGTTCGGATGCCTGGACCCAATCCCGAACCCTAAACCCTGTCTCGCCCTTGAGCCAGTGGTCCTTAGGCTGGGGTGCACGCACCACACCCCGCGGAGTGCCAGACGCCTCTACGGGGGTGGGTGCAAGACGCGGCCAGATTTTTCTTTAGGTCTCCCTACACCCGACGGTACCCCCCCCAAACTCAGTCACCCCGTTAACCTGACGGCCCCCGTTTGCGTCCAAGCGAGGCGGCAATGCGGCGTCGCCTACCGTGCCGCGTGTCGCCGTCCTCGTCGCTGTCCTCGTCCTCCTCCTCGTCGTCCTCCTCCTCGTCGTCGTCGTCCTCCTCGTCGTCCGACGATGCGGACCGCCCCGCCTCGTCGGGGTCGCGCTCCACCCAGGCCCCCGGCATGAGGCCCGCCGAGTCGTAGGAGCGGCACAGCGGCCCCACGATGTGCGTGATGAACGACTCCTGGAGCTTGGCGAGCTGCGGCGCGGTGCGGTCCATGAAGGGGCTCACGGGCAGGCCCAGAGTCGCCTCCTCGTCGCCCTGCCAATGGGAGGGCAGAGACCCGAGGTTCCACCGCCACCACCACCGCTACCGGCGCCCGCCCGCCCGCCCGCCCGCCCTGTAATCTTATTTGTATTTAACCAGGTAAGAAGGGCCCCACCGAACTGCCTAGCCCTTACTTTCAAAAGCGACCCCCCCCCACCCACCCTCCCTCGGCTACCACAAACGACGGCTGCTCAAACGAAGTGGCGGCCCGTCATTGTCATCGTCGTCATCGTCGTCGTCGTCGTCGTCGTCGTCGTCCTCATCGTCATCATCATCGTCATTGTCGTCATCGTCATCGTTGTCGTCATCGTCATCATCATCGTCGTTGTTGTCATCATCATCGTCGTCGTCGTCGCTATCATCGTCATCTTCGTCGTCATCATCATTGTTGTCATCGTCATCGTCGTTGTCGTCATCGTCGTCGTCGTCATCATCATCGTTGTCATCGTCATCGTCATCATTGCCATCATCATCGTCGTCATCGTCGCTATCGTCGTCATCGTCGTCGTCTTCATGGAGCGGATATTTATGAATTCGTAGCAGCAGCCCAAATGATTCTAAACGCGCGGCGACGTCGATTCCAAAAATGTGCAGGGGGAGAGATAAATAAAATAAAATAATAATAACATAAAGATACAAATAATAATAATAAAAGCATAGCCGGAGGGCGCTCGGAGAAAAATCGACGCGACCACGGGGAAAGAGACCGGAGGCACGCCGCAAAAAGCTCCAATTATACAGCAGCAGCAGTATCAAAATGATGATGAAAAAATACGTAAGAATACGTTTTTAAACCTGGTCCCGGTCATCGGCAAGTCCACTCAACTCCGCGTCCTCCTGTACCACATCACTCCGTCTCTTCTCCCGGCCCGTGACGCGCCCGTTTAGCCCCCTCGATCCGGCCGAACAAAAGCTGTTTAGGCATGCGGTGGCTGGGCATGCGGGCTACGTGACCCAGCCAACGCAGCCTTGCCTGCCGGAGGAGCTCACCGACGGGACTTTGTCCAGACACACACGGACGCAAACTCCAAATGCAGTCGACTCTCGATTATCCGCGCTAATGACGGGGGAGGACAGCCGCGGAAAAATTTAGAAATTGCGGATAACCCAAAAAATATTTCCATTTCCCGCAGTTCTCTATGCCAAAAAGCAGTAACACAGGTATAGATCAGCGATCTATACCTGTGTATAGATCGCTGATCAGTGGTGACACTTTCCCGCTCCCGCCCAGCAGCAGCAGAATCCTGAGTCGATGACAGCGGCAGAGGGACAGCCAAATCAGCGTCAGTCAAAAACTGCGCCCCGCTCTTGCAAAGATATCGCAACTACCGCACTGTGGGGTGATCGCGGGGATTCCGGATTAGCCGGAGCGTGCGCACTTGTCTGGTTTAAGCACCGCGTGACTTTCAACAAACGCCCCCAAGGACAGCAAGCGCGCTCCTGGTTTTCGCCGTTCCGTGTGGGCCGTTTCATCGGAAAATCCACCGTGTGCGCGGTTCGTCCGCACATCGGATGAAACACGTGCAATCGAGAGCATCGCTCGCGTTGCGAGCGGGCGAGCTGGGAGGCCGGGCGAGCGGGCGAGCGGGCGGGCGGGGAGGGCGGGCGGGCGAGCGAGCGGGCGGGCGGGCGGGCGGGCGAGCGGAGAGCGCCACCTGCTGGTAGAACTCGTTCACGATGCCCGTGGTCCAGCGGAGGTGCAGATCCCGGATCTTGGCCGGCCCGTTGATGTCCGCCAGCTTGATGCACATCTGGCAGACGAGGAGGCGGTCGTTCTCCTGGCTCCAGTCGATGCCCGAGCCGTCCGCACCGCTCACCTGGCGAGGACGAGGGGAGGGGGTGGAGGGGAGGCGGGCAGGGAGGGAGTGGAGGGAGTGGAGGGAAATGAGTAGAGGGGAGGGAGGGGAGTGGAGGGGAGGGAGTGGGGAGGGAGGGAGTGGGGAGGGAGGGAGTGGAGGGGAGGGAGAGGAGGGAGTGGAGGGAGGGAATGGAGGGATGGAGGGAGGGATGGGAGTGAGTAGAGGGAAGAGAGGGAGGGAGAATAGGGAGGTAAGGGAGGGAGTGGAGGGGATGGAATGGAGGGAGGGATGGGAGGGAGGAGAAGGAGTGGAGGAAGGGGAGGGAGTGGAGAGACGGAGGTCAACACGGTGACACCCACAGTGATACTCGGTGGCAAACGCAGTGACATGAACGCCCAATGCCAAAGATCCGCCATATAGTCCACATCGACTGTTTGGGCAAGTGCTGTTAGCGAGCAGCACCTATGAAGGCCGGGACGGCACACGAGGGGGTGGGTGGCCAGCACCACGTCCGGCCGACTTTGTCTCCCCAGTGGCGATGTTTACTACACATAGCATCAGGTACTAATTTGAGGCTGAGTCGACGTAGGGGAGGCCCAGGACCGGTTCAAATAATCCTCACTGATGTTGACCGTGAGCGGGAATCGAACCCGGTCGCCAGGTTCATAGCGCAGTGCGCTAACCACTACACTGCTGCTCCCCACCACACACACACACATACACACACAATGACACACACAGTGACACACACACACAGTGACACACACAGTGACACACACACACAGTGACACACACACAGTGACACACACAATGACACACACAATGACACACACAGTGACACACAGTTACACACAGTGACACACACAGTTACACACAGTGACACACACAGTTACACACAGTGACACACACAGTTACACACACACACAGTGACAAGCACACAGTGACAAACACACACGCAGACACACACACTGTGACACACAGACACGCAGACACACACAGATCCCCCGTATAGCCTTAACAGACTGTAGGGGCAAGGGCTGTTAGCGAGCACCTATGAAGGCCGGAACGGTACACGAGGGGATGGGTGGCCAGCACCACGCCCGACCGCCTTTGTCTCCCCAGTGGCAATGTTTTTATCCACCGCACCAGGTACTCATTTTTGGCTGAGTCGACCTAGGGGAGGCCCAGGACCGGTTCAGATAATCGTCACTGGTGTTGGCCGTGAGCGGGAATCGAACCAGTGTCGCCAGGTTCATAGGGCAGCGTGCTAACCGCTATGCTACTGCTCCCCACAGTGACACACACACAGTTACACACAACAACAACCGCCATTCGCCACTAAGTGGCGGTGACGTCACCACGACGCTTGTGCCCGGCCATGTGCACCTTGAGGCCACGTGCAGTGTCGAACGCCCGCTGGCAGGAGGTCACGGGCAGACCCAAGTGCCACGGGTCGACTGACTGAGATGAATGGCTGGTGCACCACCTGTGTCCCCTACTGTGCCAACCTGCTGTGCTTCAGCCACCCGGCGCTCCGCTCGTTTTTGTGAGCGTCGCTCCTCCGCCCTGCGTTGTTGTTGGAGGGCGACTACCTCCAACTGCCCAGTAGCGTCCTTCACGAGCCTCCTCCACAGAGGCCGATCTTGACACCGCTGGTACCAGTCATCAGCAAGTCCACTCAGCTCCACGTCCTCCTGTATCACATCACTCCATCTCTTCTCTAGCCCGTACCGCACCCGTTTAGCCCCCTCAATCCGGCCAAATAAAAGCTGTTTCGACATGCGGTGGCTGGGCATGCGTGCTACATGACCCATTCATACACAGCCTCGCCGGCCGGAGGAGCTCTCCGATGGGACCTTGCCCACGTCTTTCAAGGATTTGTGAGCTCCTCACACAATCCAGCCTGGTTAAACCCAGGATGGATTGTAGGCAGGCCACCCTAAATGTTTATTACCGGCGAAGATGTTCCATTAGGGGGGTCCACGTTTCGCAAGCGTAGAGAAGGGAGGGAATGATCGTGGCCGAGAAGACCTGACGCTTATTGCGGAGTGACAGACCAGGTAGCTTCCACACAGCGTTACGCAACCGATGAAAAGATATTGCCGCTCAACTGATTCGGAGTGAGACCTCTGCTGTTAAACTGGAGCCGGTCATAAGCACACTGCCCAGGTATGGGAAACTCTCCACTCTCTCCACAACTGCCCCATCACCGATTGGGAGTTGTGGGGGTGGAGTGTCCGATGGTACATAATACCCAGGCAGGTGCTTAGTTTTGGTGGGGCTGATGGTAAGGCCCCACCTCTTAGTGGCACGCTCCAGTCTCAGCAAGCAACGTCTCCAACTCCTCCTCTGAATGAGCAGTTATTACCAAATCATCAGCATACATAACGTGGTTGAGCAATAGGGAGCCATCCCTTGACCGCACCCGGGCATCGATCAGCCTCCCATTATATCTGTACCATATGGAGATTCCCCCGGTACAGCTATTGAAGGCTTCATGAACTACGTGGTCAAAATAGATGTTAAATAATGTGAGAGCCAGAGGACATCCCTGTCGCACCCCAAGGTGTACAGGGAATGGCTCTGACTCCCCGCCACGTAGTTTTACCCGGGCCTGCTCACCATCATGAAGGTTCTTAATGATCGTGAGCAGAATGTCAGGTACTCCAAAAGCACGAAGAACAACCCAGAGCCCAGGCCTACTGATGGTATCATAGGCCTTGACCAGGTCAATAAAGCAGAGATGTAGGTCTTGTTGGAATTCCCTACACCTCTGCTGTAACAGACGGACAGAAAATATGGCATCTGTGCAGGACCGCCCTTTCCTGAAACCGCATTGGGGCTCCGCAAGCCTCTCCTCAGCGTGCCTGGCAAGGCGATGTTGAATAATCCTTGACAGGACCTTTCCCGGAACACTGAGGAGTGAGATGCCCCTGTAGTTGTTACAGTCTGTGCGGTCTCCCTTCTTAAAGAGGGGGACCACCAGGGCATCCTTCCAATCCTGAGGAACCCGTCCAGTGGTCCAGACTGTTGTTATGATGTCATATAGGGCAGTCTGTGTACAAACGCCACCCTCCCTCAGCATTTCGCTTGGGAGATCATCTCTGCCCGCTGCCTTTCCTGGTCTCAGACTCCGGATCGCCTTCAGTACTTCCTCAACAGATGGCACCTCAGTCAGCCACTCACAGGGGGTGACTTCTTTCAATATTTGAGGCACCGCAGCCTTAGCAGGGTCATCCTCACTTTGTGCCACGATGTTTTCCTGGCTGAGGGATTTTCCCTCCCCCAGGACCTCACAGAAATGCTCAGGAAATCTGCAAACCTGTTCCTGGGGGTCGGAGATTGGATCACCATTTTTTCCCCTAATGATGGTAATAGGTGTGGCGCTGCAGGTTACTTTTTTGATGGAGTTAAATAGAGATTTGTGATCGCGGGCCACTGAGGCAGACTCCATCTCCTCAGCAACCCGCGACCACCACCCATCCTTGCAGCGCCTCACGGCTCTCCGAACCTCCGAGCGAAGGCTGCGGTAAGCCTCCTCATTCTCTGATGTGGGATTCTGTAGTCGATGACAGTGGGCCTGTCGCTTTTTCTCAACCATCCTGTCAGCCAGGGTCTCTGGGGAGGTCTGGACCGCGTACCCAAAGGAGCCATTGCAGCTGCATGAGTCACAGTCCTAAACCTCGCCCAGGAGGAGTCGGGGACGATGCCAATCCCAGCCGCAAGCGATGATGAAATTCTAGCTTGCAACTTTCATCAGATAACTGAGACCAGGCCACTTTAGGTTGTAATGGGGTCCTGGGTGTACACCCACCACCAGAGTGGAAGAATGGCAGGCGCATCTTACAGATGACAAGTCGATGGTCAGAGGGCAGATCAGCTCCACGGTAGGTCCTGGTGTCAAGGACATGGGCTCGCATCCGCTGGTCCGTCACTATGTAGTCCAGCAGATGTTCTTGCTTGGACCCGGCATGCATCCATGATGTTGTGTGGATGCGCCGATACTGGAACAGCGTGTTGGTAATTACAAGCCCATGGGCTGCACAAAAATCTAGCAGCCTCCTACCGTTGTTATTGAGCTGATCTGGTCCATGCCCTCCAATTACTCCAGACCAGGTGCCAGCATCATGACCAACTCGGGCATTGAAATCACCCAACAAGATGACTCTATCCCGAGGGGCCACTTTAGCCAGCACCTGTGACAGGAGGTCATAGAAGGCATCTGACTCATCGGCTTTGCCTGCATCCCTCCACGGATGTTCGTCTTCGGTGGGGGCATAAGTAACCACGACCACCACTCCTCGCCTCCGATTGATGGGAAGGCGAGCCCAAAGTAGCCTGGGGCTTACAGCTTCCCACACCTCACCGCCACGCTCCCACGCCCCCTTCATTCTTTTGTTCAAAAGAAAAGCCACACCGTGTTGTTTGGCAGTCTGCTGCCCCGAGTAGAGGACGGTCCACCCCTCATGGTGGCAGGAGCCAGAACCGGTCCACTGGACCTCCTGAATGCCACAGAGATCCAGGCGGTACCGGTCCAGCTCCCGACAGAGGAGTGGCAGCCTCTCCTCCGCAGTGAGCGTTCGAACATTCCACGTGGCCACACGACGTGGCTTTTCGTTGTTTCTGGAGGAGCCCCGAGGGTAAAGATTCAATCTCCTGGCTCCGCCAATTGGGGTTTGGCCAGGAGACATCATAGACGCCTGTCCCCCCGGGGCCTCCGGCACAAGCTTATTAGTTAGATATTTTAGACGTGGTTTAGTGGTAACATTTTGAAGGTGGAGGAGTTACCAGCCCCTCACACTTGTCCAGAGCCCCCGTTTAGCCCCTGTGGTGGTCACAGACGCCATGAGGGGAGGAGCCAATCGGAATTGGCCCTCCCCCCACAGCACTGTCCACGACATTGACACACACACAGTTACACACACACAGTGACACACACACACAGTGACACACACACAGTGACAGACACACACACGCAGACAAACACACAGTGACACACACACGCAGACACACACACAGTGACACACACACATTGACAAAGACAAAGATCCCCCATATAGCCTTAACAGACTGTAGGGGCAAGTGCTGTTAGCGAGCACCTATGAAGGCCGGAACGGTACACGAGGGGGTGGGGTGGCCAGCACCACGCCCGACCGCCTTTGTCTCCCTAGTGGCAATGTTTACTACACACCGCACCAGGTACTCATTTGAGGCTGAGTCGACCTAGGGGAGGCCCGGGACTGGTTCAGATAATCGTCACTGGTGTTGGCCGTGAGCGGGAATCGAACGCGGGTCGCCAGGTTCGTAGCGCAGCGCGCTAACCGCTACACTACCGCTCCCCACACATTGACACACACACAGTCACACACACACATTGACACACACACACAGTGACACACACACATTGACACACACACACACAGTTACACGCGCACGTGGCGCGCACGGGCAACCTTGGCGTTGAACTCGGCGAGGAAGTCGAAGTGCTTCTTGAGGTCGGTGGCGAGGATGGCCTCGATGACGAGGAAGCGGAACCTCTTGAACTCCGCGTGGCACAGCCCCGGCAGGAAGTTGAACTCGGGCCGCGACATCAGCAGGTGCCAGGCGGCCGCCGCGTGGTGGTTCTCCAGCACCGAGCGGTCGTTGTACAGCACGGCCTAGGGGGTAACGCACAAAGGCGAAGGGTTACGGACCCCCGTGTAGCTCGCTCGAGCCGCCGGGGCGAGCGCGGCGCCCGCCCGCCCGCCCGCCTGGCCGCCGTTGACTCACCAATGTTGGAGGTGGCCCAGGGGGGAGTCCCGGGACCAAGTTCCGATATTCGACGGCGATGTTGGGCCCCTGAGCCAGGAGTGAGCGGGGCGTCGAGAGTGGGGGGGGCGTCGCGAGTGGGCGGGGCGTCGCGAGTGGGCGGGGAGTTCGCGAGTGGGTGTGGCGTCGTGAGTGGGCGGGGAGTTCGCGAGTGGGCGGGGCGTCGCGAGTGGGCGGGGCGTCGCGAGTGGGCGGGGCGTCGCGAGTGGGCGGGGCGTCGCGAGTGGGTGGGGCGTCGCGAGTGGGTGGGGCGCTGCGAGCGGGCGGGGCGTCGCGAGTGGGCGGGGCGTCGCGAGTGGGCGGGGCGTCGCGAGTGGGCGGGGCGTCGCGAGCGGGGGGGGGCGTCGCGAGTGGGCGGGGCGTCGCGAGCGGGCGGGGCGCCGCGAGCGGGCGGGGCGCCGCGAGCGGGCGGGGCGTCGCGAGCGGGCGGGGGCGTCGCGAGCGGGCGGGGCGTCGCGAGCGGGCGGGGCATCGCGAGTGGGCGGGGCGTCGCGAGCGGGCGGGGCGTCGCGAGCAGGCGGGGCGTCGCGAGTGGGCGGGGCGTCGCGAGTGGGCTGGGCGTCGCGAGTGGGCGGGGCGTCGCGAGTGGGCGGGGCATCGCGTACCTGCGGGGCGCTGGTGGCCACCAGGAAGGCGTTGGTGCGGCCAGGGTGGTCGTAGTCGTGCATGGCGGCCGCCACGTACAGCGCCATCAGCTCCAGCGCGGGGATGACCGACGCCAGGCACCCGTACCCCGACTCCGCGTCGCCCGCCAAGCACTCGGAGGACCCCGACTCCATGTCTCCCGTCGCGCCCCACGTGCGCGACTTTGTGAACGCTGCACCACGACAACGACGACAACGATGACAACGACGTGCGTGTGCTCCCCACATGCTCCCCGTGTGCTCCCCACGTGCTCCCTGTATGCTCCCCGTGTGCTCCCTGTGTGCTCCCCGTGTGCTCCCTGTGTGCTCCCCACGTGCTCCCTGTGTGCTCCCCGTGTGCTCCCTGTGTGCTCCCCGTGTGCTCCCTGTGTGCTCCCTGTGTGCTCCCCGTGTGCTCCCCGTGTGCTCCCCGTGTGCTCCCCGTGTGCTCCCTGTGTGCTCCCTGTGTGCTCCCTGTGTGCTCCCCGTGTGCTCCCTGTGTGCTCCCCGTGTGCTCCCTGTGTGCTCCCCGTGTGCTCCCTGTGTGCTCCCCGTGTGCTCCCCGTGTACTCCCCGTGTGCTCCCTGTGTGCTCCCTGTGTGCTCCCCGTGTGCTCCCCACATGCTCCCTGTGTGCTCCCCACGTGCTCCCTGTGTGCTCCCCACGTGCTCCCCGTGTGCTCCCCACGTGCTCCCCGCGTGCTCCCCGCGTACGGACCGGCCGTGTCGCTCGGGTCGCGGGGGACCTCAGGGAATCCGGGGATGGGCTGCGTGGTGAGGTACCACACGGCGTGCAGCACGTCCGTCGCGTGGATGCGGTTGTGGTCTGGAGCCACAAACAACAACAACAACAACCACGTCAACAACAACAACAACACACAACCACGTCAACAACAACACACAACCACGTCAACAACAACAACACAAACAACCACACAAACAACCACGTCAACAACAACAACACAAACAACCACGTCAACAACAACACAAACAACCACGTCAACAACAGCAACACACAACGACGTCAACAACAACACAAACAACCACGTCAACAACTACACAAACAACCACGTCAACAACAACAACACAAACAACCACGTCAACAACAACACAAACAACCACGTCAACAACAGCAACACACAACGACGTCAACAACAACACAAACAACCACGTCAACAACTACACAAACAACCACGTCAACAACAACAACACACAACGACGTCAACAACAACAACACACAACCACGTCAACAACAACACAAACAACCACGTCAACAACAACACAAACAACCACGTCAACAACAGCAACACACAACGACGTCAACAACAACACACAACCACGTCAAACAACAACAACACACAACCACATCAACAACAACAACAAACAACGACGTCAAACAACAACAGCCCCGAGCATTAAAACCGGTCCCATGCTGCGCATTCAAATAAGATGCAAATGAAATGCTAATGATATGCTAATGAGGGTATGCTAACGAGGAGATGCTGTTGAGATGCTACTGAGGATATGGTAATGAGATGCTAATGAGGATATGCTAATAAGGAGATGCTACTGAGGATATGCTACTGAGGATATTCTAAAGAGGATATGCTAATGAGGATATGCTAATGAGGATATGCTAAAGAGGATATGCTAATGAGGATATGCTAATGAGGACATGCTAATGATGATATGCTAATAAGGAGATGCTACTGATATGATAATCAGAATAAGAATCAGAAAGGGTTTTATTCGCCATGAAAGTTCACACCGACACGGAATTTACTTTGGCAGGATGGTGCATACATTCAACATATAGGAATCTAAAATCTTAAATAAGTTTAAAACAAGTCTTACTATAATAATAAGGGTTAAAAGTCTAACTAACACCAAGGGGCTGAAGTATATAAAATTTAATAAATATCGAATGTAAAATAGCTTTATGATATAATTTAAAAATAAAAAAACACAAATAGGTTAACGTAGTTAATATCGGCAAGGTGTCATTATGTTTCTGATCCCTTTCTGATAATGAGGAGATTATGATGGAGAGGGGAGGGGCGTCGCAGAGGGGGAGGGGCGTCGCAGAGGGGGAGGGGCGTCGCAGAGAGGGAGGCGGCTCCTCACAGGGGATGTGGCGGTATCCGCTCTCCAGCGCGTGGAAGTAGCGCATGAACTCCGCCACGGGGATCTTGAAGAGCGCGAAGAGGCCCGTGTCCTCAAACAGGCGGTACGTCACCTGCAACACCACCACCACCACACGGGGGGAGGGGGGCATTCGCTTAGCCCCCCCTTTGGGGGGTTGGGGTAGGGGTTGAGCCGGACATCCAAACCAGCGGCTCAACCCGTCCAGTGGTCCAACTGGTGGTGGTTCCAGAGGTCGTCTCTGTCCCGGAGGGAACTGCGACCTGGTCTCAGGTTCCCCTGGAAGATCGCTCTTCGCTGAAAACAATGGCTGGCACCGTCAGCCAGCCCAGCCAGCCCAGCCAGCCCAGCCCAGTCCTGCCAGCCCAGCCCAGCCATCCCAGCCCAGCCAGCCCAGCCCAGCACATCCGGCCCAGCCCAGTCAGCCCAGCCCAGCCAGCCCAGCCCAGCCCAGCCAGCCCAGCCCAGCCAGCCAGCCAGCCCAGCCCAGCCCAGCCAGCCCAGCCCAGCCCAGCCCAGCCCAGCCCAGCCAGCCCAGCCAGCCCAGCCCAGTCCTGCCAGCCCAGCCCAGCCAGCCCAGCCCAGCCAGCCCAGCCCAGCACAGCCGGCCCAGCCCAGTCAGCCCAGCCCAGCCAGCCCAGCCCAGCCAAGCCAGCCCAGCCCAGCCAGCCAGCCAGCCCAGCCCAGCCCAGCCAGCCCAGCCCAGCCCAGCCCAGCCAGCCCAGCCCAGCCCAGCCCAGCCCGGCCGGCCAGCCAGTCCAGCCAGCCCAGGCAGCTCAGCCAGCCCAGCCCAACCAGCCCAGCCCAGCCAGCCCAGCCAGCCCAGCCAACCCAGCCCAGCCAGCCCAGCCCAGCCAACCCAGCCCAGCCAGCCCAGCCAGCCCAGCCCAGCCAGCCCAGCCCAGCCCAGCCAGCCCAGCCAGCCCAGCTCAGCCAGCCCAGCCCAGCCAGGCAGCCCAGCCAGCCCAGCCAGCCCAGCCAGCCCAGCCAGCCCAGCCCAGCCCGGCCAGCCAGCCCAGCCAGCTCAGCCAGCCCAGCCAGCCTAGCCAGCCCAGCCAGCCCAGCCCAGCCAGCCCAGCCAGCCCAGCCAGGCCAGCCCAGCCAGCCCAGCCAGACCAGCCCAGCCAGCACCGCCAGCTCAGCCAGCCAGCTCAGCCAGCCCAGCCAGCCCAGCCAGCCCAGCGCAGCCAGCTCAGCCAGCCCAGCCAGCTCAGCCAGCCAGCCAGCCAGCCCAGCCCAGCCCAGCCACCCAGGTTTGCTTGCTGGATGGCTGGCTGGTTGGCTGACCAGCCGCTCACTGGTTGTGGCAAACTTCCTCAGGAGGAACGGCAGGTTTCAGTTTGGTGTTTTAACATCTTAACACAACTGTTTTGTTGCCAGATAAAAGGGGAAAAACCTATCGTCATATTTTGGTACTGGCAAAGGGCGTCACATGAAATATCCAAATACTTCTAAACGCGTGGTGATGTTGATTCTAAATGTGGATGGAACAGGAAAAATATGAAAACCCGGAGAAAAATCCACGCGACCACGGGGAGAGAGACACCGCAACCTCCAAATATAGCGCAGGCGTCAAGGGTTGGGATCGAACCCACGACCTGCTGTACACCAGGCGAGATAGTAAACATCATAGCCACCGTGGCGAGTCAGAGGTCAGATCACCGTTCTTTCCCCTTAAGGAAGGGTTAATGAGGTATTAATAAAGTATTAAAGCTTTCGTGCATATAAATTACCCATTGGGTTTTTCAGTAAAGTCACGTATGTAGAAATAATAAAATTATATTAAAACAAAACACGAAATTTAACACTCTTCTGAAATTCGTGGTCCGCCAGGAAGTGTCTAGCTGTGTTGTTGGCCTGACTGGTTGTGCTTCACGTAATGTTTTTTAGGTTTGTTAAATTCTCGCCTCTCATCTTTTTTGTTGTATTTACCTCCGTGATTTGTTCTTGACACCTGATGAAGATCGCTTGTGTTGTGATCGAAACGTCGTGATTGTTTTGTTTTAATATAATTTTATTATATCTGCATACGTGACTTTACCGAAAAAACCAATGAGTAATGAGGTATTCTTTGGGTCTTTCGGTAAAGTTACGTGGATCGGTTCAAAGAAAATAACAAACAAAACCACGACGTTTCGATCGCAACAAAAGTGGTCCTCATCAGCAAAAAGGGGGTTAGCCTCTAAAGGCAAACTGTTGATAAAGGTTTAAAAATGGGCGTAGCCCAAGTGTCAGCAGCATGGGCGGGGCAGCTTATGTTAATGTAAGGGAAGTTGCTGCTAGAGGTGATGGTAGTCGTGGGTCGTGATGGTGCAGGTGGTTTGGCTTCCACCAATAAAGGAAGTGGGCAGTAATGGTTCCGGTGGTTGGCTTCCACCAATAAAGGGCTGTCAGGTCTAAAGTGGAAACATCACAGTCAGTTATGACTTAAAATGGTTGATAACGTCCTTCCAGTGATTGCTGAGTTTGTACCCATCTTCTCGGTTGAAATAGTGTGTATGTCTGTATGTATGGATGGCTTCGTGAACAAATTTACGTTGATAGCCAGTGGGTTTGCAAAGTCCCTTCGTCTAAGAGAAATACATTTCGTGTGATCCCACCGCATTAAAACAATTATCAGCCACGGCCGAGGTATGAGTCCTACCGTGTTTCAGATCTGCCTGATGTTCGTTCACGAACCCGGTCCGAGACATGTCGCTTAGTTTCCCCAATGTGACTACTGCCGCAGACACAGCTTAGTTTGTAGACGCCGGGGTATTGCATGTCAGCGATCACATCCTTCACAGATGGGATCAGCTCACGAATTTTATGTTCTGTGTTAAATCGAACCTGGATCTTGTGTTTGCTCATGATTAATGAGGTGTCGGGCGCTGCGGGCGACTTGCGTGATGCCCAGGCAGTTTCAAGCTGCCCCGTGGATAAAGACCTCCCACAAAGCCTTTCATGGACCGTTGGGGCAAGGGCTGTTAGCGAGCAGCACCTATGAAGGCCGGCACGGCACGCGACGGGGTGGCCGTATTGCCAGCACCACACCTTACCCCCCCTCCCCCCCCGCGGCGGCAGATGTTTACTACAACATCGCACAAGGTACTCAATTAAGGCTGAGTCGACCTAGGGGAGGGAGGCCCAGGACCAGTTCAGATAATCGTCGCTGGTGTTAATGGCCGTGAGCGGGAATCGACCTCAGGTCACCGGGTTCGTAGCACAGGGCACTAACCACTACACCACCGCTGCCCACACACACACACGCACAAAGACAAAGATCCCCCGTATAGACTGAAGAGACTGCTGGGGCAAGTGCTGTTAGCGAGCACCTATGAAGGCCGGCACGCGATATGAGCTGGTGGGTGGCCAACAACACGACCGGCCGCCTTTGTCTCCCCAGTGGCGATGTTTACACACCGCACCAGGTACTTAATTGAGGTGACCAAGGCGAGGCCCAGGTACCGGTTCAGATAATCGTCACTGGTGTTGGCCGTGAGCTGGAATTGAACTTGGGTCGCCAGGTTTCGTAGTGCAGAGCGCTGACCGCTACTACACTACCGCTCCGGTACAACAACAACAACCGCCATTCGCCACTAAGTGGTGGTGACGTCACCACGACGCTTGTGACAGGCCATGTGCACATTGAGGCCACGTGGAGTGTCAAACGCCCACTGGCAGGAGGTCACGGGGCAGACCCAGGTGCCACGGGTCGACTGACTGAGATGACTGGCTGATGCACCACCTGTGCCCCCTACTGTGCCAACCTGCTGTGCTTTAGCCACCCGGCGCTCCGCTCGTTGTTGTGAGCGTCGCTCCACCGCCCTCCGTTGTTGTTGGAGGGCGACTGCCTCCAAGTGCCCAGTAGCGTCCTTCACGAGCCTCCTCCACAGAGGCCGATCTTGACACTGCTGGTACCAGTCATTGGCAAATCCACTGAGCTCCACATCCTCCTGTACCACATCACTCCATCTCTTCTGTAGCCCATGCCACGTCCATTTAGCCCCCTCAATCCGTCTGAACAAAAGCTGATTAGTCATGTGGTGGCTGGGCATGTGGGCTACATGACGCAGCCAATGCAACCTTGCCTGCTGGAGGAACTCAACGATGGGACTTTGTCCAGATCTTTCAAGGATATATGAGCTCCTCACACAATGCAGCCTGGTTGAACCCAGGATGGATCGTAGGCAGGCCAGCCTAAATGTTTCTAACCGGCGAAGATGTTCCATTAGGGGGGTACACGTTTCGCCAGCATAGAGATGGGAGGGAATAACTGTGGCCGAGAAGACCTGAAGCTTCGTGCGGAGCGACAGACCAGGTAGCTTCCACACAGCGTTACGCAACCGTTGAAAAGATATTGCCGCTCGACTGATTCGGAGTGACCTCTGCTGTCAAACTGGAGCCGGTCATGAGCACACTGACCAGGTATGGGAAACTTTCCACTCTCTCCACAATTGCCCTATCACCAATTGAGAGTTGTGGGGGTGGAGTGTCCGATGGTACAAAATACCCAGGCAGGTGCTTAGTTTTGGTCGGGCTGATGGTAAGTCCCACCTCTTAGTGGCAAGCTCCAGGTTCAGCAGCAGTGCCTCCAACTCCTCCTCTGAGTGATCAGCAACTACCAGATCATCTGCATTCATAAAATGGTTGAGCAATAGGGAGCCATCCCTACTGTAGCAGACGGACAGAAAATATGGCATCTGTGCAGGACCGCCCTTTCCTGAAACCACATTGGGGCTCCGCAAGCCTGACAAGGCGATGTTGAATAATCCTTGCCAGGACCTTTCCCGGCACACTGAGGAGTGAGATGCCCCTGTAGTTGTTAGTCTGTGTGGTCCCCTTTCTTAAAGAGGGGGACCACCAGGGCATCCTTCCAATCCTGCAGAACTCGTCCAGTGGTCCAGACGGTTGTTATCATGTCATATAGGACAGTCTGTGCACAAACGCCACCCTTCCTCGGCATTTTGCTTGGGAGATCATCTCAAAGCAGCCATTGCAGCTGCATGAGCCACAGTCCTAAACCTCGTCCATTTCCCCTCAACATCAGGAGGAGTGGGGGACGATGCCAACCTCAGCCACAAGTGATGATGAAATTCTCGCTTGCATCTTTCATCAGCTAGCTGAGACCATGCCACTATGGGTTTACATGGGGTCCTGGGTGTACACCCACCACTAGAGTGGAAGAATGGCAGGTGCATCTTACAGATGACAAGTCGATGGTCAGTGGGCAGATCAGTGCCACGGTAGGTCCTGGTGTCAAGGACATGGGCCCCCATCCTCTGTTCTGTCACTATGTTGTCTAGCAGATGTTCTTGCTTGGACCGGGCATGCATCCATGATGTTGTGTGGATGCGCCGATGCCGGAACAGCTCGTTAATTACAAGCACATGGGCTGCACAAAAATGTAGCAGCCTCCTACCATTGTTATTGAGCTGAACTGGCCCATGCCTTCCAATAACATCGGTTGATGGGAAGGCGAGCCCAAAGTAGCCTGGGGCTTATAGCTTCCCACACCTCACCGCCACGCTCCCACACCCCCTTCAATCTTTTGTTCAGAAGAAGAGCCACTCCCTGTTTTTTCGCAGTCTCCTGCCCCGAGTAGAGGACTGTCCATCCCTCATGGTGGCAGGAGCTAGAGCCGGTCCACCGGACCTCCTGAATACTACAAAGATCCAGGTGGTACCGGTCCAGCTCCCGACAGAGGAGTGGCAGCCTCTCCTCCGCAGTGAGCATTCGAACATTCCACGTGGCCATCCGTAGTGGCTTTTTGTTGTTTCTGGAGGAACCCCGAGGGTATAGATTCAGTCTCCTGGCTCCGCCAAATGGGGTTTGGCCAGGAGACATCATAGACGTACACACACACGTACTTACACACACACGTACACACACACACGTACACACACGTACACACACACACGTACTGTACACACACACACAGACACACACCCGTCGCGGGCTGACCTGGCTGAGGATTTGACCGCAGGCACCCCCGGTGAGCTCCACAAGATCGAAGATGGGGAAGTTCCAGTTGTGGATTCCGGACATGAGGGGCTCCAGACCCTCCATCACCAGGGTGGGCGAGCAGGGCAACCCCGCCTCCTCCTGGCGCCGCCATTACCACCACCATCACCACCATCACCGTCACCACCATCACCACCACCACCATTGTCACCACCACCGTCACCACCACCGTCACCACCACCGTCACCACCACCATCACCGTCACCATCACCATCACCACGATCACCACCACCACCATCACCACCACCATCACCACCACTACCACTATCACTACCACCACCACCACCATCACCACCACTATCACTACCACTATCACCACCACCACCGTCACCACCACCA
This sequence comes from Petromyzon marinus, assembly GCF_010993605.1. Taxonomy (NCBI): domain Eukaryota; kingdom Metazoa; phylum Chordata; class Hyperoartia; order Petromyzontiformes; family Petromyzontidae; genus Petromyzon; species Petromyzon marinus. Next base: position 5,207,268 of record NC_046133.1, on the reverse strand, counting down.
TCGTCATCACCACCACAATCACCACCACCATCGTCACCACTACCGCCACCACCATCACCACCACCACCACCACCATCACCACCACCGTCACCGTCACCATCACCACCACAACAACAACAACCGCCATTCGCCACTAAGTGGCGGTGACGTCACCACGACGCTTGTGCCAGGCTATGTGCACCCTGAGGCCACGTGAAGTGTCGAACGCCCGCTGGCAGGAGGTCACGGGGCAGACCCAGGTGCCACGGGTCGACTGACTGAGATGACTGGCTGATGCACCACCTGTGCCCCCTACTGTGCCAACCTGCTGTGCTTTAGCCACCCGGCGCTCCGCTCGCTGTTGTGAGCGTCGCTCCTCCGCCCTCCGTTGTTGTTGGAGGGCGACTGCCTCCAACTGCCCAGTAGCATCCTTCACGAGCCTCCTCCACAGAGGCCGATCTTGACACCGCTGGTACCAGTCATCGGCAAGTCCACTCAGCTCCACGTCCTCCTGTACCACATCACTCCATCTCTTCTCTAGCCCGTGCCGCGCCCGCTTAGCCCCCTCAATCCGGCCAAACAAAAGCTGTTTCGGCATGCGGTGGCTGGGCATGCGGGCTACATGACCCAGCCATCGCAGCCTTGCCTGCCGGAGGAGCTCACCGATGGGACCCTGCCCAGATCTTTCAAGGATTTGTGAGCTCCTCACACAATCCAGTCTGGTTAAACCCAGGATGGATCGTAGGCAGGTCAGCCTAAATGTTTCTAACCGGCGAAGATGTTCCATTAGGGGGGTCCACGTTTCGCAAGCGTAGAGAAGGGAGGGAATGACCGTGGCCGAGAAGACCTGAAGCTTAGTGCGGAGCGACAGACCAGGTAGCTTCCACACAGCGTTACGCAACCGATGAAAAGATATTGCCGCTCGACTGATTCGGAGTGAGACCTCTGCTGTTAAACTGGAGCCAGTCATAAGCACACTGCCCAGGTATGGGAAACTCTCCACTCTCTCCACAACTGCCCCATCACCGATTGGGAGTTGTGGGGGTGGAGTGTCCGATGGTACAAAATACCCAGGCAGGTGCTTAGTTTTGGTGGGGCTGATGGTAAGGCCCCACCTCTTAGTGGCACGCTCCAGTCTCAGCAGCAGCGTCTCCAACTCCTCCTCTGACTGAGCAGCTATTACCAAGTCATCAGCATACATAACGTGGTTGAGCAATAGGGAGCCATCCCTTGACCGCACCCGGGCATCGATTAGCCTCCCATTATATCTGTACCATATGGAGATTCCCCCGGTACAGCTATTGAAGGCTTCACGAACTACGTGGTCAAAATAGATGTTAAATAATGTGGGAGCCAGAGGACATCCCTGTCGCACCCCAAGGTGTACAGGGAATGGCTCTGACTCCCGGCCACGTAGTTTTACCCGGGCCCGCTCACCATCATGAAGGTCCTTAATGATCGTGAGCAGAGGGTCAGGTACTCCAAAAGCACGAAGAACGACCCAGAGCCCAGGCCTACTGATGGTATCATAGGCCTTGACCAGGTCAATAAAGCAGAGATGTAAGTCTTGTTGGAATTCCCTACACCTCTGCTGTAGCAGACGGACAGAAAATATGGCATCTGTGCAGGACCGCCCTTTCCTGAAACCGCATTGGGGCTCCGCAAGCCTCTCCTCAGCGTGCCTGGCAAGGCGATGCTGAATAATCCTTGCCAGGACCTTTCCCGGCACACTGAGGAGTGAGATGCCCCTGTAGTTGTTACAGTCTGTGCGGTCCCCCTTCTTAAAAAGGGGGACCACCAGGGCATCCTTCCAATCCTGCGGAACCCGTCCAGTGGTCCAGACTGTTGTTATGATGTCATATAGGGCAGTCTGTGCACAAACGCCACCCTCCCTCAGCATTTCGCTTGGGAGATCATCTCTGCCCGCTGCCTTTCCTGGTCTCAGACTCCGGATCGCCTTCAATACTTCCTCAGCAGATGGCACCTCAGCCAGCCACTCACAGGGGGTGACTTCATCCAATATTTGAGGCACCGCAGCCTCAGCAGGGTCATCCTCACCCTGTGCCACGATGTTTTCCTGGCTGTGGGATTTTCCCTCCCCCAGGACCTCACAGAAATGCTCAGCAAATCTGCGAACCTGTTCCTGGGGGTCGGAAATTGGATCACCGTTTTTTCCCCTAATGATGGTAATAGGTGTGGCGCTGCAGGTTACTCTTTTGATGGAGTTAAATAGCGATTTGTGATCACGGGCCACTGAGGCAGACTCCATCTCCTCAGCAACTCGCGACCACCACCCATCCTTGCAGCGCCTCACGGCTCTCCGAACCTCCGAGCGAAGGCTGCGGTAAGCCTCCTCATTCTCTGACGTGGGATTCTGTAGCCGATGACAGTGGGCCTGTCGCTTTTTCTCAACCATCCTGAACAACTCCTCTGTCATCCAGGGTGTCTGGGGAGGTCTGGACCGCGTACCCAAAGCAGCCAATGCAGCTGCATGAGTCACAGTCCTAAACCTCGCCCATTTACCCTCGACATCAGGAGGAGTCGGGGACGATGCCAATCCCAGCCGCAAGCGATGATGAAATTCTCGCTTGCAACTTTCATCAGATAACTGAGACCAGGCCACTTTAGGTTGGAATGGGGTCCTGGGTGTACACCCACCACCGGAGTGGAAGAATGGCAGGCGCATCTTACAGATGACTAGTCGATGGTCAGAGGGCAGATCAGCTCCACGGTAGGTCCTGGTGTCAAGGACATGGGCTCGCATTCGCTGGTCCGTCACTATGTAGTCCAGCAGATGTTCTTGCTTGGACCCGGCATGCATCCATGATGTTGTGTGGATGCGCCGATGCCGGAACAGCGTGTTGGTAATTACAAGCCCATGGGCTGCACAAAAATCTAGCAGCCTCCTACCGTTGTTATTGAGCTGATCTGGCCCATGCCCTCCAATCACTCCAGACCAGGTGCCAGTATCATGACCAACTCGGGCATTGAAGTCACCCAACATGATGACTCTATCCCGAGGGGCCACTTTAGCCAGCACCTGTGACAGGAGGTCATAGAAGGCATCTGACTCATCGGCTTTGCCTGCATCCCTCCACGGATGTTCATCTTCGGTGGGGGCATAAGTAACCACGACCACCATTCCTCGCCTCCGGTTGATGGGAAGGCGAGCCCAAAGTAGCCTGGGGCTTACAGCTTCCCACACCTCACCGCCACGCTCCCACGCCCCCTTCATTCTTTTATTCAAAAGAAGACCCACACCCTGTTGTTTGGCAGTCTGCTGCCCCGAGTAGAGGACTGTCCACCCCTCATGGTGGCAGGAGCCAGAGCCGGTCCACCGGACCTCCTGAATGCCGCATAGATCCAGGCGGTACCGGTCCAGCTCCCGACAGAGGAGTGGTAGCCTCTCCTCTGCAGTGAGCGTTCGAACATTCCACGTGGCCACCCGTAGTGGCTTTTCGTTGTTTCTGGAGTAGCCCCGAGGGTAGGTATTCAATCTCCTGGCTCCGCCAATTGGGGTTTGGCCAGGAGACGTCATAGACGCCTGGCCCCCCGGGGCCTCCGGCACAAGCTTAGTTGTTACATATTTCACTTTAATTCGTGGTTTTGTGGTAATTAATTGAAGGTGGAGGGGTTACCAGCCCCTCGCACCCGTCCAGAGCCCCCGTTTAGCCCCTGTGGTGGACACATATGCCATGAGGGGAGGAGCCAATCAAAATTGGAACTCCCCCCACAGCACTGTCCACGACAGAGTTGCCCGTCCGGCACCGCGAGGAGGTAGGGGGTTGTTTTGCCGGACCACCACCACCACTATCACCACCACCATCACCACCATCACCACCACTATCACTACCACCACCACCACCGTCACCACCACCATCGTCACCACCATCACCACCATCACCGTCACCATCACCACCACTATCACCACCATCACCACCACCGTCACCACCACCATCGTCACCACTATCACCACCGTCACCACCACCACCGTCACCACTACCGTCACCACCATCACCATCACCACCACCACCACCACCACCGTCACCATCACCATCACCACTATCACCACCACTATCACCACCAGCACCGTCACCACCACCATCGTCACCACCATCACCACTACCACCACCACCGTCACCGACACCATCATCATCACCACTATTACCACCACCATCACCACCACCACCGTCACCACCACCACCATCACCACCATCACCGTCACCATCACCGTCACCATCACCACTATCACCACCACCATCACCACCACCACCACCGTCACCACCGTCACCACTACTGTCACCACCAATATCACTACCACCACCACCGTCACCACTGTCACCACTACCGTCACCACCACTATCACCACCACCACCACCGTCACCACCACCACCGTCACCACTACCGTCACCACCATCACCACCACCACCGTCACCACCACTGTCACCACCACTGTCACCACCATCACCACCACCATCACCACCATCACCACCACCACCACCGTCACCACCACCACCATCGTCACCACCACCACCATCACCACCACCGTCACCACCACCACCATCGTCACCACCACCATCGTCACCACCACCATCACCACCACCGTCACCACCACCATCACCACCACCATCACCACCATCGTCACCACCACCACCATCACCACCACGGTAACCACCACAGGTTCTGAGTTCCGGGTTCTGGGTTACAGGTTCCAGGTTTTGGAATCTTGAGTTACAGGTTCCAGGTTCTGGGTTCTGGGATCTAGGTTCTGGGTTATAGGTTCCAGGTTCTGGGTTCTCAGTTACAGGTTCTGGATTCTAGGTTACAGATTATGGGATCTGGGTTCTGGGTTACAGGTTCCGGGTTCTGGGTTACAGGTTCTGGGTTCCGGGTTCTGGGTTACAGGTTCCGGGTTCTAGGTTCTGGGTTACAGGTTCCGGGTTCTAGGTTCTGGGTTACAGGTTCCGGGTTCTAGGTTCTGGGTTACAGGTTCCGGGTTCTAGGTTCTGGGTTACAGGTTCCGGGTTCTAGGTTCTGAGTTACAGGTTCCGGGTTCTAGGTTCTGGGTTACAGGTTCCGGGTTCTAGGTTCTGGGTTACAGGTTCCGGGTTCTGTATTCTGGGTTACAGGTTCTGGGTTCTGGGTTACAGGTTCCGGGATCTGGGTTCTGGGTTACAGGTTCCGGGATCTGGGTTACAGGTTCTGGGTTCTGGGTTACAGGTTCCGGGATCTGGGTTCTGGGTTACAGGTTCCGGGATCTTGTTTCTGGGTTACAGTTTCCTGGTTCTGGGTTACAGGTTCTGGGTTCTGGGTTACAGGTTCCGAGTTCTGGGTTCTGGATTGCAGGTTCCGCGTTCTGGGTTACAGGTTCCGAGTTCTGGGTTACAGTTTCCAGTTTCTAGGTTCTGGGTTACAGGTTCTGGATTCTGGGTTACAGGTTCCGGGATCTGGGTTCTGGGTTACAGGTTCCGGGTTCTAGGTTCTGGGTTACAGGTTCCGGGTTCTAGGTTCTGGGTTACAGGTTCCGGGTTCTGTATTCTGGATTACAGGTTCCGGGTTCTAGTTCTGGGTTACAGGTTCCGGGATCTAGGTTGTGGGTTACAGGTTCCGAGTTCTGGGTTCTGGGTTACAGGTTAAGGGTTCTGGGTTACAGGTTCCGGGTTCTGGGTTCTGGGTTACAGGTTCCAGTTTCTAGGTTCTGGGTTACAGGTTCCGGGATCTGGGTTCTGGGTTACAGGTTCTGGGTTCTGGGTTACAGGTTCCGGGATCTGGGTTCTGGGTTACAGGTTCTGGGTTCTAGGTTCTGGGTTACAGATTCCGGGATCTGGGTTCTGGGTTACAGGTTCCGGGATCTGGGTTCTGGGTTACAGGTTCCGGGTTCTAGGTTCTGGGTTACAGGTTCCGGGTTCTGGGTTACAGGTTCTGGGTTCTGGGTTACAGGTTCCGGGATCTGGGTTCTGGGTTACAGGTTCCGGGATCTGGGTTCTGGGTTACAGGTTCCGGGATCTGGGTTCTGGGTTACAGGTTCCGGGATCTGGGTTCTGGGTTACAGGTTCCGGGTTCTAGGTTCTGGGTTACAGGTTCCGGGTTCTAGGTTCTGGGTTACAGGTTCCGGGATCTGGGTTCTGGGTTACAGGTTCCGGGTTCTGGGTTACAGGTTCCGGGATCTGGGTTCTGGGTTACAGGTTCCGGGTTCTAGGTTCTGGGTTACAGGTTCCGGGATCTGTATTCTGTATTAAAGGTTCCGGGTTTTAGGTTCCAGAAAGTGGGGTCCAGGGCTACTGGGTTCCAGGTTCCAGGCTCCGGGGCACTGGGTGCCGGTTTCCAGGGTACTGGGTCCCGGTGTCACAGGTTCCAGGTTCCAGGTGGGGTGCGAGGTAGGGGGAGGGGTTCGAGAGGGGAGGGGGGTGGGGGGAGGGGTGGGGGGAGGGGTGGGGTTTTAGAGGGGAGAGGGGGGAGGGGTGGAGGGAGGGGTGGGGGAGGGGGGAGGGGTGGGAGAGAGGGGAGGGGTGGGGGAGGGGTGGGGAGGGGGGTTGGGAGGGGGGTGGGGTGGGGGGTACCTGGGCCTCAGCGAGGGGCAGCAGCAGTTTGGAGGGGAGGGGGCGGCTGCCGTCGCCCCCCCCACCCCCGCGCCCCTCCCCCTCACCCACGTGGTTGTTCTCCACGGAGCTGTCGTAGTCCGAGGTGAGGGCCGTGACGTCGTCTGGCGGCGTAGGAGGTAGTGTGGTGAGCTCTGTGGTGTGGTGAGCTCTGTGGTGTGGTCAGATCTGTGGTGTGGTGAGCTCTGTGTGGTGTGGTGAGCGCTGTGTGGTGAGCTCTGTGGTGTGGTGAGCTCTGTGTGGTGAGCTCTGTGTAGTGTGGTGAGCTCTGTGTGGTGTGGTGTGGTGAGCTCTGTGTAGTGTGGTGAGCACTGTGTGGTGTGGTGAGTTCTGTGTGGTGAGCTCTGTGTGGTGTGGTGAGCTCTGTGTGGTGTGGTCTGTGTGGTGTGGTGAGCTCTGTGTGGTGTGGTGAGATCTGTGTGGTGTGGTGGTATCTGTGTGGTGTGGTGAGCTCTGTGTGGTGAGCTCTGTGTGGTGTGGTGAGCTCTGTGTGGTGAGCTCTGTGTGGTGTGGTGAGGTCTGTGTGGTGTGGTGAGCTCTGTGGTGTGGTGAGCTCTGTGTGGTGTGGTGAGCTCTGTGGTGTGGTGAGATCTGTGTAGTGTGGTGAGCTCTGTGTGGTGTGGTGAGCTCTGTGTGGTGTGGTGAGCTCTGTGGTGTGGTGAGGTCTGTGTGGTGTGGTGAGATCTGTGTGGTGTGGTGAGCTCTGTGGTGTGGTGAGCTCTGTGGTGTGATCAGATCTGTGGTGTGGTGAGCTCTGTGTGGTGTGGTGAGCGCTGTGTGGTGAGCTCTGTGGTGTGGTGAGCTCTGTGTGGTGAGCTCTGTGTAGTGTGGTGAGCTCTGTGTGGTGTGGTGTGGTGAGCTCTGTGTAGTGTGGTGAGCACTGTGTGGTGTGGTGAGTTCTGTGTGGTGTGGTGAGCTCTGTGTGGTGTGGTGAGCTCTGTGTGGTGTGGTCTGTGTGGTGTGGTGAGCTCTGTGTGGTGTGGTGAGATCTGTGTGGTGTGGTGGTATCTGTGTGGTGTGGTGAGCTCTGTGTGGTGAGCTCTGTGTGGTGTGGTGAGCTCTGTGTGGTGTGGTTGAGCTCTGTGTGGTGTGGTTGAGCTCTGTGTGGTGTGGTGAGCTCTGTGTGGTGTGGTGAGCTCTGTGTGGTGTGGTCTGTGTGGTGAGCTCTGTGTGGTGTGGTGAGCTCTGTGTGGTGAGCTCTGTGTGGTGTGGTGAGATTTGTGTGGTGTGGTGAGCTCTGTGTGGTGTGGTGAGCTCTGTGTGGTGTGGTGAGTTCTGTGTGGTGTGGTGAGTTCTGTGTGGTGTGGTGAGCTCTGTGTGGTGTGGTGAGCTCTGTGGTGTGGTGAGGTCTGTGTGGTGTGGTGAGCTCTGTGTGGTGAGCTCTGTGGTGTGGTGAGCTCTGTGGTGTGGTGAGCTCTGTGTGGTGTGGTCTGTGTGGTGAGCTCTGTGTGGTGAGGTCTGTGGTGTGGTGAGGTCTGTGGTGTGGTGAGCTCTGTGTGGTGTGGTCTGTGTGGTGAGCTCTGTGTGGTGAGCTCTGTGTGGTGTGGTGAGGTCTGTGTGGTGAGGTCTGTAAGGTGTGGTGAGCTCTGTGTGGTGTGGTCTGTGTGGTGAGCTCTGTGTGGTGTGGTGAGCTCTGTGTGATGTGGTCTGTGTGGCGTGGTGAGCTCTGTGTGGTGTGGTGAGCTCTGTGTGGTGTGGTGAGCTCTATGTGGTGAGGTCTATAAGGTGTGGTGAGCTCTGTGTGGTGTGGTCTGTGTGGTGTGGTGAGCTCTGTGTGGTGTGGTGAGCTCTGTGTGGTGTGGTGAGCTCTGTGTGGTGTGGTCTGTGTGGTGTGGTGAGCTCTGTGTGGTGTGGTGAGCTCTGTGTGGTGAGCTCTGTGTAGTGTGGTGAGCTCTGTGTGGTGTGGTGAGCTCTGTGTGGTGTGGTGAGTTCTGTGAGGTGTGGTGAGTTCTGTGAGGTGTGATGAGCTCTGTGAGGTGGGGTGAGCTCTGTGTGGTCAGGTCTGTGTGGTGTGGTGAGCTCTGTGTGGTGAGCTCTGTGTGGTATGGTGAGCTCTGTGAGGTGTGATGAGTTCTGTGTGGTGTGGTGAGCTCTGTGTCTGTGTGGTGAGCTCTGTGTGGTGTGGTGTGGTGAGCTCTGTGTGGTGTAGTGAGCTCTGTGTGGTGAGCTCTGTGTGGTGTGGTGAGCTCTGTGTGGTGTGGTGAGCTCTGTGTGGTAAGCTTTGTGAGATGTAGTGAGCTCTGTGTGGTGTGGTGAGCTCTGTGTGGTGTGGTGAGCTCTGTGTGGTGAGATCTGTATGGTGTGGTGAGGTCTATGTGGTGTTGTGAGCTTTGTGTGGTGTGGTGAGCTCTGTGTGGTGTGGTGAGCTCTGTGAGGTATGGTGAGCTCTGTGTGGTTAGCTCTGTGTGGGGTGGAGAGTTCTGTGTGGTGTGGTGAGTTCTGTGTGGTGTGGTGAGCTCTTTGAGGTGTGGTGAGCTCTGTGTGGTCTGGTGAGTTCTGTGTGGTGTGGTGAGCTCTGTGTGGTGAGCTCTGTGTGGTGAGCTCTGTGTGGTGTAGTGAGCTCTGTGTGGTGTGGTGAGCTCTGTGTGGTGAGCTCTCTGTGGTGTGGTGAGCTCTGTGTGGTGAGCTCTGTGAGGTGTGGTAAGTTCTGTGTGGTGAGTTCTGTGTAGTGTGGTGAGCTCTGTGTGGTGAGCTCTGTGTGGTGTGGTGAGATCTGTGTGGTGTGGTGGTATCTGTGTGGTGTGGTGAGCTCTGTGTGGTGAGCTCTGTGTGGTGTGGTGAGCTCTGTGTGGTGTGGTTGAGCTCTGTGTGGTGTGGGGAGCTCTGTGTGGTGTGGTTGAGCTCTGTGTGGTGTGGTGAGCTCTGTGTGGTGTGGTCTGTGTGGTGAGCTCTGTGTGGTGAGCTCTGTGTGGTGAGCTCTGTGTGGTGTGGTGAGCTCTGTGTGGTGTGGTGAGCTCTGTGTGGTGAGCTCTGTGTGGTGTGGTGAGTTCTGTGTGGTGTGATGAGCTCTGTGGTGTGGTGAGGTCTGTGTGGTGTGGTGAGCTCTGTGTGGTGTGGTGAGCTCTGTGGTGTGGTGAGCTCTGTGGTGTGGTGAGCTCTGTGTGGTGTGGTCTGTGTGGTGAGCTCTGTATGGTGAGGTCTGTGGTGTGGTGAGGTCTGTGGTGTGGTGAGCTCTGTGTGGTGTGGTCTGTGTGGTGAGGTCTGTGGTGTGGTGAGGTCTGTGGTGTGGTGAGCTCTGTGTGGTGTGGTCTGTGTGGTGAGCTCTGTGTGGTGAGCTCTGTGTGGTGTGGTGAAGTCTGTGTGGTGAGGTCTGTAAGGTGTGGTGAGCTCTGTGTGGTGTGGTCTGTGTGGTGAGCTCTGTGTGGTGTGGTGAGCTCTGTGTGGTGTGGTCTGTGTGGTGTGCTGAGCTCTGTGTGGTGTGGTGAGCTCTGTGTGGTGTGGTGAGGTCTGTGTGGTGAGGTCTATAAGGTGTGGTGAGCTCTGTGTGGTGTGGTCTGTGTGGTGTGGTGAGCTCTGTGTGGTGTGGTGAGCTCTGTGTGGTGTGGTGAGCTCTGTGTGGTGTGGTCTGTGTGGTGTGGTGAGCTCTGTGTGGTGTGGTGAGCTCTGTGTGGTGAGCTCTGTGTAGTGTGGTGAGCTCTGTGTGGTGTGGTGAGCTCTGTGTGGTGTGGTGAGTTCTGTGAGGTGTGGTGAGTTCTGTGAGGTGTGATGAGCTCTGTGAGGTGGGGTGAGCTCTGTGTGGTCAGGTCTGTGTGGTGTGGTGAGCTCTGTGTGGTGAGCTCTGTGTGGTATGGTGAGCTCTGTGAGGTGTGATGAGTTCTGTGTGGTGAGCTCTGTGTCTGTGTGGTGAGCTCTGTGTGGTGTGGTGTGGTGAGCTCTGTGTGGTGTGGTGAGCTCTGTGTGGTGAGCTCTGTGTGGTGTGGCGAGCTCTGTGTGGTGTGGTGAGCTCTGTGTGGTAAGCTTTGTGAGATGTAGTGAGCTCTGTGTGGTGTGGTGAGCTCTGTGTGGTGTGGTGTGGTGAGCTCTGTGTGGTGAGCTCTGTATGGTGTGGTGAGGTCTATGTGGTGTTGTGAGCTTTGTGTGGTGTGGTGAGCTCTGTGTGGTGTGGTGAGCTCTGTGAGGTATGGTGAGCTCTGTGTGGTGAGCTCTGTGTGGGGTGGAGAGTTCTGTGTGGTGTGGTGAGTTCTGTGTGGTGTGGTGAACTCTTTGAGGTGTGGCGAGCTTTGTGTGGTCTGGTGAGTTCTGTGTGGTGTGGTGAGCTCTGTGTGGTGTGGTGAGCTCTGTGTGGTGAGCTCTGTGTGGTGTAGTGAGCTCTGTGTGGTGTGGTGAGCTCTGTGTGGTGTGGTGAGCTCTGTGTGGTGAGCTCTCTGTGGTGTGGTGAGCTCTGTGTGGTGAGCTCTGTGAGGTGTGGTGAGTTCTGTGTGGTGAGTTCTGTGTAGTGTGGTGAGCTCTGTGTGGTGAGCTCTGTGTGGTGTGGTGAGCTCTGTGTGTTGTGGTGAGTTCTGTGAGGTGTGGTGAGTTCTGTGTGGTGAGCTCTGTGTGGTGTGGTGAGCTCTGTGAGGTGAGCTCTGTGTGGTGTGGTGAGCTCTGTGTGGTGTGGTGATCTCTGTGAGGAGGTGCTGCTCACCGGAGCGAGGGGTGTGGCTGACTCCGGCGAGAGGCCCGGCCGGCACCGTCGATGACGCTCCCACTCGGCCGCAGCTGGGGATGTCACACGCTCACCTCGTCACACCCTCACCTCGTCACCTCCTCACTCACCTAGTCGCTCGTTCACCTCGTCACACGCTCACCTCGTCAATCACTCACCTCGTTGCTCGCTCACCTCCTCACTCACCTCGTCACTCACCTCCTCACTCGCTCACCTCGTCACTCACCTCCTCACTCACCTTCTCACTCACTCACCTCCTCACTCACTCACCTCATCACTCACCTCCTCACTCACTCACCTCCTCACTCTATCACCTCCTCACTCACCTCCTCACTCACTCACCTCACTCACCTCATCACACGCTCACCTCGTCGCTCGCTCACCTCCTCACTCACATCGTCACTAACCTCCTCACTCGCTCACCTCACTCACCTCACTCACCTCGTTACTCACCTCCTCACTCGCTCATCTCCTCACTCACCTCATCACTCGCTCACCTCGTCACTCACCTCCTCACTCACCTAGTCGCTCGCTCACCTCATCGCACGCTCACCTGGTCACTATATCACCTCATCACTCGCTCACCTCGTCACTCTCGCCTAATCACTCAAACAATCTTCGGATTATGGTGAGTTTATATAGGGCTGAGTAGTGAATGAGTATGTAGAATGTGAGTGCATGGGTGAGTGCATGGGTGAGTGCATGGGTGAGTGCATGGGTGAGTTTATGGGTGAGTGCATGGGTGAGTGTATGGGTGAGTGCATGGGTGAGTGCATGGGTGAGTGTATGGGTGAGTGTATGGGTGAGTGCATGGGTGAGTACATGGGTGAGTGTATGGGTGAGCGTGCGGGTGAGTGGATGGGTGAGTGTATGGGTGAGCGTGCGGGTGAGTGGATGGGTGAGTGCATGGGTGAGTGTATGGGTGAGTGTATGGGTGAGTGCATGGGTGAGTGCATGGGTGAGTGTATGGCTGAGTGCATGGGTGAGTGTATGGGTGAGTGTATGTGTGAGCGTGCGGGTGAGTGCATGGGTGAGTGCATGAGTGAGTGTATGGCTGAGTGTATGGCTGAGTGCATGGGTGAGTGCATGGCTGAGTGTATGGGTGAGTGCATGGGTGCGCGTGCAGGTGAGTGCATGGGTGAGTGTATGGCTGAGTGCATGGGTGAGTGTATGGGTGAGTGTATGGGTGAGTGTATGGGTGAGCGTGCGGGTGAGTACATGGGTGAGTGCATGGGTGAGTGGATGGGTGAGTGTATGGGTGAGTGTATGGCTGAGTGTATGAGTGAGTGTATGGCTGAGTGCATGGGTGAGTGCATGGGTGAGTGTATGGGTGAGTGTATGGGTGAGCGTGCAGGTGAGTGGATGGGTGAGTGCATGGGTGAGTGGATGGGTGAGTGTGCGGGTGAGTGTATGGGTGAGTGTATGGCTGAGTGTATGGGTGAGTGCATGGGTGCGCGTGCAGGTGAGTGCATGGGTGAGTGTATGGCTGAGTGCATGGGTGAGTGGATGGCTGAGTGCATGGGTGAGTGGATGGGTGAGTGTATGAGTGAGTGTATGGCTGAGTGCATGGGTGAGTGCATGGGTGAGTGGATGGGTGAGTGTATGGCTGAGTGGATGGGTGAGTGTATGGCTGAGTGTATGAGTGAGTGTATGGCTGAGTGCATGGGTGAGTGCATGGGTGAGCGTGCAGGTGAGTGTATGGGTGAGTGTATGGGTGAGTGTGCGGGTGAGCGTGCGGGTGAGTGTATGGCTGAGTGTATGGGTGAGTGCATGGGTGAATTGTATGGGTGAGTGCATGGGTCGCGCTGTCGTGAGTGTATGGCTGAGTGTATGGGTGAGTGTATGGGTGAGTGCATGGCTGAGTGTATGGGTGAGTGTATGGGTGAGTGGATGGGTGAGCGTGCGGGTGAGTGTATGGGTGAGTGTATGGGTGAGTGTATGGGTGAGCGTGCGGGTGAGTGCATGGGTGAGTGTATGGGTGAGTGTATGGGTGAGTGTATGGGTGAGTGTATGGGTGAGTGCATGGCTGAGTGTATGGGTGAGTGTATGGGTGAGTGGATGGGTGAGCGTGCGGGTGAGTGTATGGGTGAGTGTATGGGTGAGTGTATGGGTGAGCGTGCGGGTGAGTGCATGGGTGAGTGTATGGGTGAGTGTATGGGTGAGTGTATGGGTGAGTGTATGGGTGAGTGTGCGGGTGAGCGTGCGGGTGAGTGTATGGCTGAGTGTATGGGTGAGTGCATGGGTCGCGCTGTCGTGAGTGCATGGCTGAGTGTATGGGTGAGTGTATGGCTCAGTGTATGGGTGAGTGTATGGGTGAGTGTATGGGTGAGTGCATGGGTGAGCGTGCGGGTGAGTGCATGGGTGAGTGTATGGGTGAGTGTATGGGTGAGTGGATGGGTGAGTGTATGGCTGAGTGTATGGGTGAGTGCATGGGTGAATTGTATGGGTGAGTGCATGGGTGAGCGTGCAGGTGAGTGCATGGGTGAGTGTATGGCTGAGTGCATGGGTGAGTGTATGGCTGAGTGCATGGGTGAGTGGATGGGTGAGCGTGCGGGTGAGTGTATGGGTGAGTGCATGGGTGAGTGCATGGGTGAGTGCATGGGTGAGTGTATGGCTGAGTGCATGGGTGAGTGCATGGGTGAGTGTATGGGTGAGCGTGCAGGTGAGCGTGCGGGTGAGTGCATGGGTCGCGCTGTGGTGAGTGCATGGGTGAGTGTATGGCTCAGTGTATGGCTCAGTGTATGGGTGAGTGCATGGGTGAGCGTGCGGGTGAGTGTATGGTTGAGTGCATGGGTGAGTGTATGGCTGAGTGCATGGGTGAGTGTATGGGTGAGTGTGCGGGTGAGTGTATGGGTGAGTGCATGGGTCGCGCTGTGGTGAGTGCATGGGTGAGTGCATGGGTGAGTGTATGGGTGAGTGTATGAGTGAGTGTATGGCTGAGTGCATGGGTGAGTGTATGAGTGAGCGTGCGGGTGAGTGCATAGGTGAGTGGATGGGTGCGTGTATAGCTGAGTGCATGGTGAGTGCATGGGTGAGTGTATGGCTGAGTGCATGGGTGAGCGTGCGGGTCAGTGTATGGGTGAGTGCATGGGTGAGTGCATGGGTGAGTGTATGGGTGAGCGTGCGGGTGAGTGTATGGGTGAGTGCATGGGTCGCGCTGTGGTGAGCGTGCGGGCGAGATCCGTACCCGCTGCACAGGAAGGAGCCGAGCGGCTGCGGTTGCGACTCTCCGCCCAGCGTCGCCCCCGACATCATCGCCGAGGAGGGGTTGGCGGAGGAAGAGGTGGAGGTGGAGTTGGTGGAGGAAGAGGTGGAGGAGGCGGCGGTGGTGGAGGAGTGGTCGGCTCCATCTCCGCTCTCCGCCGGGCAGACCCAGGCTGCACGCGGACACAGCAGCAGCAGCAGCAGCTAAAGCTAAAGCTAAAGGTTCCCCCGAGGTCCAGGTAGCACAAGCGACCTGCTGGGGCAAGTGCTGACGAGAATGATCACCACCAGGGGGAGCCACGGGGGTCGGGGGCTAGGCCGTGGTGAGTTTGAATTCACGCGGGCGTGAGGGTGAGCGGGTGGGTTAGGGTGTGGTGAGCGGGTGGGTTAGGGTGTGGTGAGTGGGTGGGTTAGTGTGTGGTGAGTGGGTGGGTTAGTGTGTGGTGAGCGGGTGGGTTAGGGTGTGGTGAGCGGGTGGGTTAGGGTGTGGTGAGCGGGTGGGTTAGGGTGTGGTGAGCGGGTGGGTAAGTGTGTGGTGAGCGTGTGGGTTAGGGTGTGGTGAGCGGGTGGGTTAGGGTGTGGTGAGCGGGTGGGTTAGGGTGTGGTGAGCGGGTGGGTTAGGGCGTGGTGAGCGTGTGGGTTAGGGCGTGGTGAGCGTGTGGGTTAGGGCGTGGTGAGCGGGTGGGTTAGGGCGTGGTGAGCGGGTGGGTTAGGGTGTGGTGAGCGGGTGGGTTAGGGTGTGGTGAGCGGGTGGGTTAGGGTGTGGTGAGCGGGTGGGTTAGGGCGTGGTGAGCGTGTGGGTTAGGGTGTGGTGAGCGGGTGGGTTAGGGGGTGGTGAGCGGGTGGGTTAGGGCGTGGTGAGCGGGTGGGTTAGGGTGTGGTGAGCGGGTGGGTTAGGGTGTGGGGAGCGGGTGGGTTAGTGTGTGGTGAGCGGGTGGGTTAGTGTGTGGTGAGCGGGTGGGTTAGGGTGTGGTGAGTGGGTGGGTTAGTGTGTGGTGAGCGGGTGGGTTAGTGTGTGGTGAGCGGGTGGGTTAGGGTGTGGTGAGCGGGTGGGTTAGGGTGTGGTGAGTTGGGTGGGTTAGTGTGTGGTGAGTTGGGTGGGTTAGGGTGTGGTGAGTTGGGTGGGTTAGGGTGTGGTGAGTTGGGTGGGTTAGGGTGTGGTGAGCGGGTGGGTTAGGGTGTGGTGAGCGGGTGGGTTAGGGTGTGGTGAGTTGGGTGGGTTAGGGTGTGGTGAGCGGGTGGGTTAGGGTGTGGTGAGCGGGTGGGTTAGGGCGTGGTGAGCGTGTGGGTTAGGGTGTGGTGAGCGGGTGGGTTAGGGCGTGGTGAGCGGGTGGGTTAGGGCGTGGTGAGCGGGTGGGTTAGGGTGTGGTGAGCGGGTGGGTTAGGGTGTGGTGAGCGGGTGGGTTAGTGTGTGGTGAGCGGGTGGGTTAGTGTGTGGTGAGCGGGTGGGTTAGGGTGTGGTGAGTGGGTGGGTTAGTGTGTGGTGAGCGGGTGGGTTAGTGTGTGGTGAGCGGGTGGGTTAGGGTGTGGTGAGCGGGTGGGTTAGGGTGTGGTGAGTTGGGTGGGTTAGTGTGTGGTGAGTTGGGTGGGTTAGGGTGTGGTGAGTTGGGTGGGTTAGGGTGTGGTGAGCGGGTGGGTTAGGGTGTGGTGAGCGGGTGGGTTAGGGTGTGGTGAGCGGGTGGGTTAGGGTGTGGTGAGTTGGGTGGGTTAGGGTGTGGTGAGCGGGTGGGTTAGGGTGTGGTGAGCGGGTGGGTTAGGGGGTGGTGAGCGTGTGGGTTAGGGTGTGGTGAGCGGGTGGGTTAGGGCGTGGTGAGCGGGTGGGTTAGGGCGTGGTGAGCGGGTGGGTTAGGGTGTGGTGAGCGGGTGGGTTAGGGTGTGGTGAGCGGGTGGGTTAGTGTGTGGTGAGCGGGTGGGTTAGTGTGTGGTGAGCGGTTGGGTTAGGGTGTGGTGAGTGGGTGGGTTAGTGTGTGGTGAGCGGGTGGGTTAGTGTGTGGTGAGCGGGTGGGTTAGGGTGTGGTGAGCGGGTGGGTTAGGGTGTGGTGAGTTGGGTGGGTTAGTGTGTGGTGAGTTGGGTGGGTTAGGGTGTGGTGAGTTGGGTGGGTTAGGGTGTGGTGAGCGGGTGGGTTAGGGTGTGGTGAGCGGGTGGGTTAGGGTGTGGTGAGTTGGGTGGGTTAGGGTGTGGTGAGTTGGGTGGGTTAGGGTGTGGTGAGTTGGGTGGGTTAGGGTGTGGTGAGTTGGGTGGGTTAGGGTGTGGTGAGCGGCGTGGGTGAGCGGCGTGGGTGAGCGTGAGTGGTGAGCGTGAGTGGTGAGCGTGAGTGGTGATTGGTGAGTGGTGAGCGTGAGTGGTGAGCGTGAGTGGTGAGTGGTGAGTGGTGAGCGTGAGTGGTGAGTGGTGAGTGTGAGTGGTGAGCGTGAGTGGTGAGTGTGAGTGGTGAGCGTGAGTGGTGAGTGGTGAGCGTGAGTGGTGAGCGTGTGGGTGAGTGGTGAGTGTGAGTGGTGAGTGTGAGTGGTGAGCGTGTGGGTGAGTGGTGAGTGTGAGTGTGAGTGGTGAGTGTGAGCGTGAGTGGTGAGTGTGAGTGGTGAGTGGTGAGTGTGAGTGGTGAGTGTGAGTGGTGAGCGTGAGGCTCTCCCCGCCCATCTCCGGCGTCGCTCACCGCCAGCTCGGCCCTCCTGGGGGAGCCGTGGCGGCGAGCGGCCCGCCGGGGGGGGGCCCGCCGGGGGGGGGCCCGCCGGGGGGGGGCCCGCCGGGGGGGGGGCCCGCCGGGGGGGAGGGGCTGGCGGGGTCCTGGGGGGCCGTGAAGGACCCCAGGGGGGCGGTGACGACGCCGCCGCTGCACGACAAAGAGGAGGAGGGGGGGGGGGTGGGTTGGCCCGGGGGGGGGGGGGGGGGCAGCGTCATCGTCGACATCGTCATCATCATCCACATCGTTGACATCATCATCCACAACATCGTTGACATCGTCATCATCATCATCCACAACATCGTTGACATCATCATCATCATCCTCAACATCGTTGACATCATCATCATCCTCAACATCGTTGACATCGTCATCATCATCATCCACAACATCGTTGACATCATCAACATCATCATCATCCACAACATCGTTGACATCATCATCATCATCATCCACAACATCGTTGACATCATCATCATCCTCAACAACATCGTTGACATCGTCATCATCATCCACAACATCGTTGACATCATCATCATCCTCAACATCGTTGACATCATCATCATCCTCAACATCGTTGACATCGTCATCATCATCATCCACAACATCGTTGACATCATCATCATCCTCAACAACATCGTTGACATCATCATCATCATCATCCACAACATCGTTGACATCATCATCATCATCCACAACATCGTTGACATCATCATCATCATCATCCACATCGTCATCATCATCATCATCATCCTCAACATCGTTGACATCATCATCATCATCCACAACATCGTTGACATCATCATCATCCACAACATCGTTGACATCATCATCATCATCATCCTCGACATCATCGTCGACATTCTCAACATCATCACCGTCGACATCATCGATATCATCATCGGCATCATCAACATCATCATCATTGACATCGTCAACATCGTCGGAATCATCGTCAACATCGTCGGCATCATCGTCAACATCGTCGGCATCATCGTCATCATTCACATCGCCGTCATCATCACCGTGATGAAAGAGAGCCATGACATTGTCAACGTTGGCATCAACAATCTCCATGTCACCTTCCTCACCCACGGTCACTCACCACGGTCTACTGGGGGTGAGCACCAGCCTCTCCCGTGGGCCTCGTGAGGGCGAGTGTCTGGTGAGCGTGTTGGTGAGTGTGTCGGGTGAGTGGTGAGTGTGTCTGGTGAGTGGTGAGTGTGTCTGGTGAGTGGTGAGTGTGTCTGGTGAAGGTGAGGGTGTCCGGTGAGTGGTGAGTGTGTCTAGTGAGGGTGTCTAGTGAAGGTGAGGGTGCTAGGTGAGTGGTGAGCATGTCCGGTGAGTGGTGAGTGTGTCCAGTGAGTGGTGAGTGTGTCTGGTGAGTAACGAGCGTGTCCGGTGAGTGGTGAGCGTGTCCGGTGAGTGACGAGCGTGTCCAGTGAGTGGTGAGTGTGTCCGGTGAGTGGCGAGCGTGTCCGGTGAGTGACGAGTGTGTCCGGTGAGTGGCGAGCGTGTCCGGTGAGTGACGAGCGTGTCTGGTGAGTGACGAGCGTGTCCGGTGAGTGGCGAGCGTGTCCGGTGAGTGGTGAGTGTGCCTGGTGAGTGGTGAGCGTGTCCGGTGAGTGACGAGCGTGTCTGGTGAGTGACGAGCGTGTCCGGTGAGTGGCGAGCGTGTCCGGTGAGTGGCGAGTGTTTCTGGTGAGTGGTGAGCGTGTCCGGTGAGTGGCGAGCGTGTCCGGTGAGTGACGAGCGTGTCCGGTGAGTGGCGAGCGTGTCCGGTGAGTGACGAGCGTGTCCAGTGAGTGGCGAGCGTGTTCGGTGAGTGGCGAGTGTCTCTGGTGAGTGGTGAGCGTGTCCGGTGAGTGACGAGCGTGTCCGGTGAGTGGTGAGCGTGTCCGGTGAGTGGTGAGCGTGTCCGGTGAGTGACGAGCGTGTCCAGTGAGTGGCGAGCGTGTCCGGTGAGTGACGAGCGTGTCCGGTGAGTGGCGAGCGTGTCCGGTGAGTGGCGAGCATGTCCGGTGAGTGGCGAGCGTGTCCGGTGAGTGGCGAGCGTGTCCGGTGAGTGGCGAGCGTGTCCGGTGAGTGGCGAGCGTGTCCGGTGAGTGGTGAGCGTGTCCGGTGAGTGGCGAGCGTGTCTGGTGAGTGGCGAGCGTGTCCAGTGAGTGGCGAGTGTGTCTGGTGAGTGGTGAGCGTGTCCGGTGAGTGACGAGCGTGTCCAGTGAGTGACGAGCGTGTCCGGTGAGTGACGAGCGTGTCCGGTGAGTGGCGAGCGTGTCCGGTGAGTGGCGAGCGTGTCCGGTGAGTGGCGAGTGTCTCTGGTGAGTGGTGAGCGTGTCCGGTGAGTGACGAGCGTGTCCGGTGAGTGGCGAGCGTGTCCGGTGAGTGGCGAGTGTCTCTGGTGAGTGGTGAGCGTGTCCGGTGAGTGACGAGCGTGTCCGGTGAGTGGTGAGTGTGTCCGGTGAGTGGTGAGCGTGTCCGGTGAGTGGCGAGCGTGTCCGGTGAGTGGCGAGCGTGTCCGGTGAGTGGCGAGTGTCTCTGGTGAGTGGTGAGCGTGTCCGGTGAGTGACGAGCGTGTCCGGTGAGTGGCAAGCGTGTCCGGTGAGTGACGAGCGTGTCCGGTGAGTGGCGAGCGTGTCCGGTGAGTGACGAGCGTGTCCGGTGAGTGGCGAGCGTGTCCGGTGAGTGACGAGCGTGTCCAGTGAGTGGTGAGCGTGTCCGGTGAGTGGCGAGCGTGTCCGGTGAGTGGCGAGCGTGTCCGGTGAATGGCGAGCGTGTCCGGTGAGTGGCGAGCGTGTCCGGTGAGTGGCGAGCGTGTCCGGTGAGTGGCGAGCGTGTCCGGTGAATGGCGAGCGTGTCCGGTGAGTGGCGAGCGTGTCCGGTGAGTGACGAGCGTGTCCGGTGAGTGGCGAGTGTCTCTGGTGAGTGGCGAGCGTGTCCGGTGAGTGGCGAGCGTGTCCGGTGAATGGCGAGCGTGTCCGGTGAGTGGCGAGCGTGCCAGGTGAGTGGCGAGCGTGTCCGGTGAGTGGCGAGCGTGTCCGGTGAGTGGTGAGCGTGTCCGGTGAGTGGGGAGCGTGTCCGGTGAGTGGCGAGCGTGTCCGGTGAGTGACGAGCGTGTCCGGTGAGTGGCGAGTGTCTCTGGTGAGTGGCGAGCGTGTCCGGTGAGTGGCGAGCGTGTCCGGTGAGTGGCGAGCGTGTCCGGTGAGTGGCGAGCGTGTCCGGTGAGTGGCGAGCGTCTCCGGTGAGTGGCGAGTGTGTCCGGTGAGTGGCGAGCGTGTCCGGTGAGTGACGAGCGTGTCCGGTGAGTGACGAGCGTGTCCGGTGAGTGGCGAGCGTGTCCGGTGAGTGGCGAGCGTGTCCGGTGAGTGGCGAGCGTGTCCGGTGAGTGACGAGCGTGTCCGGTGAGTGGCGAGCGTGTCCGGTGAGTGGCGAGCGTGTCCGGTGAGTGGCGAGTGTCTCTGGTGAGTGGCGAGCGTGTCCGGTGAGTGGCGAGCGTGTCCGGTGAATGGCGAGCGTGTCCGGTGAGTGGCGAGCGTGTCCGGTGAGTGGCGAGCGTCTCCGGTGAGTGGCGAGTGTGTCCGGTGAGTGGCGAGCGTGTCCGGTGAGTGGCGAGTGTGTCCGGTGAGTGACGAGCGTGTCCGGTGAGTGGCGAGCGTGTCCGGTGAGTGGCGAGTGTGTCCGGTGAGTGGCGAGCGTGTCCGGTGAGTAACGAGCGTGTCCGGTGAGTGACGAGCGTGTCCGGTGAGTGGCGAGCGTGTCCGGTGAGTAACGAGCGTGTCCGGTGAGTAACGAGCGTGTCCGGTGAGTGGCGAGCGTCTCCGGTGAGTGGCGAGTGTGTCCGGTGAGTGGCGAGCGTGTCCGGTGAGTGACGAGCGTGTCCGGTGAGTGACGAGCGTGTCCGGTGAGTGGCGAGCGTGTCCGGTGAGTGGCGAGTGTGTCCGGTGAGTGGCGAGCGTGTCCGGTGAGTAACGAGCGTGTCCGGTGAGTGACGAGCGTGTCCGGTGAGTGGCGAGCGTATCCGGTGAGTAACGAGCGTGTCCGGTGAGTAACGAGCGTGTCCGGTGAGTGGCGAGCGTGTCCGGTGAGTGACGAGCGTGTCCGGTGAGTGGCGAGCGTGTCCGGTGAGTGACGAGCGTGTCCGGTGAGTGGTGAGCGTGTCCGGTGAGTGGCGAGCGTGTCCGGTGAGTGGCGAGTGTGTCCGGTGAGTGGCGAGCGTGTCCGGTGAGTAACGAGCGTGTCCGGTGAGTGACGAGCGTGTCCGGTGAGTGGCGAGCGTGTCCGGTGAGTAACGAGCGTGTCCGGTGAGTAACGAGCGTGTCCGGTGAGTGGCGAGCGTGTCCGGTGAGTGGCGAGCGTGTCCGGTGAGTGGCGAGCGTGTCCGGTGAGTGACGAGCGTGTCCGGTGAGTGGCGAGCGTGTCCGGTGAGTGACGAGCGTGTCCGGTGAGTGGTGAGCGTGTCCGGTGAGTGGCGAGCGTGTCCGGTGAGTGCGAGTGTGTCCGGTGAGTGGCGAGCGTGTCCGGTGAGTAACGAGCGTGTCCGGTGAGTGACGAGCGTGTCCGGTGAGTGGCGAGCGTGTCCGGTGAGTTACGAGCGTGTCCGGTGAGTAACGAGCGTGTCCGGTGAGTGGCGAGCGTGTCCGGTGAGTGACGAGCGTGTCCGGTGAGTGGCGAGCGTGTCCGGTGAGTGACGAGCGTGTCCGGTGAGTGACGAGCGTGTCCGGTGAGTGGCGAGTGGCTCACCCGTGGGCGTCGTGTGCCGGTGGCGGGCGGCGGTCCCTGCGGATGGGCCCGGCTTCGACGGCGGGCAGGCCGGTGGCGGACGTCGTGGTGGTCCACGTGGATGAGGCTGAGGCCGAGGAGACGCGGCGCATCAGGCCCAGCGGCAGGCTCCTGCGCAGACGCTGCAGACGCACCGCCGCTCACCGGCCACGCTCACCAGACACGCTCACCACCAGACACGTTCACCAGACACACTCACTAGACACACTCAGCAGACACACTCACCAGACGCGCTCACCACCAGACACGTTCACCAGACACGCTCGACCGCCACGCTCACCAGCCACGCTCACCAGACACACTCACTAGACACACTCACCAGACACACTCACCAGACACGCTCACCAGACACACCAGACACACTCACCAGACACGCTCACCAGACACACTCACCAGACACACCAGACACGCTCACCAGACACGCTCACCGCCCACTCATTAGACACACTCACTAGACACACTCACCAGACACGCTCACCAGCCACGCTCGCCAGACACGCTCACAAGACACGCACACCAGACACACTCACCAGACACGCTCACCAGACACGCTCGCCAGACACGCTCACCAGACACGCACACCAGACACACTCACCAGACACACTCACCAGACACACTCACTAGACACACTCACCAGACACAACAGACACGCTCACCAGACACACTCACCGCCCACTCATCAGACACACTCACCAGACACGCACACCAGACACACTCACCAGACACACTCACCAGACACACTCACCGCCCACTCACCAGACACGCTCGCCAGTCGCGCTCGCCAGACACGCTCACCAGACACGCACACCAGACACACCCACCAGACACACCAGACACACCCACCAGACACACTCACCAGACACACTCACCAGACACGCTCACCAGACACACCCACCAGACACACTCAGCAGACACACTCACCAGACACACTCACTAGACACACTCACTAGACACACTCACTAGACACACTCACCAGACACACTCACTAGACACACTCACTAGACACACTCACTAGACACACTCACTAGACACACTCACCAGACACACTCACTAGACACACTCACCAGACACACTCACTAGACACACTCACTAGACACACTCACCAGACACACTCACCAGACACGCACACCAGACACACTCACCAGACACGCTCACCAGACACACTCACCAGACACACTCACCCGACCCCCTCACTAGACACACTCACTAGACACACTCACCAGACACGCTCACCAGACACACCAGACACACTCACTAGACACACTCACTAGACACACTCACCAGACACGCTCACCAGACACGCTCACTAAACACACCAGACACACTCACCAGACACGCTCACCAGCCACACTCACCAGACACACTCACCAGACACGCTCACCAGCCACACTCACCAGACACACTCACCAGACACACTCACTAGACACACACACTAGACACACTCACCAGACACACTCACCAGACACACTCACTAGACACACTCACTAGACACACTCACCAGACACACTCACTAGACACACTCACCAGACACACTCACTAGACACACTCACTAGACACACTCACTAGACACACTCACCAGACACGCTCACCAGACACACTCACCAGACACGCTCACCAGACACACTCACCAGACACACTCACTAGACACACTCACTAGACACACTCACCAGACACGCTCACCAGACACGCTCACTAAACACACCAGACACACTCACCAGACACGCTCACCAGCCACACTCACCAGACACACTCACCAGACACGCTCACCAGCCACACTCACCAGACACACTCACCAGACACACCAGACACACTCACCAGACACGCTCACCAGCCACACTCACCAGACACACTCACCAGACACGGTCACTAGACACACTCACCAGACACACTCACCAGACACACTCACCAGACCCCCTCACCAGACACGCTCACCAGACACACTCACCAGCCACACTCACCAGCCACACTCACCAGACACACTCACCCGACCCCCTCACTAGACACACTCACTAGACACACTCACTAGACACACTCACCAGACACACTCACTAGACACACTCACCAGACACACTCACTAGACACACTCACTAGACACACTCACCAGACACGCTCACCAGACACGCTCACTAAACACACCAGACACACTCACCAGACACGCTCACCAGCCACACTCACCAGACACACTCACCAGACACGCTCACCAGCCACACTCACCAGACACACTCACCAGACACACCAGACACACTCACCAGACACGCTCACCAGCCACACTCACCAGCCACACTCACCAGACACGGTCACTAGACACACTCACCAGACCCCCTCACCAGACACACTCACCAGACACGCTCACCAGACACACACACCAGCCACACTCACCAGACACACTCACCAGACACACTCACCAGACACACCAGACACACTCACCAGACACACTCACCAGACACGCTCACCAGACACACTCACCAGACACACTCACCAGACACGCTCACCAGACACACTCACCAGACACACCAGACACACTCACCAGACACACTCACCAGACACGCTCACCAGACACACTCACCAGACACACTCACCAGACACACTCACCAGACACACTCACCAGACACACCAGACACACTCACCAGCCACACTCACCAGCCACACTCACCAGACACACTCACCAGACACACCAGCCACACTCACCAGACCCCCTCACCAGCCACGCTCACACCGCCCGCTCGTCCGCCCTCTCGCTCACCCGCGGCACGGCGTGCTTGTCGCCGCCTCTCTCCGAGCCGTCCTCCGAGTCGGAGGCCGGCTCCTGGTCGCCCGGCGGCCCCGGCGGCGGCCCCAGCGGCAGCCCCAGCGGCGGCCCCAGCGGCGCCGACGGCCGCGTGCGGTGCGGCGCCTGGAAGGAGGAGAGCTGCGCCCCGAGCAGCGAGCTCACCGAACGCAGCGCCGCGATCACGTGGCCCGGCAGCGCCGGCTCGGCCAGCAGGTCCGTCACGAGGCCGTGGGCCTCGCCCATCACGGAGATGTCCACCGACACGCTGGTGCCGGACGGCTGCGGAGGGGGGCGGGGGGAAGCGGCGAACGAGCCTCGTCACCGGCGCGGGGACCACGGCGTCTCCGGCCGTGAATTCGAGCGGCGGCGTTCGAGCGAGGGCTGGGAGGCCGGGCCGACGCAACGCCAATTCGTCACTCCGTGTACTCCGAAGGGTGTGGCCTCCATCGACTGAGCCGCGGTGGCTGGGGGATGGTCACCGCCTCGCACCGGTGCGCACGTAAAGGTCGTGGGTTCGATGCCCAACCCTCGACGCGTCTAGAGACTCGTCAGGGACGCAGTGTCCCGGCTCTCCGGCAGAGGGGGCTGCAGCGACACGTGGCGACTGCCGCAAAACACGCAAGACGCCTGCTGCTGGGGTCACCCGCTCCGTCCGAGAATCCACCACGCCTCCACCCTCCTCCACCCTCCTCCACCCTCCTCCACCCTTCTCCACCCTCCTCCACGTTTCCATCCTCCTCCACCTTCCTCCTCCTCCACCCTCCCCCTCCTCCACCCTCCACCCTCCTCCAACCTTCTCCTCCCCCTCCTACTGCACCCTCCACCCTCCTCCTCCACCCTCCTCCTCCACCCCCCTCCTCCACCCTCCTCCACCCTCCTCCACCCTCCTCCACCCTCCCCCTCCTCCACCCTCCACCCCTCCTCCAACCTTCTCCTCCCCCTCCTCCACCCTCCCACTGCACCCTCCTCCTCCTGCACCCTCCTCCACCCTCCACCCTCCTCCTCCTCCTCCCCCCTCCTCCCCCCTCCTCCACCCTCCTCCTCCTCCCTCCTCCACCCTCCTCCACCCTCCTCCACCCTCCTCCTCCACCATCCTCCACCCTCCTCCTCCACCATCCTCCACCCTCCTCCACCCCCCTCCTCCACCCTCCTCCACCCTCCTCCACCCTCCTCCACCCTCCTCCACCCTCCACCCTCCTCCTCCACCCTCCTCCACCCTCCTCCTCCACCCTCCTCCTCCACCCTCCTCCTCCACCCTCCACCCTCCTCCTCTACCCTCCTCCTCCACCCTCCACCCTCCTCCTCCACCCACCTCCTCCACCCTCGTCCTCCACCCTCCTCCTCCACCCTCCTCCTCCACCCTCCTCCTCCTCCACCCTCCTCCTCCACATATGCACGTCTGCACCCCACCGCTCTACAGGTCCACACGATGGGTAGCCCACGCCGAGGCTTCGCCTCCACGTGACGGCCACACGACCCGGCACGAGGAGCAAGCAAGCCCCGCGTAGGGGGGCTGTCCGTATATGACGTCACGCGGTTTTTGACCCCCCCCCCCACCCACCCTCGTCACACGACGTCACAGAGCTTTGTGACGTCACAAAGCTCTGCCCCCTCCCCCCAAAATGAAAATGAAACATGCTTCAAATCGCTTTAAACTATCGTCATTGTGGTGCGTGTTTAGATGTGGCGATGCACTCTGATGTTGTAAGAGTGTTGTTATGACAGTAATATATATTTAAAGTTGCGCATTTTGATGTGACGTCATATTTCTCACTCCCCCACCCCCCCCCCGTCGTCACAAAAATCTGACCCCCCCTCCCCACCCTAGGTACGTGACGTCATTTATGGACGGCCCCACACACACACAGACTGTTTATATGATGGTGGAGGGGGGGGGGTGGTTGGGGAGCGGTGGCGCAGTGGTTAGCGCGCTAACCGCACTCGGTACGGTACTCATTTGAGTCTGAGTCGACCTAGGGGAGGCCCAGGACCGGTGCGGATGATCGTCACCAGCGCGCTATCCCGCACTGCCCTACCGCCACGCACTCAAAAGACAAAGATCCCCCGTGTAGCCTTACCAGAACGTTGGGGCAAGTGCTGTTAGCGAGAAGCAGCTATGAAGGCCGGCACGGTGGCACTCGAGGTGGTGGGTGGGTGGCCAGCGCCACGCCCGGCCGCCTTTGTCTCTACAGTGCCGATCTTTTTTTTATATACAGCACCAAGGCGCTCATTTGACGATGAGTCGATCTTGCACACTTACTCACATTCACACTTCACTCACACACTCTCACTCACACACTCACACACACCCACACACTCACTCACATTCACACTCACGCACCTACACACTCACTCACATTCACACTCCACTCACACACTGACCTACACACTCACTCACACACCCACACACTCACTCACATTCACACTCACTCACACACCCACACACTCACTCACATTCACACTCTCACACACACACCTACACATTCACACTCATTCACACACTCACATTCACACTCTCACACACACACACTCCACTCACACACAACAACAACCGCCATTCGCCACTAAGTGGCGGTGACGTCACCACGACGCTTGTGCCAGGCCATGTGCACCTTCAGGCCACGTAAAGTGTTGAACGCCCGCTGGCAGAAAATCACGGGGCAGACCCAGGTACCACGGGTCGACTGACTGAGATGACTGGCTGATGCACCACCTGTGCCAACTTGCTGTGCTTTAGCCACCCGGCGCTCCGCTCATTGATGTGAGCGTCGATCCTCCCCCCTCCGTTGTTGTTGGAGGGCGATTACTTCCAACTGCCCAGTAGTGTCCGTCACGAGCCTCCTCCACAGGTCGATCTTGACACCGCTGGTACCAGTCATCGGCAAGTCCACTCAGCTCCACGTCCTCCTGTACCACGTCACTCCATCTCTTCTCTAGCCCGTGCCGCGCCCATTTTGCCCCCTCGATCCGGCCGAACAAAAGCTGTTTAGGCATGCGGTGGCTGGGCATGCGGGCTACATGACCCAGCCAACGCAGCCTTGCCTGCCGGAGGAGCTCACCGATGGGACTTTGTCCAGATCTTTCGAGGATTTGTGAGCTCACACAATGCAGCCTGGTAAAACCCAGGATGGATCGTCGGCACGCCAGCCTAAATGTTTATAACAGGCGAAGATGCTCCATTAGGGGGGTCTACGTTTCTTCAGCGTAGAGAGGGGAGGGAATGACTGTGGCCGAGAAGGCCCGAAGCTTCGTGTGGAGCGACAGACTAGGTA
Source organism: Petromyzon marinus (assembly GCF_010993605.1). Classification (NCBI taxonomy): domain Eukaryota; kingdom Metazoa; phylum Chordata; class Hyperoartia; order Petromyzontiformes; family Petromyzontidae; genus Petromyzon; species Petromyzon marinus. Next base: position 5,179,339 of record NC_046133.1, on the reverse strand, counting down.
GCTTCCACATAGCGTTACACATCCGATGAAAAGATATTGCCGCTCGACTGATTAGGAGTGAGACCGCTGCTGTTAAACCGGAGGCGGTCATGAGCACACTGACCAGGTATGGGAAACTCTCCACTTTTTCTACAACTGCCCCATCACCAATTAAAAGTTGTGGGGGTGGAGTGTCCGATGGTACAAAATACCCAGGCAGGTGCTTAATTTGAGTGCGGCTGATGGTAAGGCCCCACCTCTTAGTGGCAAGCTCCAGGTTCAGCAGCAGCGCCTCCAACTCCTACTCTGAGTGAGCAGCAATTACCAGGTCATCGGCATACATAACGTTGTTGAGCAATAGGGAGCCATCCCTTGACCGCACCCGGGCATCGATCAGCCTCCCATTGTATCTGTACCAGATGGAAATTCCTCCGGTACAGCTACTGAAGGCTTCACGAACTACGTGGACGAAATATATGTTAAATAATGTGGGAGCCAGAGGACATCCCTGTCGCACCCCAAGGTGAACAAGGAATGGTTCCGACTCCCGGCCACGTACTTTTACCCAGGCCCGCTCACCATCATGAAGGTCCTTAATGTGCGTGAGCAGAAGATCAGGGACTCTGAAGCACGAAGAACAACCCAGAGCCCGGGCCTACTGATGGTATCATAGGCCTTGACCAGGTCAATAAAACAGAGATGCAGGTCTTGTTGGAATTCCCTACACCTTTGCTGTAGCAGACGGACATAAAATATGGCATCTGTGCAGGACCGCCCTTTCCTGAAACCGCATTGGGGCTCCGCAAGCCTCTCCTCAGCCTGGCTGGCAAGGCGATGTTGAATAATCCTTGCCAGGACCTTTACCGGCACACTGAGGAGTGAGATGCCCCTGTAGTTGTTCCAGTCTGTGCGGTCCCCCTTCTTAAAGAGGGGGACCACCATGGCATCGTTCCAATCCTGCGGAACCCGTCCAGTGGTCCAGACTGTTGTTATGATGTCAAAAAGGGCAGTCTGTGCACAAACGCCACCCTCCCTCAGCATTTTGCTTTGGAGATCACACTCACCAGGAGTCTCACACTCACCAGGAGTCTCACACTCACCAGGAGTCTCACACTCACCAGGAGGCTCACACTCACCAGGGTCTCACCAGGAGTCTCACACTCACCAGGAGTCTCACACTCACCAGGGTCTCACACTCACCAGGAGTCTCACACTCACCAGGGGTGTCACACTCACCAGGAGCCTCACACTCACCAGGAGTCTCACACTCACCAGGAGTCTCACACTCACCAGGAGTCTCACACTCACCAGGGTCTCACACTCACCAGGGGTCTCACACTCACCAGGAGTCTCACACTCACCAGGGGTCTCACACTCACCAGGAGTCTCACACTCACCAGGAGTCTCACACTCACCAGGAGTCTCACACTCACCAGGAGTCTCACACTCACCAGGAGTCTCACACTCACCAGGGGTGTCACACTCACCAGGAGCCTCACACTCACCAGGGGTCTCACACTCACCAGGAGTCTCACACTCACCAGGAGTCTCACACTCACCAGGGGTGTCACACTCACCAGGAGCCTCACACTCACCAGGAGTCTCACACTCACCAGGAGTCTCACACTCACCAGGAGTCTCACACTCACCAGGAGTCTCACCAGGAGTCTCACACTCACCAGGAGTCTCACACTCACCAGGAGTCTCACACTCACCAGGGTCTCACACTCACCAGGGGTGTCACACTCACCAGCCTCATGGCGCAGGGATTTCTCCAAGGCAACCTGCCACAGTCACCCTGCTATAGTCACCCCTGCCACAGCCACCCTGCCATAGTCACCCTGCCACATTCACCCTGCTATAGTCACCCTGCCACGGTCACCCTGCCACGGTCACCCTGCTATAGTCACCCCTGCCACGGTCACCCTGCCATAGTCACCCTGCTATAGTCACCCCTGCCACGGTCACCCTGCCACAGTCACCCTGCCATAGTCACCCCTGCCACGGTCACCCTGCCATAGTCACCCTGCCATAGTCACCCTGCTATAGTCACCCCTGCCACGGTCACCCTGCCACGGTCACCCTGCCACGGTCACCCTGCCACAGTCACCCTGCCACGGCCATAGTCACCCTGCCACAGTCACCCTGCCACAGTCACCCTGCCACGGCCATAGTCACCCTGCCATAGTCACCCTGCTATAGTCACCCTGCCACAGTCACCCTACCACGGTCACCCTGCCACGGTCACCCTGCCACAGTCACCCTGCCATAGTCACCCCTGCCACAGTCACCCCTGCCACGGCCATAGTCACCCTGCCACAGTCACCCTGCCACAGTCACCCTGCTATAGTCACCCTGCCACAGTCACCCTGCCATAGTCACCCCTGCCACAGTCACCCTGCCACAGTCACCCTGCCATAGTCACCCCTGCCACAGTCACCCTGCTATAGTCACCCCTGCCACAGTCACCCTGCCACAGTCACCCTGCTATAGTCACCCTGCCATAGTCACCCTGCCACGGTCACCCCTGCCACAGTCACCCTGCTATAGTCACCCTGCCACGGTCACCCTGCCATAGTCACCCCTGCCACAGTCACCCTGCTATAGTCACCCTGCCACGGTCACCCTGCCACAGTCACCCTGCCATAGTCACCCCTGCCACAGTCACCCTGCTATAGTCACCCTGCTACAGTCACCCTGCCACGGTCACCCCTGCCACAGCCACACAATGTGCCCGGGATGAGCGCAAAGAAAGCCTCCAGGCACTCAACTCGGCGGACTGTACCACTGCACCCGGTGCTGGAGAGGGGTGACGGTGGGGGGTGGTCGAGGCGACATTCTGGGATGCATCAACTGGGATCTACCATCGCCAATAACAAACGGGGTTGTTGACAGCCGACACGTGGCTGTTTGGGGCAAGTGCTGTTAGCGAGCGCCTATTAAGGCTGCTCCTACGACACACAACGGGGTGATGTGGGCAGAACTACACCCGGATTTTGCCGCGGCCGCCTTTGTCTTCCCGGTACACGCCGCGTCCTGATTAACACGAGAACTCACTCGCAGGCAAAGATCCCCCGTGTAGCCTCTCACGGACTGTAGGGGCAAGTGCTGTTAGCTACGACCGACACACACAAACACAGACAAAGATCCCCCGTGTAGCCTCTAACGGACTGTAGGGGCAAGTGCTGTTAGCGAGGAACTAACCTGTCAATATCACAACTAATAATAAGATTTATTTATTTCTTAATCACCCCCTGGTGCGTCACAGTGCCGGTAGCCTTCATAGGTGCTGCTGCTGAGATTCCCGCTCCATCTCCCCCGACTCCCCCTCCCCCGACTCCCCCTCCCCCGACTCCCCCTCCCCCGACTCCCCCTCCCCCGACTCCCCCTCCCCCCCTCCCCCGACTCCCCCTCCCCCGACTCCCCCTCCCCCGACTCCCCCTTCCACTCTCCGCTGACTCAATTGAATCGTGGACCGCCATATAATTTGGGGGTTCCTGATTCTGGACCTCCTGAATCGTGACCCACCACCCCCCTTAAAACCCCCACCCCCCTCCCCCCTTAAAACCCTCACCACTCCCCACCACTACCCCCCTCTAAACTCCCACTACCACCACCCCCCTTCAAACCCACACCACTCCCCTTAAAACCCCCACCACCCTCCTTAAAACCCCCACCACTCCCCCCCTCTAAACCCCCACTACCCCCCTTCAAACACCCACCACCACCACCCCCCTCCAAACCCCCACCACCACCCTCCACCACCACCCTCCAACCCCCCCCACCCGCACCTCGAATCGTGACAATCGACGAGGACGATGGCTTTGGCGGAGCACCGCTCTGGCCGATGATGTAACCCGCATTTTTAAATCCCTGGGCCCTCGACAGATCAAAGGCATCGGAGGCTTGTGAGGGTCGCACAAACAGCAACAGAAGCAGACATTGACGCATTTTATTTTATTAATTATACCAGGTAAGGCCCCCAACCACTGAGTTACGTAGATTTTTTTTGTCTATGATATAAGCGTCCGTTTTTAAACCTCACTGAGTTATATGAAGATCTCTTATATTATTTTACGTGCTTTTATTTAACTCACTGTCTGTTACATTCTTGGTTCTTTCTGTAAAGTCACGACGTAGAAGGGAAACAATAAAATAAGAAAAATATTTTTTTAAAAAATCTTATTTCATTGTTTCCCTTCTACGTGGTGACTTTACCGAAAGAACCAAGAATATTAATCCCTGCAGTCACGAAAGCTTTAAATCAAAATATCACTGTCTGTTGTTGTTGTTGTATCATCAAATATTGTAACTCAATTGTAACCCACTTCCCAATGTGGTATCGACTGCAAACTTGACATACTTACGACATACCGATGACAATACTATATTCTATCGTAAAAAATAAAAAAGCATATATTTTAAAACATTATTTTTTCATACGTGTTATGTTTCGGCTTGGCTCCAAGTGTCCACGCTCAACTGACGTTGCCTGTAATTGGCCCACGGGTCTCCTTACGTGGTGGAGTTCTTCCATTACTAGTACGGTACATTCAATTAAAGGGTGTGGTTTTTTTAAAGTTTAAAAAAAAATGTTACTTATTTTCAGAAGCAGCTGAACGAAGTGGCTACCATCATCAACACGTGGAATTTCATATCAGTATCCAGGGGGCCGTCCATAAATGACGTCACGCGATTTTTGACCCCACCCCCATCGTCACACGGCGTCACAAAAAGTCAGACCCCCCCCTCAAATATGACGTCACAAAGCTCTGCCCCCGCCCACCCCTTCCCCAAAATATAAAAATAAAACACGCTTCAAATCGCTTTATACTATTGTTGTCATTGTAGTGCGTGTTTAATGTGGCGCTGCACTCTGATGTTGTAGGTAGAAAACATTTATTTTAAAAAGTCTATTTAATTAAGTAGAACGCGTTGTGTCTATATTTATTTAAAGTTGCGCATTTTGATGTGACGTCACGTTTCTCACCCCCGCCCCCTCCTCGTCACAAATGTCTGACCCCTCCCCCCCCCATAGGTGCGTGACGTCATTTATGGACGACCACGGGGAGCGAGACAGCGAGAGAGAGAGAGAGAGACGCAGACTCCAAATATACAATAATAGGTTTCCCCCTATTTATCCGGCAACAAAAACAGTTTTGTTAAAATGTTAAAACACCAGACTGAAACCCTTTGTTTACGAGGAATCGTGTTACTGTGTTAACCACAATGCGTGTGGTCAGAATACAAAACAAAAACCATCGTCTGATAATAAATAATGTCATTGTCCTTGAAACTGATTGGTCCACACCAGAGACGTCTGATAATAAATAATGTCGTTGTCCTTGAAACTGATTGGTCCACACCAGAGACGTCTGATAATAAATAATGGCATTGTCCTTGAAACTGATTGGTCCACACCAGAGACGTCTGATAATAAATAATGTCATTGTCCTTGAAACTGATTGGTCCACACCAGAGACGTCTGATAATAAATAATGTCGTTGTCCTTGAAACTGATTGGTCCACACCAGAGACGTCTGATAATAAATAATGTCATTGTCCTTGAAACTGATTGGTCCACACCAGAGACGTCGGATAATAAATAATGTCATTGTCCTTGAAACTGATTGGTCCACACCAGAGACGTCTGATAATAAATAATGTCGTTGTCCTTGAAACTGATTGGTCCACACCAGAGACGTCTGATAATAAATAATGTCGTTGTCCTTGAAACTGATTGGTCCACACCAGAGACGTCTGATAATAAATAATGTCGTTGTCCTTGAAACTGATTGGTCCACACCAGAGACGTCTGATAATAAATAATGTCGTTGTCCTTGAAACTGATTGGTCCACACCAGAGACGTCTGATAATAAATAATGTCGTTGTCCTTGAAACTGATTGGTCCACACCAGAGACGTCTGATAATAAATAATGTCGTTGTCCTTGAAACTGATTGGTCCACACCAGAGACGTCTGATAATAAATAATGTCGTTGTCCTTGAAACTGATTGGTCCACACCAGAGACGTCTGATAATAAATAATGTCGTTGTCCTTGAAACTGATTGGTCCACACCAGAGACGTCTGATAATAAATAATGTCGTTGTCCTTGAAACTGATTGGTCCACACCAGAGACATCTGATAATAAATAATGTCGTTGTCCTTGAAACTGATTGGTCCACACCAGAGACGTCTGATAATAAATAATGTCGTTGTCCTTGAAACGGATTGGTCCACACCAGAGACGTCTGATAATAAATAATGTCATTGTCCTTGAAACTGATTGGTCCACACCAGAGACGTCTGATAATAAATAATGTCGTTGTCCTTGAAACGGATTGGTCCACACCAGAGACGTCTGATAATAAATAATGTCGTTGTCCTTGAAACGGATTGGTCCACACCAGAGACGTCTGATAATAAATAATGTCATTGTCCTTGAAACTGATTGGTCCACACCAGAGACGGCTTTCTTTAGAGCCTCGTCTCACAACGGTGTTGGGGGGGGGGGTGAGAAGGGGGGGGTGGTGGTGAGAAGGGGGCGTGGCGGTGAGGGGGGGGGTGGTGAGAAGGGGGGGTGAGAAGGGGGGACGTGGTGGTGAGAAGGGGGCGTGGCGGTGAGAAGGGGGGGGGGGGGGGGGTGGTGAGAAGGGGGGGGTGGTGAGGAGGGGGCGTGGTGGTGAGAAGGGGGCGTGGCGGTGAGAAGGGGTGGTGATGAGAAGGGGTGGTGGTGAGAGGGGGGGGTGAGAAGGGGGAGGGGTGGTGAGAGGGTGGGGCTACAGGTGAGAAGGGGGAGGGGTGGTGAGAGGGGGGGCTACAGGTGAGAAGGGGGGTGGTGAGAGGGGGGCTACAGGTGAGAAGGGGGGGGGTGGTGAGAGGGGGGCTACAGGTGAGAGTGGGGGCTACAGGTGAGAGGGGGGGCTACAGGTGAGAAGGGGGAGGGGTGGTGAGAGGGGGGGCTACAGGTGAGAGGGGGGGCTACAAGTGAGAGGGGGGGGGGCTCCTGAGCATCTGGATTCGGACCAAGGTCTCGGCCACTGAGGGACTGTGTTGTTGTTGTCTAGAACTGTGTTGTTGTTGTTGTCGTCGGGGTCTGTGTTGTTGTTGTCTGGGACTGTTGTTGTGTTGTTGTCGTCTGGGACTGTGCCTTGTTGTGTTGTTGTTGTCTGGAACTGTGCGTTGTTGTTGTTGTTGTCTGCGACTGTGCGTGTTGTTGTTGTTGTCGTCTGGGACTGATGTTGTTGTCGTCTGGGACTGTTGTTGTTGTTGTTGTTGTCTGAGACTGTGTTGTCGTCTGGGACTGTTGTTGTGTTGTTGTCGTCTGGGACTGTTGTTGTGTGTTGTTAGTTGGTTTACTGCCTCATCCAAGCTTGCATTTATTGTCGGTTGAATCGACAAGAACGGATTAACGGTTCGCTTATTTGTTTCCATGTCTTTATCTTTAGTGGCTTGTTTACCTTTCATACACTCGTATTGGTGTTCGTGTATCGTGATTGTTGTTCTAACGTTCTGACCCCGCGCCCCTACTGGACATCTGTGAAACAAAGAGCTTGATAGCTCATCGGATTGCCCCTCTTGCAGTCTAAATAAAGATTCTGATTCTGATTCCCTGCAGGGTTCTCGAATGCAGTGATTTGGTGGTCTCATTCTGGTCACCAATGACTTATACAAAGATCTATAGACTCAAACAGAGAGCCAAAGACTCACATAGAGAGCTATAGACTAAAAAGAGAGAGCCATAGACTCGCGCAGAGACCTATAGACTCAAACAGAGAGCCATAGACTCACATAGTGACCTGTAGACTCACACAGAGACCTATAGACTCACATAGTGATCTGTAGACTCACACAGAGATCTATAGAATCAAACAGAGAGCGATAGACTCACGCAGAGACCTACAGACTCATACAGAGAGCCATAGACTCACATAGAGATCTATAGACTCAAACAGAGAGCCATAGACTCACATAGAGATCTCTAGACTCAAACAGATAGGCAAAGACTCACACAGAGACCTATAGACTCAGATAGAGACCTATAGACTCACACATAGATCTATAGACCCAAACAGAGAGCCATAGACTCACACAGAGACCTATAGACTCAAACAGAGAGGCATAGACTCACATAGAGATCTATAGACTCAAACAGAGAGCCATAGACTCACATAGAGTTCTATAGACTCAAACAGAGAGCGATAGACTCACACAGAGATCTATAGACTCAAACAGAGAGCGATAGACTCACACAGATATATATAGACTCAAACAGAGAGCGATAGACTCACACAGAGATCTATAGACTCAAACAGAGCGCCATAGACTCACACAGAGACCTATAGACTCAAACAGAAAGCCAAAGACTCACATAGAGACCTATAGACTCAAACAGAGAGCCATAGACTCACATAGTGACCTATAGACTCACACAGAGACCTATAGACTCACATAGTGACCTGTAGACTCACACAGAGATCTATAGAATCAAACAGAGAGCGATAGACTCACGCAGAGACCTACAGACTCATACAGAGAGCCATAGACTCACATAGAGATCTATAGACTCAAACAGAGAGCCATAGACTCACATAGAGATCTCTAGACTCAAACAGATAGGCAAAGACTCACACAGAGACCTATAGACTCAGATAGAGACCTATAGACTCACACATAGATCTATAGACCCAAACAGAGAGGCATAGACTCACATAGAGATCTATAGACTCAAACAGAGAGCCATAGACTCACATAGAGATCTATAGACTCAAACAGAGAGCGATAGACTCACACAGAGATCTATAGACTCAAACAGAGAGCGATAGACTCACACAGAGATCTATAGACTCAAACAGAAAGCGATAGACTCACACAGAGATCTATAGACTCAAACAGAGAGCCATAGACTCACACAGAGACCTATAGACTCAAACAGAAAGCCAAAGACTCACATAGAGACCTATAGACTCAAACAGAGAGCCATAGACTCACATAGTGACCTATAGACTCAAACAGAGACCTATAGACTCACACAGAGATCTATAGACTCAAACAAAGAGCCATATACTTACGCAAAGACCTATAGACTCATTCAGAGAGCCATAGACTCACATAGAGATCTATAGATTCATACAGAGAGCCATAGACTCACAGAGATCCATAGATTCACAGAGATCCTTAGACTTATACAGAGACCCATACACTCACAAAGAGATCTATAGACTCATACAGAGATCCACCGACTCACACAGAGAGCCATAGCCTCACACAGAGATCTATAGACTCATACAGAGATCCACCGACTCACACAGAGACCCATAGACTCACACAGAGATCCATATACTCGCACAGAGACCCACAGATTCAAACAGAGAGTAATAGATTCACACAGAGACCCACCGACTCCCACAGAGACCCATACACTCACACAGAGACCCACCCACTCCCAAAGAGACCCATACACTCACACAGAGACCCACCCACTCCCACAGAGATCAATAGACTCCCACAGAGATCCATATACTCGCACAGAGACCCACAGACTCACACAGAGATCTATAGACTCACACAGAGACCCACAGACTCACACAGAGAGTCATAGATTCACACAGAGACCCACCCACTCCCACAGAGACCCATAGACTCCCACAGAGATCCATAGACTCGCACAGAGACCCACAGATTCAAACAGAGAGTAATAGATTCACACGGAGACCCACAGACTCACACAGAGAGTCATAGATTCACACAGAGACCCACCGACTCACACAGAGACCCATAGACTCCCACAGAGATCCATAGACTCACACAGATACCCATAGACTCCCACAGAGACCCACAGACTCACACAGATCTATAGACTCGCACAGAGACCCACAGACTCACACAGAGAGTCATAGATTCACACAGAGACCCACCGACTCACACAGAGACCCATAGACTCCCACAGAGATCCATAGCCTCACACAGAGACCCACAGACTCACACAGAGATCCATAGACTCGCACAGAGACCCACAGACTCACACAGAGATCTATAGACTCACACAGAGACCCACAGACTCACACAGAGAGTCATATACTCGCACAGAGACCCACAGACTCCCACAGAGATCCATAGACTCACACAGAGACCCATAGACTCCCACAGAGATCCATAGCCTCACACAGAGACCCACAGACTCCCACAGAGATCTATAGACTCGCACAGAGACCCACAGACTCACACAGAGTCATAGATTCACACAGAGACCCACCCACTCCCACAGAGACCCATAGACTCCCACAGAGATCCATAGACTCACACAGAGACCCACAG
>NC_046133.1:4809675-5168839 GCF_010993605.1 Petromyzon marinus | reverse complement strand
CCCGTCTCTCGCCCCCCCCCCCGTCTCTCGTCTCGCCCCCCCTAACTCTCGGCCCGCCCCCGTCTCTCGCCCCCCCCGTCTCCGCCACCGTCTCTCGCCCCCCCGCTCCCCCACCCGTCCTCTCACCCCCCCGTCTCTCACCACCCACCCCCGCCGTCCTCACCCGCCCCCCTTGTCCCTCACCCCCCCTTGTCTCTCCCACCCCCCCCCCAGTCTCCTCCCCCCCCCGTCTCTCACCCCCCCGCTCTCTCGCCCCCCCCCCCGTCTCTCCGCCCCCCCCGTCTCTCTCCTCCCCCCCCGTCTCTCCCCCCCCCCTCCCTGTCTTTCACCCCCCCGTCTCACCCCCCCGTCTCGCCCCCCTCGTCTCTCCCCCCCCCGTCTCTCCCTCCCCCTCCCTGTCTTTCACCCCCCGTCTCCCCCCCCCCCCGAGTTATCTAATAAGCCGTCGTCTCCTCCCCGGTTACCCGCGCGCCAGGCCGGTGCCGTGCCACGTGATGGCCATGTGCGCCTAAATTCAATTCGACGCGCTGCACCTGATTACTGCCAATATCCGCAGCGGAACAGAACCGGGACGTTTGTGTCTCTCCTACCCCCCCTCCCCCCTTCTCTCTCTCTCCTCTTTGCACAGCTGAGAGAGGAAGGGCGGCTCCGTGATCGTCTCTCGGTCACCCCTCCCCCCCCCCACCACCACCCACGCCTTGCAGCGATTGAGATGTTCGCGTCCGGAGACGTGGAGTTCAACTCACCGACACGGCCACAGGACACGGAGCGGTTACCTGGGTATCGAACCCCCCCCCAACTCCCTCCACGAGCGATGGAAGATTCCTCCAAGTCTAAATAAAGATGTTGGTAGTTGTGCGGAACGTGGAGAAGGATTCCCCTACCTGGCCATTAGTTTTGCGCATTGCCGGGGATTCCAATTTGGCAGCGGAGGTCTCGCTCCGAATCGGTCGAGCGGCATTATCTTGTCGTCGGCTGCTGTGACGTTCCGTGGGAAGCCACCTCTAGTCTGTCGCTCCACGCGAAAATCCCCTTCTCTCGCTACGCCCGCAGACCACCGCGAAGTCCTTTCAAGAAACATCTACCCCGGCTTGATACGTTCAATCCATCCTGAGTTTAGCCCCGGGCCTGCAATGTGTATTGAGCTCGCTTGTTCCGTGAAAGATCTGGACGCTTGTTCCGTGAAAGATCTGGACGCTTGTTCCGTGAAAGATCTGGACGCTTGTTCCGTGAAAGATCTGGACGCAGTCCCCATCAGTGAGCTCCTTCGATAGGCGAGGCTGCGTTGTGGCTGGCCCAATGCAGCCCGCATGCCCAGCCACCGCATGCCCAAGCAGATTATGTTTGGACGGATAGAGGGGGCTAAACGGGCGCGGCACGGGCTAGAGAAGAGATGGAGTGATGTGGGCACAGGAGGACGTGGAGCTGAGCGGACTTGCCGATGACCAGTACCAGCGGTGTCAAGATCGGCCTCTGTGGAAGAGGAGGATCGTGAAGGACGCTGCCGCTGTTGCTGTTGGGCAGGTGGAGGCAGTCGCCCTCCAACAACAACGGAGGGCGGAGGGCGGAGGGAGCGGCGCTCACAACAACGAGCGGAGCGCCGGGCGGCTAAAACACAGCAAGTTGGCACAGTAGGGGGCACGGTTTGAGCATCTGCCAGTCATCTCAGTCAGTGAAGCCATGGCACCTGCCGAGCCCGTCACGTGACCTCCTGCCAGCAAGTCTCCAACGCACTGCACGTGGCCTCAAGGTGCACCTAGCTTGGCACAGGCGCCGTTTGTGACGACGCCACCGCCACTTAGTGCCGTGGTTGCTGCGCGTTCGTGGGGAGCGGTGGCGCAGTGGTTAGCGCACCGCGCCACGAGCCTGGCGATCCGGCTTGAGCCCATATCGTCGCCGACTATGCGAACAGGTCCTGTGCCACCCCTAGGTCGACTCAGCCTCAAATGAGTACCCGGTACGGTGTGTAAACATCGTTGCCTCTGCACACGCACGCACACACGCACACACACGCGTGCGTGCGTGTGTGTGTGTGTGTAAGCTTATGTCCAGATGCCCCGTTCACACGCACGCCGTGACCGATTCAGGGTTCACTTGGGGTCACGATCCCCCCAAAACCCACAGCCCCGCCCCCCAACCTCCAACCCCACCCCCCACCGCTGATCTCCATTCTTAAACACGGGGCAAGGAACATCCGATCCACGCCCACCGCGTCCCCATCACTCCACGATCCATGATCCACGATCCGCTATCCGTGATCCACTATCCATGATCCAGAGCCCATGATCCACAATCTATGATCCACAATCTATGATCTACCAATCCGCAATCCATGATCCACAATCCAGGATCTACCAATCCACCATCTATCAATCCACAATCCATGATCCACAATACACGATCTAACAATTAAAGATCCTTGATCCACATTCCATGACGCACACTTCACGATCTACCAATTCAAGATCCACAATCCACAATCCACGATCCACAATCCACGATCCATGCTCCGTGATTCACGATCCATGATCCATATCCCGCGATCAAAAATCTAAGATCCACGCCCCATGGTCCACAACTCACGATCACAATCTACCACCATCACCATCATCACCATCACCACCATCATCACCACCACCACCACCATCATCATTACCACCACCATCATCACCACCACCACTATCACCACCACCACCATCATCATTACCACCACCATCATCACCATCATCACCACCACCATCATCACCATCATCCCCACCACCACTATCACCACCACCACCATCATCATGACCACCACCATCATCACCATCATCACCATCATCACCACCACCACCACCATTACCACCACCATCATCACCACTATCACCACCACCACCACCATCATCACCACCACCATCATCACCACCACCATCACCACCACCATCATCATTACCACCACCATCATCACCATCATCACCACCGCCACCACTATCACCACCACCAGCACCACCACCACCACCACCACCATTTTCACCATCATCATCGTCTCCCCCCACCCGCCCCCCAAAGCTCTAACAACAACAATGACGACAAACCAAGCCGCTCAGCTGGTGACACGCATCACGCTCCCGTTCGTCACAACGCCCATCGCGGTGCCGCTTGTTGCTGACCGCTTGGCGTTTTCCACCTTTGGACCTCTGCTCAGCTAAATTTTTTTTTTAAAAAACTCGGGAGTAGGGGGGTGGTGGTGGTACACACAATGGACAAAGATCCCCCGTACAGCCTTTTAAAATCCTCGGGGCAAGTGCTGCTCGTCACAGATGCACCTTGCAAATGCTCCGATACAGGTGGTGTGTGTGGCCGACGTCGACCGCCCGGCCGCCTTTGTCTCCCCCGAAAGTGGCGATTATTTGCACGCCGCCACCAGGCACTCACTTGAGGTCGGGTCGACCCAGGGGGAATCCTCACCGGACCGGTTCAGATAATCGTCGGCTTCGACGGCCGGCGTATAGCGCGCTAACCGCTGCACCACCGCTCCCCACACAGAGATACAAAGACAAAGATCCCCCATATAGCCTGTAACAGACTGTAGGGGCAAGTGCTGTTAGCGAGCAGCACCTATGAAGACCGACAAGGCACACGAAGGGGTGGGTGGCCAGCACCACGCCCGACCGCCTTTGTCTCCCCGAGTGGCGATATTTACACACCGCACCAGGTACTCATTTGAGGCTGAGCTGACCTAGGGGAGGCCCAGGACAGGTTCAGAAAATCGTCACTGATGTTGGCCGTGAGCAGGAATATAACTCGGGTCGCCGGGTTCGGAGCGCAGCGCGCTACCCGCTACACTACACAAACACATACTCACACACACACAAACACACACACTCATACACACAGATACTCACACACAAACACAGACACTTTCACACACAGACACACAAACACAGCCACACACACACAGATACTCACACACACAGCCACACACACAGACACTTACACACACAACCACACAAACAGCTACACACACAGCCAAACACACAGACACAAACACACAGACGCAAACACACAGACACACATACACACACACACAGCCACACATCCACACACACACAGCCACAGAGACTCACACACACACAGACACACACACAGCCACTCACACACACAGCGACACACACAGACACTCACACACACACACAGACACACACACACACAGTCACACACAAAGCCACACACACACACAGACACACAAACACAGCCACACACACAAACACAGCCACACACACAGCCACACACACACAGACACACACACACAGCCACACACACAAACACAGCCACACACACAGCCACACACACACAGACACACACACACAGCCACTCACACACACACAGCCACACACACACAAACACACAGCCACACACACACAAACACACAGCCACACACACACAAACACACAGCCACTCACACACACACAGCCACACACACACACAGCCACACACACACAAACACACACTCACACACACAGCCACTCACACACAGCCACTCACACACACAGCCACTCACACACACACAGCCACACACACACACAGCCACACACACACAGTCATTCTCACGGGGCGAGAGCTGTCCGCATCGGTACGACGTTATTGGAGGGGGGGGGGGTGCGATTCACAACTCCCCGCAAGCCACGCGTCCGAGGGTGGACAACCCCAGGGTCACCGTGGCCATGCTCGATCTCCCCTTCAGTACTCCCGTGAAGAATCAGTGCGGCCTCAACGCGAATCCTGGAACCCCGCGGGGTTCCACGAATCCCTCGCACCGCGATCCGGAATCCATGGCGTGTAATCCAGACTCCACGTTTAACTTCCGACCATTCAGGGTCTCTGCACCCCCACCCCACCACGACCCCCACCCCCCCGCTCCAATTTTCCTCCCTCCCTCGATCCCTCCCTCCCTCCCTCGATCCCTCCCCTCCCTCCCATCCCTCTCTCCATCCCTCCCTCTCTCCATCCCTCCCTCTCTCCATCCCTCCCTCTCTCCATCCCTCCCTCTCTCCATCCCTCCCTCTCTCCATCCCTCCCTCTCTCCATCCCTCCCTCTCTCCATCCCTCCCTCTCTCCATCCCTCCCTCTCTCCATCCCTCCCTCCCTCTCTCCATCCCTCCCTCTCTCCTTCCCTCCCTCCCTCCATCCCTCCCTCCCTCCATCCTCCATCCCTCGCTCCATCCCTCCCTCCCTCCATCCCTCCCTCCATCCCTCCTCTCCATCCCTCCCTCCCTCTATCCCTCCCTCCCCTCCTCTCTATCCCTCCCTCCCCTCCCCTCCCTCCCTCCCCTCCCTCTCACCCCTCCCTCCATCCCTTCCTCCCTCCCCTCCCCTCCCTCCCTCCCCTCCCCGTCAACTCCACAGCCGTTATGAGCTGTTCGAGGGGCAAGTGCTGTTCACGAACACCTATTAGGGACGATATATAAACACACACACACACACAACGTAACAACAACAACCCCCCCTCTCACACAAACCCATAAACACGCGCACGCAGACAGACTCGCCCGGCACGCCACGCAAGAGCGGGCTGACCAGAGACCGCTCCCGGCCGCCTTTGTCTCCCCCAGTGGCGATGTTTACTGCACCCGTGACCTGTGAGCAGGAATCCAAAACTCGGGCGGCCGGATTCGTAAGCGCAGCGCCGCTACACCGCCGCTGCCCACACAAAGACAAAGGCCCCCCGTGTAGCCTGTAACAGACTGTAGGGGGCAAGTGCTGTTAGCGAGCAGCACCTATACAGCAAAGACAAAGATCCCCCGTGTAGCCTGTAACAGACTGTTGGGGCAAGTGCTGTCCGTAGCGAGCAGCACCTACGAAGGCCGGAACGGCACACGATGGGGTGGGTGGCCAGCACCACGCCCGACCGCCTTTGTCTCCCCGAGTGACGATGTTTACTACACACACACACACAGCACCAGGTACTCGTTTGAGGCCGAGTCGACCTAGGGGAGGCCCGGACACGGTTCAGATAATGCGTCACTGGTGGTGTTGGCCTTGACACACAAAGAGACAAAGATAAAGGTACCCGTGCAGCCTGCACAGAGAATGGCGGGCAAGTGCAGTATACTTGCACCTACTAGGGCCATAACGGCACACGAGTTGGGGGGGGGGGGTGGAGAGGGGGGGGGGTGTGGGGTGTGTGACCAGCACCAACCACGCCCGACCGCCTTTGTCTCCCCGCGCAGTTCCCATCCTGACCTGTGCACTCATTCACGACCTCGGTCGACCTGGGATGGAGAGGGCTCAGGCAGGAACCTACTCGGAGAGAGACGACACTCGCCAAGGGCGTCCGGTGAACTCGAAACTTCAAAGGCAGGCGCCGAGGGCTCTGTGTCTCTATGTAAGGAGCGCGACACGTGGTCAGACTTTTCCGTGGATGGTAAATCATCGAATTGTGGTCACGGGGTAAAGGTAAGTACACAACTTACTTTGTTCCATCAACACCCTCTAATGTCGTTATTGACGCTGTGCGTGTTTACACGATTGAGGTGCAAGGCTGCAGTAGAGGTTAATAAATACACTGAACTACACTTTATACTACACTATACACTACACTATACACTACAATATACACTACACACTACACTGTACACTACACTATACACTACACTATACACTACAATACACTATACACTACACTATATACTACACTATATCCTACACTATATACTACACTGCTATACACTATACAATACACTATACACTACACTATACACTACACTATAGATTACCACTATACACTACACTGTACACTACACACTACACTATACACTACACTATACACTACACACTACACTACACACTACACTACACACTACCCTATACACTACACTATACTATGTGCGAGACATGGCGAGATTTGTCTTGAGAAGGTAAATCAGCGTCAACACAAACTAGGCCACGGGACAACTTAAGTACACAACTTACTTACTCTGTATCATCAACACCCCCCCCTCTCTCTCTGTAGTTATTAACATTGCAATTTTATAACGATTTAGAACCAATGGGGGTGGCCAGGCTACAGGAAAATGCTAACGAACCACTGTTGTTAGGAGTCGATGGGTCTCGGTGTATCCACGTGAGTCTATGAGTCTCAATGTCAGCCTATGGATCTCTATGTGCGGCCTTTGCTATTGATGCCCCCAGGGTCTGGAATGCTATTGCCAATAAACTGCAACTTGAATCGCTACCAATGAGATCTCCTCTCAAAATTGCTCTAGAGGAGCTGTACACCCACCCCTAGCTGCCACTGCTATTCATTGGCGTAAAATAAAATAAAATGTTTCGCTCCGGATGACGCTGCAAAGTATTATCTGTATTTTGATTTAGCCTGCTGATTTTAAAGGTGCATTGAAAAATTTGATACTCCGACCGATGCTTCTGTTGTTGTGGAGTAACTCATGCAGCCAGCTATGGCTCTAGGATTTGGTGTTGCATGTTATTTATGTAGTTTATTGCAAAAATTCGGTCACAGTCCCGATGATCACTGTTACGTTGCAATTATGGCTTTATTTTTTGGTTTCGAAAAGTTTTTTGGTTTGGACATGTTTGTTTTGTTGTAGTACGGAGTTTGACTGATGGCCTTAATCTAAGTTTTCTTGTGGTTGTTGTTGTTGTTTGATTTGCATCCCACTGGGATTGTTTGCACACAGCGTTGGTGTACGGTGCTTTTTCAGGAATATTTTGCTGTTTTTTTCATGGATGTTCTGTTTGCAGTCACATAGTCACTTTAAGATGTTTTTCTTGTTCGTGTTTTTGTTTTTTTGTTTGTTGTAGTTGCACCCGATTCAAGAGCCGAATGGCTCACAAGGCGATACCAAAATAAATTAACTGAACTGAGAGTCTCTATGTGATAAAGTATTAATAAAGAATTAAAGCTTTCGTGACCGCATAAAATCACTCATTGGTTTATTCGGTAAAGTCACGTATGTAGAAATATAATGTGAGTCTGTGAGTCTCTATGTGAGTCTCTATGTGAGTATTTGAGTCCTTATGTGAGTCTCTATGTGAGTATATGGGTCTCTATGCGAGTCTACGGGTCTCTATGTGAGTATATGGGTCTCTATGCGAGTCTACGGGTCTCTGTGTAAGACCCCGAGTCTCTATGTGAGTCTATGGGTCTCTATGCGAGTCTATGGGTCTCTATGCGAGTCTATGGGTCTCTATGCGAGTCTATGGGTCTCTATGTGAGTCTACGGGTCTCTGTGTAAGTCCCCGAGTCTCTAAGTGAGTCTATGGGTCTCTATGTGAGTCTACGGGTCTCTATGCGAGTCTACGGTACTCTATGCGAGTCTATGGGTCTCTATGCGAGTCTATGGGTCTCTATGCGAGTCTATGGGTCTCTATGCGAGTCTATGGGTCTCTATGTGAGAGAGACCCGTTAAGCCATCGGGCAACGGCCGAATCCCGGATTTGAACCCAGGCTCGACCTCCTTGCTGGCTCAGCCCTCCGTGCCACATCACCAAGAACGGATTCAACCGATGGGAAAGAATCATCATAATCGTAGTCGTCACAATAATAATAATTATGATGATGAAGAAGCGGGCGACGTCTGTGTCAGTATCACATCACATCGGCCACCGTGGCTTTTTACTTTCATTTAGTTCACAAAAGGCAAACTCTGGGGAAGGGGGGGGGCAGGGGTTTTGACACTCGGTGTCTCACCAGCAGAGGCGAGGCTCTGTGTTCACGCGCCACGTGTTTGCAGGCAAAGGGGCAACTTTGTCGCGATGTCGTTGCTTGGTAATTTTCTTGTGAGTTGCGCAGAATCCAACAGAGACAATGATCATCCCCTACCCCCCACCCCCTCCCTCCCGTGTAGCCTCTAATGGGCTGCCGGGGTCAAACTCGCTGTGGGCGAGTGGCAACCCAAGAAGGCCGGCATGGCAAGCGCCACGCCCGGCCGCCTTTGTCTCCCCAGAGTGGCGATGCTTTACAGGCCGAGTCGACCTGGGGGGAAGCCTCACAGAACTGGCTCAGATAAGGGGTCACTGCTGTTGACCGCGCGGGGTGGTGGTGGAGGGGGGGTAGGAATCGAACTCAGGTCGCCGGGTTCGTAGCGAAGGCTCAACGCGCTCACCGCTGCGCCGCCGCTCCCTCGGCCCCGGGTGTTGTTCTGAACGAGACTGATTTAATTGCCGGAGTAGCTCAGTGTGTGTGTGTGTGCGCGTTGAGGAATGTGCGTGTGCGCGTGGGGGAGGGGAGAGGAGGGGGGGTAGGGGAGAGGAGGGGAGGGGAGCGGTGGCGCAGCGGTTAGCGCACCGCGCGAATGAACCCGGGCCTGTCCCTCGTGACTTCGACCATGACCCCGCTCGCTTGCCAACAACCGGCGCCGATCGTCTGAACGGGTCCTGGGCCTCGTGGCGATGCTCCGGCATCGTTAAGGCCCCAGTAGGTGTAAGTTTACTGCACTTGCCCGCCATTCTCTGTGCAGGCTGCAAGGGTACCTTTATCTTTGTCTCTTTGCGTGTCACGGCCAACCACCACCAGTGACGCATCATCCGAACCGGTCCCGGGCCTCCCCTAGGTTGACTCAGCCTCAAACGAGTGCCTGGTGCGGTGTGGAGTAAACATCGCCACGAGGGAGACAAAGGCGGCCGGGCGTGGCCACCCGACCCCCACGTGGACACCTCCCGGCCTAGCGTGGGTGCTGCTCGCTACGGACAGCGCTTGCCCCAAGCGTCCTGGTTCAGACGATTATCGCAGGCAAGGGGGTGGAGGGGTGGGACTGGGGGAATCTCTGCCTTTTCAAGCTCGAAGAGGCGAGCGGTGAGCGCAGCGTCGAGAGGCGAGCGGCGAGCGGTGAGTGGCGAGCGTTGAGCGGTGAGCGGTGAATGGTGAGCGTTGAATGGTGAGCGGCGAGCGGTGAGCGGTGAGTGGCGAGCGTTGACTGGAGAGCGTTGAGTGGCGAGCGGCGAGCGTTGAATGGTGAGCGTTGAATGGTGAGCGTTGAATGGTGTGAGCGTTGAATGGTGAGCGTTGAATGGTGAGCGTTGAATGGTGAGCGGCGAGCGGCGAGCGGCGAGCGGCGAGCGGTGAGCGGTGAGCGGCGAGCGGTGAGCGGCGAGCGGCGAGCGACGAGCGGACGCCCTAAGTTCGATTCCCCGTACGTGACGGTCGACAGGTCGAGCGATATCGTCACGGTCACCCCAGCGAAGAGAGGAGGAGGGGGGAGGGGGGTCGTCCATTGGGGTGGTGGCAGGGGGCCCGGTCCAAAAGTTTTCATCGTTAGAGGCAACCATAATAAAATAAACTCAATTACTCAATTGCACACACACAGAGAGAGCAATCGTCTCATTACCTTCCCCCGCTCCCCATCACCCCCCCCCCCCCACTCCAACCATGCAAGGCTATCCGGGGGTTCTTTACCTTTGTGTCTGTTGTTGTGTGGAGGGAGCGGTGGTGCAGCGGTTAGCGCACCGCGCTACGAACCCCCCCCCAAGGGGTTCGATTCCCTGGGCTCACGGCCGGCGGCGATTACGCGAGCCGGTGCTGGGGATCAACCCTCTAGGTCGACTCAGCCACAAAACGAGCAGCTGGTGCGGTGTGCAGTAAACATCGCCACTTGGGGAGACAAAGGCGGCCGGGAGCGGTCTCTGGTCAGCCCCCCCTCTTGCATGCCGTGCCGGTGTGGGGGGGGGGTGAGGTGTGTGTGGGGGGTGAGGTGTCTCTATTACCCTCCCACGTGCCTCGAGCCAGCTGGGCTCGAGGCACGTGGCGCCTCTCGCCGTGCCGTGCTGGAGTTTGACCTCCCAGACTCCCGGCTCACCGCCGCTGCTGTCTGAGCGAAGCGCGGCCCCCCCCCCACCTCCCCCCCCCCCCACCTCGTCACACGGCGTATTTCATGTGGCGCTGCACTCTGATGTTGTAGGTAGAAAACATTTATTTTAAAAAAGTCTATTTAATTAAGTAGAACGTGTTGTGTCTATATTTATTTAAAGTTGCGCATTTCGATGTGACGTCACATTTCTCAAACACCCCCCCCCCCTCCTCCTCGTTACACATCGTCACAAATGTCTAACACCCCCCCCTACCACCCACGCCCATAGGTGCGTGACGTCATTTATGGACGGCCCTTAACGCCACAAGGTGAACAGCGCAATGACGTTGCCACGATCAGAGCATTGATCGATCGCGGTGTGCAGCTACAAAAAACGGGACACTTTTTTTTCCAGCCAGTTTCAAAGTATGAGAAAATAAGAGGTGGCAGGTTTTAAAACTTTCTGGCACTAAGACAGGAGTTGTGTTAAGACGTTCAAACGCCAAATAGACGAACTCTTTGTTTCTTTCGCTAAAGTCACGTGGGTAGAAGATAAATATGGATCCCCGCAGTCACGGAAAGCTTCAAATCAAGACCGAACAGACGCAACCTTTTCGCATGGCACCAAGTCACTGCGTTAATCGCATTACTTGTGGTGAACACGCGGACGCAAACACGCCCATTCGTACCACCACCGCCCGTGTGAACTACCCACAAAGTGGTAGCTATTTTATCGGCCCCATTCACCCCCCTCCCCCCCCATACGGAAGGATGATGATGAAGATGATGGGCTGGGTCAACCAGGAACTCGAAACCGTACGAGTGATGGAGCGGCTTCGCTCGGGCGCTGAGCCGTCAATCGTCAGATGAGATGTAGGCGTGTTCTCCCCGGACATTCTCAATCCACTGCTGGACGATTCCGTTCGTTGCCCCCCCCCCGGCGCTTGCGTGGCTGTGTTCGCCATCCTCGCCCCCCCCCAACCCCCCGCCGATCCGAGGTTTATCGCCTCTCGGGACGCGCCGTGAAGAGGTGGATGTCTCGCTCGTGACGCTCTCAGGGAGAGAACAGCGGAGAGAGAGAGAGAGATCTGGAGGAGGCCGTGTGCTCGCTGGCAGATGACGGTAGAGAGCTCTGTGCGTGCAGATCTGAGCTGCCCGTCGGAGGCCGTTTGACTGTGGGAAGGGCTGCGTGCAGATGCAGCACTTGTCGTAGTTATAAAGAATAAAAGCGAGAGAGAGAGCGAGAGAGAGAGCGGGGGAGAGAGAGAGAGTGAGCGAGCGAGAGAGAGAGAGCGAGAGCGACATGGAGTAGGAAGAGAGGGGGTAGAGAGAGAGAGGGGGGGGGGGAAATATTTTGTTAAATCTTTCATTTAAAAAGGGGGGGGGGAGTTACATAAAGCAAAGCATTAAAAAAACATTTTAAAACCCGAAATGATGAACGAAGCAAAGTGCCGACTACACCGAGCATCTTCCTGTTTCCTCTCTGATGGTAAAAAAAAGAGAGGGAGCCGTGGAGAGAGACAGACAGACAGGAGAGAGACAACGTGAGGGGAGATGGAGGAGATGGGAGAGAGTGAGAGAGAGAGACAGAGAGGATAGGGAGGAGAGCATAGAGACAGAGCGGAGATGGAGACAGACAGACAGAGAGAGAGAGTGGAGAGAGAGTGGAGAGAGAGTGGAGAGTTTTAAAAAAATAAAGAGTGGAGCTTGTGGAGGCACACGCTGTGACTTTTGGCCGAGCCGTCGAACAAAGGCGGCGGCGGCGGTCACACCGCATCCGCCGCTGTCGGATGCGCTGCTTCTGAGGCCCGTCTGGAAAGCTCTCTGGCCCTCCCTTCCGTCATCAAGAAACCACTGGGAGCCGTGCGCATTTAAATCTTCATCGTCATCTGGACTGACATGCACTGCCTTTTTTTGCGCGATTAGTTTGGCGCGCTTCCACGATCCTCTCCCGCACCGCCGACGAGCACGGTTTGGCTACGTACGGTGCTAAAGAAGTCCAGCGTACACACACGAGCACTGTCCACGGAGAGTGTTCGTGTGTGTACGTTGGGGGGGTGGGGGGGGGTGGTGGTGGGGGGGGGGGCTAGTGGCGGTTCACGCGGTTCACCGAAGGTGTCAGTGCAGCAGGAACATCCTGGCAACGAGACTCCACCATGCTGTCTCTGGCTCTCTCTCTCTCCCTCAATCCCTCCTTCCCTCCATCCCTCCATCCCCCATCCCTCCATCCATCCCTCCCTCCCTCCACATCCAACCACCTCTCCGAAGCAACCCCTGCCTCGGATGGCGCTCATGAAGAATTAAGCGCTCTCCTCATTCTGGGTTCCTACTCCACCTGCTGCTGTTGCTGCTGCTGCTACAGAATTCATCTTTCCTCCGGCGCTCTTACGCCCCCCAGGACAAACTGTTCCGCTCGAATATCCGCCATCACGATCGTCACCGGCAGCCACGCTCGATCCCATCCGCCGGGGAAGCGGTCCGGTCGACCTTCGTCTCCCACACCGCGCAGGACGCTGCTCCCGGTCGCGCGTTTCCATCCATTGCCTGCCGCTCTGTCACGACCATCGACCATCGTTCAGCCACCATCGACCATCGTCCAGCCATCATCGACCATCGCATCGTCGTCATCCCCTTGTGGCCGCGACGCATCCTGCTCAGGCTCCGCTCATCGCGGTGTGGATGCTGCTGATGATGATGCTGCTGATGATGATGCTGCTGATGATGCTGCTGATGATGCTGATGCTGCTGATGATGCTGATGATGCTGCTGATGATGATGAAGATGCGACAAACGCGCGCGTTTCCTCTGACCCGCGATCGATGTTCCTCTCGCTGTACCTCGGTGCAATCGTCATCACCGTGGTCTGTCCGCAGCTGGATGACGATCAACGCGGCGATGTCTCAACCCCCGCGTGCGTCCTCTGGCCCGCGTGTGCCTCTCGGTGCAATCACCGTCACGGTTTTACCCACTTGCTGGATGAAAACTCGACGTGACGAAGTCACGGACGCGCGTGCGCTCGCGAGCACGCGTGCTCCTAGGAACTTCTGACCGCTCACGGTCACGATCCGCGTGTGGCCGTCGAAAAGCCGGGACGTCAAACACGCTCGCTCTCGCGCGCGCGAGCAACACCGGCGAACATACCCCCCCGGCCCCCCACCCCCACCCCACCCCCACCCCCGGGAAATAAAAAATAACCCAACGCCGCACAGATGGATTCGCGAATCTCGCGGTGCGCGTCGCCACCTCCGCTGTACGCCGCGTGCCGAGCCCGCGAGCGCGCCCGGTGCATTGCCATGGGTGGCCTCCCATCCCGCCGGGGAAGCGGGCCTCAGCGTGCTGAGCTTAACGGGGAGTAGCGGGAGTGGGGGGTGGTGCACGGTGAATCATATCCCATCGTATCTACGTCTATGTTTACATATTTATTGAAGATGTAGGTTTTTTTTTTTGTTGGGAGGAGGTGGGGGGGGAGTCAGATCGCGTGGATATATGAATGTTGCGTCGTTAGACCCTGCCACAAACGTGGCTGTCGCCTGATTAAGCTGGTTGTAATTACTGGCGAAACGTCGTTACTCAGATTGTAAGTGTCGTGGCTTGGCACTCCAACACACAACAGGTGTGGCTGTATTAGTACACTACTCTATACACTACACTACACACTACTCTACACTATACACTACACTATTGCTGTACTAGTGACGAATTGGCCACGTTCTGTTAACGTGACCACCCTTACTAGTTGGATGTGTCGGGTGGTGGTGGGTTTAACGACACAACATTTATATATTTAAGCGGTCTAACCCAAAAGAAAACCTCCTTTTCTCTCCGCCTGATGAAGACCGCTTGTGTTGTGACCGAAACGTCGTGGGTTTATTGCTTTTATTTTTTACTTTTCATTTTCTATCTATGTGACTTTACCGAAAGAACCAAGAATACAAAAAAAACCTCTATTATGGATTACATATTTGTATATCTAACCATCGAACAGAGGCGATGGTCAGCGCAACGCGAGGCGCTTTCAGATGCGCTTCTGCGGCCGTCTGGAACGCTCCTCCGTCCGATATGACGAAAGTCAATGGAGCCGCGTACTTTGAATCGTCTTAGATCAGTGGCTCTTGACCCGGCGCTGGATGACAGAGCTCACAGAGCGGTGACACAGGATGAGATGATGATTTAGGTGGCAGAGGATCGGTGCTACATGATACTGAGCAATGAGCTCTTAGAGGGGGAGGGGGGTCACGGAAAGGGATGTTGGGGAGGGACGGGAAGAGGTGGAGGGGCGATGGGGAGGGAAGAGGAAGCGAGTGGGTGATGGAGAAGATGTGGTGAGGATTTAAGAGAGGAACGGAAGGAGGTTAAGGAGGGGGAGGCTGCTTCATGTACAGGGGCAGTGCCGGGTCTGTGGGCAGTGCTGAGTCTGTGGGCAGTGCTGAGTCTGTGGGCAGTGCTGAGTCTCTGGGCAGTGCTGAGTCTATGGGCAGTGCTGAGTCTATGGGCAGTGCTGAGTATATGGGCAGTGCCGAGTCTGTGGGCAGTGTTGAGTCTGTTGGCAGTGTTGAGTCTATGGGCAGTGTTGAGTCTGTGGGCAGTGCTGAGTCTGTGGGCAGTGCTGAGTCTTTGGGCAGTGCTGAGTCTCTGAGCAGTGCTGAGTCTTTGTGGAGTGCTGAGTATATGGGCAGTGTTGAGTCTATGGGCAGTATTGAGTCTAAGGGAAGGTGTTGAATCTATGGACAGTGTTCCAGAATGAGCAGCAGCGTAAGGTGGCAGTGAGTGTGACGAGGAGAGGTTTCAATCAGTGCCAAACCGCCTGCTATGAATAATAAGTACAAAAATAAATAAATCTGATAATGAACACCGTTTATAACACGTGCGTGCGTGTGTATATATGTCGTGGAAAGGACGCAATGTACGATCGGGAACTCAGAGGCACGGAGCCAGGGATCAAAGTCCCTCGTGTGGCACTCTGAACAGGTAAGAGCCAGGTCCAGGTGAGAGCCAGGTCTAGGTGAGAGCCAGGACCTGGTGAGGGGCTGGACCTAGTGAGAGTCTGGTCCTGGTGAGAGGCTGGACCTGGTGAGAGGCTGGACCTAGTGAGAGTCTGGTCCTGGTGAGAGGCTGGGCCTGGTGAGAGGCTGGACCTAGTGAGAGTCTGGACCTGGTGAGAGGCTGGACCTAGTGAGAGTCTGGACCTAGTGAGAGGCTGGACCTGGTGAGAGGCTGGACCTAGTGAGAGTCTGGACCTAGTGAGAGCCTGGACCTGATGAGAGGCTGGATACATCGAGACTCAGAGATACAAAATAGATACATAGACACAGAGATGCATTAAAGCCACGACAGTGCGATTTTAGCCATGCAACCTACACTACGGACCGCGCAGCGAACCCATAGAGACCCATAGACATACACAAAGACTCATAGAGACACCGATAGAAACGTAAGATGCCCATTGAGACCCGTCGAGGTACATTCAAACACACTGCTGTGGCTGTTTCTTTTGCCACCCACGCGATTGACCGCACGGTAAAATCCAAAGACACACACAGGGACTCAATAAAGACTCCCATAGAGACACGGAGACCCACAGAGACCCACAGAGGCCCACAGAGACCCACAGAGGCCCACAGAGACCCACAGAGCTAAATGAAAGACAAGGCTACAAGCAGTGTGCCACCGACGCTACGGACCGCACAGTGAACCCACAGAGACACACAGAGACTCATAGAGACACCGATAGCTGCGTTGAGACCTGCAGAGACCGCACAATGAACCCACTGGGGCCTGCAATCCTTCAGCAGGGTGGAGTTTGAAGGATCTCAATCCCCTGAATGTGTCTGTGTGTTTGTGCGTGTGTGTGTTAAAGCCTTAACAAAGATCCCCCGTATAGCCTTAACAGACTGTAGGGGCAAGTGCTGTTAGCGAGCACCTATGAAGGCCTGAACGGTACACGAGGAGGTGGGTGGCCAGCACCACGCCCGACCGCCTTTGTCTCCCCAGTGGCAATGTTTACACACCGCACCAGGTACTCATTTGAGGCTGAGTCGACCTAGGGGAGGCCCGGGACCGGTTCAGATAATCGTCACTGGTGTTGGCCATGAGCGGGAATCGAACCCGGGTCGCCAGGTTCATAGCGCAGCGTAGCGCTAACCGCTACACTATCGCTCCCGCCTTAACGTGCACATAGCCTGGCACAAGCGCCGGGGTGACGTCACCGCCACTTAGTGGCGAACAGCGGTTGTTGTTGTTGTTGTTTGTGTGTGTGTCTTCGTAGTTGGGAGCGGTGGTGCAGCGGTTAGCGCTACGCTGCGCTGCGAACCCAGCGACCCGAGTTCGATTCCCGCTCACAGTCAACACCGGGCCTCCCCCCTAGGTCGACTCAGCCTCAAATGAGTAACCTGGTGCGGTGTGTAGTAAACATCGCCGCTGGGGAGACAAAGGCGGCCGGGCGTGGTGCTGGCCCACCCACCCCCTCGTGTGCCGTCCAGGCCTTCATAGGCGCTACTACGCTAACACCACTTGCCCCGACAGTCTGTTACAGGCTACACGGGGGATCTTTGTCTTTGCTGTATAGGCGCTGCTCGCTAACAGCACTTGCCCCTACAGTCTGTTGCAGGCTACACGGGGGATCTTTGTCTTTGCTGTATAGGTGCAGCTCGCTAACAGCACTTGCCCCTACAGTCTGTTGCAGGCTACACGGGGGATCTTTGTCTTTGGCCTACATTTTGGAAAGAGGCCGGGGCGGTGAGCCCACTGCGTCACGAACCCGTGCATGCACAGCGATGTTAACTACCTCGCCTGGTGTACAGGAGGTCGTGGGTTCGATCCTGACCCTGACTCCTGCTGTGTATTTGGAGTTTGCTGTGTGTCTCTCTCTCTCATCATCACGATGGCTAGGAGATGTTAACTACCTCACCTGGTGTACAGGAGATCGTGGGTTCGATCCCGACCCTTACTCCTGCTGTGTATTTGGAGTTTGCTGTGTGTGTCTCTCTCTCATCATCATCATCACGGTGGCTAGGAGATGTTAACTACCTCGCCTGGTATAACGTGGAACGCTCATGCTCCGTTATAACGGGGAACGCTCGCGCTCCGATATAACGAGGAACGCTCACGCTCCGTTATAACGGGGAACGCTCACGCTCCGTTATAACAAGGAACGCTCGCGCTCCGTTATAACGGGGAACGCTCGTGCTCCGTTATAACGAGGAACGCTCACGCTCCGTTATAACGGGGAACGCTCACGCTCCGTTATAACGTGGAACGCTCACGCTCCGTTATAACGAGGAACGCTCGTGCTCCGTTATAACGAGGAACGCTCACGCTCCGTTATAACGGGGAACGCTCGCGCTCCGTTATAACGGGGAACGCTCACGCTCCGTTATAACGTGGAACGCTCACGCTCCGTTATAACGAGGAACGCTCGTGCTCCGTTATAACGAGGAACGCTCACGCTCCGTTATAACGGGGAACGCTCGCGCTCCGTTATAACGTGGAACGCTCACGCTCCGTTATAACGAGGAACGCTCACGCTCCGTTATAACGAGGAACGCTCACGCTCCGTTATAACGTGGAACGCTCACGCTCCGTTATAACGAGGAACGCTCGTGCTCCGTTATAACGAGGAACGCTCACGCTCCGTTATAACGGGGAACGCTCGCGCTCCGTTATAACGTGGAACGCTCACGCTCCGTTATAACGAGGAACGCTCACGCTCCGTTATAACGAGGAACGCTCACGCTCCGTTATAACGAGGAACGCTCACGCTCCGTTATAACGGGGAACGCTCACGCTCCGTTATAACGGGGAATGCTCACGCTCCGTTATAACGGGGAACGCTCACGCTCCGTTATAACGGGGAACGCTCGCGCTCCGTTATAACGTGGAACGCTCCACGTTATAACGGGGAACGCTCACGCTCCGTTATAACAGGGAACGCTCCGTTATAACGGGGAACGCTCACGCTCCGTTATAACGAAGAACGCTCCGTTATAACGGGGAACGCTCATGCTCCGTTATAACGTGGAACGCTCGCGCAGCTCCGTAATAACGGGGAACGCTCACGCTCCGTAATAACGGGGAACGCTCGCGCTCCATTATAACGTGGAACGCTCGCGCTCCGTTATAACGGGGAACGCTCGCGCTCCGTTATAACGGGGAACGCTCACGCTCCACGTTATAACGGGGAACGCTCACGCTCCGTAATAACGGGGAACGCTCACGCTCCGTTATAACGGGGAACGCTCACGCTCCGTTATAACGGGGAACGCTCACGCTCCGTAATAACGGGGAACGCTCACACAGCTCCGTTATAACGGGGAACGCTCACGCTCCACGTTATAACGGGGAACGCTCGCGCTCCGTAATAACGGGGAACGCTCACGCAGCTCCGTTATAACGGGGAACGCTCACGCTCCACGTTATAACGGGGAACGCTCACGCTCCGTTATAACGAGGAACGCTCGCGCTCCGTTATAACGGGGAACGCTCGCGCTCCGTTATAACGGGGAACGCTCGCGCTCCATTATAACGTGGAACGCTCGCGCTCCGTTATAACGGGGAACGCTCACGCTCCGTTATAACGGGGAACGCTCACGCTCCACGTTATAACGGGGAACGCTCACGCTCCGTAATAACGGGGAACGCTCACGCTCCGTTATAACGGGGAAACGCTCACGCTCCGTTATAACGGGGAACGCTCACGCTCCGTAATAACGGGGAACGCTCACACAGCTCCGTTATAACGGGGAACGCTCACGCTCCACGTTATAACGGGGAACGCTCACGCTCCACGTTATAACGGGGAACGCTCACGCTCCACGTTATAACGGGGAACGCTCGCGCTCCGTAATAACGGGGAACGCTCACGCAGCTCCGTTATAACAGGGAACGCTCCGTTATAACGGGGAACGCTCACGCTCCGTTATAACGGGGAACGCTCCGTTATAACGGGGAACGCTCATGCTCCGTTATAACGTGGAACGCTCGCGCAGCTCCGTAATAACGGGGAACGCTCACGCTCCGTAATAACGGGGAACGCTCTCGCTCCATTATAACGTGGAACGCTCGCGCTCCGTTATAACGGGGAACGCTCACGCTCCGTTATAACGGGGAACGCTCACGCTCCACGTTATAACGGGGAACGCTCACGCTCCGTAATAACGGGGAACGCTCACGCTCCGTTATAACGGGGAACGCTCACGCTCCGTTATAACGGGGAACGCTCACGCTCCGTAATAACGGGGAACGCTCACACAGCTCCGTTATAACGGGGAACGCTCACGCTCCACGTTATAACGGGGAACGCTCGCGCTCCGTAATAACGGGGAACGCTCACGCAGCTCCGTTATAACGGGGAACGCTCACGCTCCACGTTATAACGGGGAACGCTCACGCTCCGTTATAACGAGGAACGCTCGCGCTCCGTTATAACGGGGAACGCTCGCGCTCCGTTATAACGGGGAACGCTCGCGCTCCGTTATAACGGGGAACGCTCGCGCTCCGTTATAACGAGGAACGCTCACGCTCCGTTATAACGGGGAACGCTCACGCTCCACGTTATAACGGGGAACGCTCACGCTCCGTTATAACGGGGAACGCTCACGCTCCGTTATAACGGGGAACGCTCACGCTACACGTTATAACGGGGAACGCTCACGCTCCGTAATAACGGGGAACGCTCACACAGCTCCGTTATAACGGGGAACGCTCACGCTCCACGTTATAACGGGGAACGCTCGCGCTCCGTAATAACGGGGAACGCTCACGCAGCTCCGTTATAACGGGGAACGCTCGCGCTCCACGTTATAACGGGGAACGCTCACGCTCCGTTATAACGAGGAACGCTCGCGCTCCGTTATAACGGGGAACGCTCGCGCTCCGTTATAACGGGGAACGCTCGCGCTCCGTTATAACGGGGAACGCTCGCGCTCCGTTATAACGGGGAACGCTCACGCTCCGTTATAACGGGGAACGCTCACGCTCCACGTTATAACGGGGAACGCTCACGCTCCGTAATAACGGGGAACGCTCACGCTCCGTTATAACGGGGAACGCTCACGCTCCGTTATAACGGGGAACGCTCACGCTCCGTAATAACGGGGAACGCTCACACAGCTCCGTTATAACGGGGAACGCTCACGCTCCACGTTATAACGGGGAACGCTCGCGCTCCGTAATAACGGGGAACGCTCACGCAGCTCCGTTATAACGGGGAACGCTCACGCTCCGTTACAACGGGGAACGCTCACGCTCCGTTACAACGGGGAACGCTCACGCTCCGTTATAACGTGGAACGCTCACGCTCCGTTACAACGGGGAACGCTCACGCTCCGTTATAACGTGGAACGCTCGCGCTCCGTTACAACGGGGAACGCTCACGCTCCGTTATAACGTGTAACGCTCACGCTCCGTTACAACGGGGAACGCTCACGCTCCGTTATAACGGGGAACGCTCACGCTCCGTTATAACGGGGAACGCTCACGCTCCGTTATAACGGGAAACGCTCACGCTCCGTAATAACGGGGAACGCTCACGCTCCGTTATAACAGGGAACGCTCACGCTCCGTTATAACGGGGAACGCTCGCGCAGCTCCGTGCAAGGCAGCAAACCAGGGTCGGCGGCTGGCCGCGTGAAGGAGAATGTTCGGCGTGCCGGACTCCCGTTCGCTTGCGTGGACGTGAAAATCACCCCTGGGGGTCCCCGTGCCAGCGGATTGTGGCACGGCAAAGCTGTCGACCGACGTCTCCCGTGCCCTTCTGCACGGGGATAGAGCGTTTCACCCTCGCGCGAGGCGTGGCTGAAAACGCCTTGGCGTGCGTAGGACCGCGGAGCAAGAACGATGGCGACTACTCAAACAAAGAAATATATACACGTAAAACTCATCATTCTATGATATATATACACGCAACTCTCAATTGTAGATGATATTTAGAACTCATCGTGGTGTGTGTATATACAAACCATGATTATTTATGACGTGTGTGTATATATATAAAACTCGTAATTATATCTAATGTAACTCACCATTCGTTTTTCCAGTTTTAGATGAGATTGCAAGCCAGGCTCAGACCTGCTTGGCCTGGATTGTGAGTGGGATGGTGAGCGAGTGGGGTGGTGAGCCAGTGGGATGGTGAGTGAGTGGGATGGAGAGTGAGTGAATGTGGTGGTGAGTGAGTGAGTGGGGTGGTGAGCGAGTGAGTGGGATGCTGAGCGAGTGGGGTGGTGAGCGAGTGGGGTGGTGAGTGAGTGGGATGGTGAGTGAGTGAGTGGGGTGGTGAGCGAGTGGGGTGGTGAGTGAGTGGGGTGGTGAGCAAGTGAGTGGGGTGGTGAGTGGGGTGGTGAGTGAGTGGGGTGAGTGGGGTGAGTGAGGTGGTGAGTGAGTGGGGTGGTGAGTGAGTGGGGTGAGTGGGGTGGTGAGTGAGTGAGTGGGGTGAGTGGGGTGGTGAGTGGGTGGGGTGGTGAGTGAGTGAGTGGGTTGAGTGGGGTGAGTGGGGTGGTGAGTGAGTGGGGTGGTGAGTGAGTGGGGTGAGTGGGGTGGTGAGTGAGTGGGGTGAGTGAGGTGAGTAGGGTAGTGAGTGAGTGGGGTGAGTGAGGTGAGTAGGGTAGTGAGTGAGTGGGGTGAGTGGGGTGGTGAGTGAGTGGGGTGAGTGGGGTGAGTGGGGTGGTGAGTGAGTGGGGTGGTGAGTGAGTGAGTGGGGTGAGTGAGTGGGGTGAGTAAGGTGGTGAGTGAGTTGGGTGAGTGAGGTGGTGAGTGAGTGGGGTGAGTGGGGTGGTGAGTGAGTGGGGTGAGTGGGGTGGTGAGTGAGTGGGGTGAGTGGGGTGAGTGGGGTGGTGAGTGAGTGGGGTGAGTGAGGTGAGTAGGGTAGTGAGTGAGTGGGGTGAGTGGGGTGGTGAGTGAGTGGGGTGAGTGAGTGGGGTGAGTAAGGTGGTGAGTGAGTTGGGTGAGTGAGGTGGTGAGTGAGTGGGGTGAGTGGGGTGGTGAGTGAGTGGGGTGAGTGGGGTGGTGAGTGAGTGGGGTGAGTGGGGTGGTGAGTGAGTGGGGTGAGTGGGGTGAGTGGAGTGGTGAGTGGGGTGAGTGGGGTGGTGAGTGAGTGGGGTGAGTGGGGTGGTGAGTGAGTGGGGTGAGTGAGGTGAGTAGGGTAGTGAGTGAGTGGGGTGAGTGGGGTGGTGAGTGAGTGGGGTGAGTGGGGTGGTGAGTGAGTGGGGTGAGTGGGGTGGTGAGTGAGTGGGGTGAGTGGGGTGGTGAGTGAGTGGGGTGAGTGGGGTGAGTGGAGTGGTGAGTGGGGTGAGTGGGGTGGTGAGTGAGTGGGGTGAGTGGGGTGGTGAGTGAGTGGGGTGAGTGGGGTGAGTGGGGTGGTGAGTGGGGTGATGGGGTGGTGAGTGAGTGGGATGGTGAGTGAGTGGGGTGAGTGGGGTGAGTGGGGTGGTGAGTGAGTGGGATGGTGAGTGAGTGGGGTGAGTGGGGTGAGTGGGGTGGTGAGTGAGTGGGGTGAGTGGGGTGAATGGGGTGGTGAGTGAGTGGGATGGTGAGTGAGTGGGGTGAGTGGGGTGGTGAGTGAGTGGGGTGAGTGGGGTGAATGGGGTGGTGAGTGAGTGGGGTGGTGAGTGAGTGGGGTGAATGGGGTGAGTGGGGTGGTGAGTGAGTGAGTGAGTGGGGTGAGTGGGGTGGTGAGTGGGGTGAGTGGGGTGGTGAGTGAGTGGGGTGGTGAGTGAGTGGGGTCAGTGGGGTGGTGAGTGAGTGGGGTGGTGAGTGAGTAGGGTGAGTGGGGTGGTGAGTGAGGTGGAGAGTGAGTAGGGTGAGTGGGGTGGTGAGTGAGTGGGGTGAGTGGGGTGGTGAGTGAGTGGGGTGAGTGGGGTGGTGAGTGAGTGGGGTGAGTGAGGTGGTGAGTGAGTGGGGTGAGTGAGGTGGTGAGTGAGTGGGGTGGTGAGTGGGGTGGTGAGTGAGTGGGGTGAGTGGGGTGGTGAGTGAGTAGGGTGAGTGGGGTGGTGAGTGAGTTGGGTGAGTGGGGTGGTGAGTGAGTGGGGTGAGTGAGGTGGTGAGTGAGTGGGGTGGTGAGTGGGGTGGTGAGTGAGTGGGGTGAGTGGGGTGGTGAGTGAGTAGGGTGAGTGGGGTGGTGAGTGAGTTGGGTGAGTGGGGTGGTGAGTGAGTGGGGTGGTGAGTGAGTGGGGTGGTGAGTGAGTAGGGTGAGTGGGGTGGTGAGTGAGGTGGTGAGTGAGTAGGGTGAGTGAGGTGGTGAGTGAGTGGGGTGAGTGGGGTGGTGAGTGAGTGGGGTGAGTGGGGTGAGTGAGTGGGGTGAGTGAGGTGGTGAGTGAGTGGGGTGAGTGGGGTGGTGAGTGAGTGGGGTGAGTGGGGTGGTGAGTGAGGTGGTGAGTAAGTGGGGTGAGTGAGTGGGGTGAGTGAGGTGGTGAGTGAGTAGGGTGAGTGGGGTGGTAAGTGAGTGGGGTGAGTGGGGTGGTGAGTGAGTGGGGTGGTGAGTGAGTGGGGTGAGTGGGGTGGTGAGTGAGTAGGGTGAGTGGGGTGGTGAGTGAGTGGGGTGAGTGGGGTGGTGAGTGAGTGGGGTGGTGAGTGAGTGGGGTGAGTGGGGTGGTGAGTGAGTGGGGTGAGTGGGGTGGTGAGTGAGGTGGTGAGTGAGTAGGGTGAGTGGGGTGGTGAGTGAGTTGGGTGAGTGGAGTGGTGAGTGGGGTGGTGAGTGGGGTGGTGAGTGAGTGGGGTGAGTGGGGTGGTGAGTGAGTGGGGTGGTGAGTGAGTGTGGTGAGTGAGTGGGGTGAGTGGGGTGGTGAGTGGGGTGGTGAGTGAGTGGGGTGGTGAGTGAGTGGGGTGAGTGAGGTGGTGAGTGGTGAGGGTACCAGCCTGCGTAGCGCGCCGCGCGAGGGGAATGCTCGCACGTGGCTCGCTTAGCGATAATCAGCAATAAAAATAACACAGCCACACAACGCGCACGTAGATACAAAGACACAGATCACCCGCATAGCCTCGTCAGGTTGTGAGGGGCAAGTGCCGTTAGCGAGTGAGTACTATGCAAGTATGTTGAACTTCTTTCGCACCGTACCTAGCAAACCGGGGTAAGGACACCTATTAAGGCCGGCACGGCACACGAGTGGAAGGGTGGCCAGGACCACGCCCGGCCGCCTTTGTCTCCCCAGTGGCGATGTTTATTACACACCGTACCAGGTACTCATTTGAGGCCCAGTCGACCTAGGGGAGGCTCAGGACCGGTTCAGATAATCGTCACCGGTGTTGGTGGCCGTGAGCGTGAATCGAAACTCTAAACTCGTTGCTAGACGCGTTAGTAGCTCAACACGCGAACCACAGCACCATCGTTCCCCCACGATAGACTCAGCACTGCACCATAGACTCAGCACTGCACCATAGACTCAGCACTGCACCATAGACTCAGCACTGCACCATAGACTCAGCACTGCACCATAGACTCAGCACTGCCCCATAGACTCAGCACTGCCCCATAGACTCAGCACTGCACCATAGACTCAGCACTGCACCATAGACTCAGCACTGCCCCATAGACTCAGCACTGTACCATAGACTCAACACTGCACCATAGACTCAGCACTGCACCATAGACTCAGCACTGCCCCATAGACTCAGCACTGCACCATAGACTCAGCACTGCCCCATAGACTCAGCACTGCCCCATAGACTCAGCACTGCACCATAGACTCAGCACTGCACCATAGACTCAGCACTGTACCATAGACTCAGCACTGCACCTTAGACTCATCACTGCCCATAGACTCAGCACTGCCCATAGACTCAGCACTGCACCATAGACTCAACACTGCACCATAGACTCAGCACTGCCCATAGATTCAGCACTGCACCATAGACTCAACACTGTCCATCGACTCAGCACTGCCCATAGACTAAACACTGCCCATAGACTCAACACTGCCCATAGACTCAGCACTGCCCATAGACTCAGCACTGCCCATAGACTCAACACTGCCTATAGACTCAGCACTGCCCATAGACGCAACACTGCCCATAGACTCAACACTGCGTATTGACTCAGCACTGCCCATAGACTCAGCACTGCACCATAGACTCAACACTGCCGATAGACTCAGCACTGCACCGTAGACTCAGCACTGCCCATAGACTCGGCACTGCACCATAGACTCGGCACTGCACCATAGACTCAGCACTGCCCCATAGACTCAGCACTGCCCATAGACTCAGCACGGCCCATAGACTCAGCACTGCACCATAGACTCAACACTGCACCATAGACTCAGCACTGCACCATAGACTCAACACTGCCCATAGACTCAGCACTGCATCATAGACTCAGCGCTGCACCATAGACTCAGCACTGCACCATAGACTCAGCACTGCACCATAGACTCAGCACTGCCCAAAGAATCAGCACTGCCCATAGACTCAACACTGCCCATAGACTAAGCACTGCCCATAGAATCAGCAGTGCCCATAGAATCAGCACTGCACCATAGACTCAGCACTGCACCATAGACTCAACACTGCCCATAGACTCAACACTGATCACAGACTCAGCACTGCCCATAGACTCAGCACTGCACCATAGACTCAGCACTGCCCCATAGACTCAACACTGCCCATAGACTCAACACTGCCCATAGACTCAACACTGCCCATCGACTCAGCACTGCACCATAGACTCAACACTGCCCATAGACTCAACACTGACCATAGACTCAGCACTGCACCATAGGCTCAGCACTGCACCATAGACTCAACACTGCCCATCGACTAAGCACTGCCCATAGACTAAACACTGCCCATAGACTCAGCACTGCCCATAGACTCAGCACTGCACCACAGACTCAACACTGCCCATCGACTAAGCACTGCCCATAGACTAAACACTGATCATAGACTCAGCACTGCCCATAGACTCAGCACTGCACCATAGACTCAACACTGCCCATCGACTAAGCACTGCCCATAGACTAAACACTGACCATAGACTCAGCACTGCCCATAGACTCAGCACTGCACCATAGACTTAGCACTGCACCATAGACCCAACACTGCCCATAGACTCAGCACTGCAGTGCGGCTCTGTAAGCTCCGTCATTTAGCGCCGTGAGTGAAGCCTGTCTCTCCCCCTCTGTCTCTCTCGCCGATATCGATAGAAAAATACAAAAATACGATGAGATTATAGAGGCGGGTATGAGAACGCGTGTGCTCGAAAACAAAGACAAAGCTCCCCCGTATTGCCTCGAACAGACTGTAGGGGCAAGTGTTGTTAGCGGGCAGCACCTGTGAAGGCCGGCACGGCACACGCGGGGGTGGGTGGCCAGTACCACGCCCGGCCGCCTTTGTCTCCCTAGTGGCGATGCTCATTTGAGGCTGAGTCGACCGAGGGGGAGGCCAGGGACCGGTTCAAATAATCGTCACCGAACTCGGGTCGCCGGGGTCGTCGCGCAGCGTGCTACCCGCTACACTACTGCTCCCCACATACACACAGTGAGCTAACCACAGCACCACCGCTCCTCACACACACACAGTGCGCCAACCACAGCACCACCGCTCCCCAAACACACCCAGTGAGCTAACCACAGCACCACCGCTCCCCAAACACACACAGTGAGCTAACCACAGCACCACCGCTCCTCACACACACACAGTGCGCCAACCACAGCACCACTGCTCCCCAAACACACCCAGTGAGCTAACCACAGCACCACCGCTCCCCAAACACACACAGTGAGCTAACCACAGCACCACCGCTCCCCACACACACACAGTGTGCTAACCACAGCACAACCGCTCCCCACAAACACACACAGTGTGCTAACCACAGCACCACTGCTCCCAACACACACAGTGAGCTAACCACAGCACCACCGCTCCCCACACACACTCACAGTGTGCTAACCACAGCAACCACCGCTCCCCACACACACACAGTGTGCTAACCACAGCACCACCGCTCCCCACACACACACTCACAGTGTGCTAACCACAGCACCACCGCTCCCCACGCACACACAGTGCGCTAACCAGAGCACCACAGCTCCCCACACACGCACAGTGCGCTAACCACAGCACCACCGCTCCCCACACACATACACAGTGCGCTAATCACAGCACCACCGCTCCCCACTTTCACACACAGTGCGCTAACCACAGCACCACCGCTTCCCACACACACACAGTGCGCTAATCACAGCACCACCGCTCCCCACACACTCACAGTGTGCTAACCACAGCACCACCGCTCCCCACACTCACAGTGTGCTAACCACTGCACCACCGCTCCCCACGCACACACAGTGCGCTAACCATAGCACCACCGCTCCGCACACACACACAGTGCGCTAACCACAGCACCACCGTTCCCCACACTCACAGTGTGCTAACCACAGCACCACCGCTCCCTACGCACACACAGTGCGCTAACCACAGCACCACCGCTCCCCCCACACACACACAGTGCGCTAACCACAGCACCACCGCTCCCCACACTCATAGTGTGCTAACCACAGCACCACCGCTCCCCACACTCACAGTGTGCTAACCACAGCACCACCGCTCCCCACACTCACAATGTGCTAACCACAGCACCACCGCTCCCCACACTCACAGTGTGCTAACCACAGCACCACCGCTCCAGACACACAGTGCGCTAACCACACCACCACCGCTCCCCACACACACACAGTGTGCTAACCACAGCACCACCGCTCCCCACACACATAGACAGTGTGCTAACCACAGCCCCACCGCTCCCCACACTCACAGTGTGCTAACCACAGCACCACCGCTCCCCACACACACAGTGTGCTAACCACAGCACCACCGCTCCCCACACACATAGACAGTGTGCTAACCACAGCCCCACCGCTCCCCACACTCACAGTGTGCTAACCACAGCACCACCGCTCCCCACACACACAGTGTGCTAACCACAGCACCACCGCTCCCCACACACACAGTGTGCTAACCACAGCACCACCGCTCCCCACACACACAGTGTGCTAACCACACCACCACCGCTCCCTACACTCACAGTGTGCTAACCACAGCACCACCGCCCCCGACACACACACAGTGCGCTAACCACACCACCACCGCTCCCCACACACACACAGTGCGCTAACCACAGCACCACCGCTCCCCACACACATACACAGTGCGCTAATCACAGCACCACCGCTCCCCACACTCACAGTGTGCTAACCACAGCACCACCGCTCCCTACGCACACACAGTGCGCTAACCACAGCACCACCGCTCCCCCCACACACACACAGTGCGCTAACCACAGCACCACCGCTCCCCACACTCATAGTGTGCTAACCACAGCACCACCGCTCCCCACACTCACAGTGTGCTAACCACAGCACCACCGCTCCCCACACTCACAATGTGCTAACCACAGCACCACCGCTCCCCACACTCACAGTGTGCTAACCACAGCACCACCGCTCCAGACACACAGTGCGCTAACCACACCACCACCGCTCCCCACACACACACAGTGTGCTAACCACAGCACCACCGCTCCCCACACACATAGACAGTGTGCTAACCACAGCCCCACCGCTCCCCACACTCACAGTGTGCTAACCACAGCACCACCGCTCCCCACACACACAGTGTGCTAACCACAGCACCACCGCTCCCCACACACATAGACAGTGTGCTAACCACAGCCCCACCGCTCCCCACACTCACAGTGTGCTAACCACAGCACCACCGCTCCCCACACACACAGTGTGCTAACCACAGCACCACCGCTCCCCACACACACAGTGTGCTAACCACAGCACCACCGCTCCCCACACACACAGTGTGCTAACCACACCACCACCGCTCCCTACACTCACAGTGTGCTAACCACAGCACCACCGCCCCCGACACACACACAGTGCGCTAACCACACCACCACCGCTCCCCACACACACACAGTGCGCTAACCACAGCACCACCGCTCCCCACACACATACACAGTGCGCTAATCACAGCACCACCGCTCCCCACTCTCACACAGTGCGCTAACCACAGTACCACCGCTCCCCACACACACAGTGGACTAATCAGAACACCACCGCTCCCCACACACACACGCAGTGCGCTAACCACAGCACCACCGCTCCCCACACACACACAGTGCGCTAATCAGAACACCACCGCTCCCCACACACACACACAGTGCGTTAACCACAGCACCATCGCTCCCCACACACACACACACACAGTGCGCTAATCAGAACACCACCGCTCCCCACACACACACGCAGTGCGCTAACCACAGCACCACCGCTCCCCACACACACAGTGCGCTAACCACAGCACCATCGCTCCCCACACACACACACACGCAGTGCGCTAACCACGGCACCACCGCTCCCCACACACTCACACACGCAGTGTGCTAACCACAGCATCACCGCTCCCCACACGCACACAGTGTGCTAACCACAACACCACCGCTCCCCACATACACATATACAGTTCGCTAACCACAACACCACCGTTCCCCACACACACACACGCAGTGCGCTAACTACAGCACCACCGCTCCCCTCACACACACAGTGCGCTAACCACAGCACCACCGCTCCCCACACACAATGCGCTAACCACAGCACCACCGCTCCCCACACACACACAGTGCGCTAACCACAGCACCACCGCTCCCCTCACACACACAGTGCGCTAACCACAGCACCACCGCTCCCCTCACACACACAGTGCGCTAACCACAGCACCACCGCTCCCCACACACAGTGCGCTAACCACAGCACCACCGCTCCCCATACACACACAGTGCGCTAACCACAGCACCACCGCTCCCCACACACAGTGCGCTAACCACAGCACCACCGCTCCCCTCACACACACAGCGCGCTAACCACAGCACCCCCGCTCCCCACACACACGCGCGCGGGGGGAGTTCACGATATGAACTGTCATGGGAACGTGGAGACGATTCGAGTCCGTCCCTCGGGGGAGCATGAGCGATGATGAGGGAGAGGAATGGCGTTGAGGTCTTTATCCAGCAGTGGATTTAACGTGATCGTGACGGCGGTGTAGTGTTGTCCCGAGGAGTGGTGGCGGTTCGGTTAGCGCGCCCAGTAGACCCCCCCCCCCCAACTCGATCACCCCAGCTCACGGCTTACGTTGCTTTGCGAAATCAGTCTCGCTGGTTGTACCTTAACGCTTCATTCTTAATGCTTCTACATTAACACTTTAGTAAAGCTTGAACCTTAACATTTCAGCTTCAGTCTCACTTCACTCTCACTTCTAGCTGAACACTTCACCCTCTACTTGAACACTTCACTCTCACTTATACCTGAACACTTCACTCTCTACTTGAACACTTCACTCTCTACCTGAACACTTCAGCCTCACTTCTACCTGAACACTTCACTCTCTACTTGAACACTTCACTCTCTACCTTAACACTTCACTCTCTACCTGAACACTTCACTCTCTACCTGAACACCTCACTCTCTACCTGAACACTTCACTCTCTACTTGAACACTTCACTCTCTACCTTAACACTTCACCCTCTACCTGAACACTTCACTCTCTACCTGAACACTTCACTCTCTACCTGAACACTTCACCCTCTACCTGAACACTTCACCCTCTACCTCTCTGTCCTATGTGTGTCCTGTATGTGTGCTACTTGTGCTATGTGTGTGTGTGCTGTGCGTGTGTGTGCTATGCGTGTGTGCTATGCGCGTGTGTGCTATGCGTGTGTGCTATGCGTGTGTGCTGTGCATGTGCGCTGTGCGTGTGCGCTGTGCTGTGTGTCCTGTATGTATGTTACGTGTGCTATGCGTGTGTGTGTGTGTGCTATGCATGTCCTGTATGTATGTTACGTGTGCTATGCATGTGTGCTATGTGTGTCCTGTATGTATGTTACATGTGCTACGGGTGTGTATGTGTGCTATGTGTGTCCTGTATGTATGTTACATGTGCTATGTGTGTCCTGTATACATGTTACATGTGCTGTGTGTATGTTTGCTATGTGTGTCCTGTATGTATGTTACATGTGCTATGTGTGTCCTGTATGTATGTCACGTGTGCTATGTGTGTCCTGTATGCATGTCACATGTGCTATGTGTGTCCTGTATGTATGTTACATGTGCTATGTGTCCTGTATGCATGTCACATGTGCTATGTGTGTCCTGCATGTATGTCATGTGCTATGTGTGTCCTGTATGTATGTTACATGTGCTATGTGTGTCCTGCATGTATGTCACATGTGCTATGTGTGTCCTGTATGTATGTTACATGTGCTATGTGTCCTGTATGCATGTCACATGTGCTATGTGTGTCCTGCATGTATGTCACATGTGCTATGTGTGTCCTGTATGTATGTTACATGTGCTATGTGTCCTGTATGCATTTCACATGTGCTATGTGTGTTCTGTATGTATGTTACATTTGCTATGTGTGTCCTGTATGTATGTTACATGTGCTATGTGTGTCCTGTATGTATGTTACATGTGCTGTGTGTCCTGTATGTATATTACATGTGCTATGTGTGTCTTGTATGTATGTTACATGTGCTATGTGTGTACTGTATGTATGTTACATGTGCTATGTGTGTCCTATATGTATGTCACATGTGCTATGTGTGTCCTGTATGTATGTCACATGTGCTATGTGTGTCCTGCATGTATGTCACATGTGCTGTGTCCTGCATGTGTGTTACATGTGCTATGTGTGTCCTGTATGTATGTCACATGTGCTATGTGTGTCTTGTATGTATGTTACATGTGCTACGCGTGTGTGCCGGCCTTCATAGGTGGTCTCTAACAGCACTTTGCCGTAACAGTCTGTGCAGTGCTATAATGTGGATCTTTGTCTTGCACCGTGTGTGTGTGTGCTATGTGAATTACACGTGTGTGTGTGCTATGTGAATTACACGTGTGTGTGTGTGCTATGTGAATTACACGTGTGCGTGTGTGCTATGTGAATTACACGTGTGTGTGTGCTATGTGAATTACACGTGTGTGTGTGTGCTATGTGAATTACACGTGTGCGTGTGTGCTATGTGAATTACACGTGTGTGTGTGTGTGCTATGCGTGTGTTTGGGGAGCGGTAGTGTAGTGGTTAGTGTTCTGCGCTGTGAACCCGGCGAACCCGAGTTCGATTCCCGCTCACGGCCAACACCGGCGGCGGTTATCTGAACCGGTCCTGGGCCTCCCCTAGGTCGACTCGGCCTCAAATGAGTACCTGGTGCGGTGTGTGCACATCACGTGGTGCTGGCCACCCACCCCCTCCGGCCTTCATAGGTGCTCGCTCACAGCACTTGCCCCTACAGTCC
This sequence comes from Petromyzon marinus, assembly GCF_010993605.1. Lineage (NCBI taxonomy): Eukaryota > Metazoa > Chordata > Hyperoartia > Petromyzontiformes > Petromyzontidae > Petromyzon > Petromyzon marinus. The sequence goes on along the minus strand of NC_046133.1, from coordinate 5,135,768 downwards.
GCTAAGGCTACACGGGGGGTGTGGGGGGATGGTGGAGAACCTTTGTCTTTGTGCGAAACGTGTGCTGTGACACTTCTCTCAGAACCGGTCCTTCACCTTCCCCTAGGTCGACCCAGCCTCAAATTGCGGTGAACATCGCCACGAGGGAGACAAAGGCGGCCGGGCGTGGTTTTGCTGACCACGCGGCATCCTCGTGTGCCACCGTGCCGGTAGCCTCCGAAGGATGCCCGCTAACAGCACTTGCCCCGACAGTCTGTTGCAGGCTACGCGGCGGAGATAAACCCTTTGTCTTTGCGCGCACGCGCGTGCACGCGCGCTCGTGGAAATGTGTGAACGTGTGGACATCCACGCACTCTCCCCGAGGACACATGTGTGGCACACGTGGGTCAGCATTCACACATTCACAAAGATAAAGGATCCCACCCCCCCCCACCCTCCACCTATAGCCTCGCATGGACTGTTGGGGCAAGTGCTGTTCGCGAGTCGCAGCAAGGCTGATCAAGAGGGCCGGGGAGGTGGGTTGCCGGAACCACGCCCGGCCGCCTTTGTCTCCCCGGTGGAGATGTTTACGCGCCGCGCCAGGTACTCGTTTTGAGGCTGAGTCGACCTAGGGGAGGCCCCAGGGCCGATTTCGAAAATCGTCACCGGTGTTTGGACCGAGAGCGGGAATCTCGGTCAGGGTTTGGAGAGCGCCAACCGATGCACGACCGCTCCCCACACACACACGTGACACACACACACACACACACGTGACACACACACACACACAGCGGGTCACACACACATACAGCGGGTCACACACACATACAGCGGGTCACACACACACACCGAGACACACACAGCGATACACACACACAGCGAGACACACACACAGCGAGACACACACACACACGTGACACACACACACACACAGCGGGTCACACACACACACACACAGCGGGTCACACACAGCGATACACACACACGGTGACACACACGTGACACACACACACAGCGAGATACACACACGGCGAGATACACACACAGCGATACACACTCACACAGCGATACACACTCACACAGCGAGACACACACAGCGAGTCACACACACACACATTGCGACACACACACACACACCACACACACGGCGATACACACACACGGCGATACACACACACGGTGACACACACACACAGCGAGATACACACACAGCGAGATACACACACAGCGAGATACACACACAGCGAGATACACACACAGCGAGATACACACTCACACAGCGAGACACACTCACAGCGAGACACAAACACAGCGAGACACACACACAGCGAGACACACACACAGCGAGACACACACACACAGCGATACACACTCACACACAGCGACACACTCAGCGAGACACACACACACAGCGACACACACACACTGCGACACACACACAGCGACACACACACAGCGACACACACACACTGCGACACACACACACACACCACACACACATAGCGACACACACACACCACACACACATAGCGACACACATACACCCCACACACATAGCGACACACATACACACCACACACACATACACACCACACACACAGCGAGACACACACACGTGTGTTCACACAGTAACACACACACAGCGACACACACAGCAACATACACACGTGGTTCACACAGCGGGACACACACAGAGAGACACACACACCGACACACACACACATCGAGAGACACACACACGTCTGTGTTCACACAGCGAGACACACACACTCCGACACACACACACGTAAGTTCACACAGCGAGACAAACACACACCGACACACACACACACACGTAAGTTCACACAGCGAGACACACACACACAGAGACACACACACCGACACACACACACATCGAGAGAGACACACACACACACGTGTGTTCACACAGCGAGACACACACACACCGACACACACACACGTGTGTTCACACAGCGAGACACACACACACCGACACACACATACGTGTGTTCACACAACGAAACACACACACACACAGCGAGACACACACACGTAAGTTCACACAGCGAGACACACACACAGCGAGAGACACACACACGTAAGTTCACACAGCGAGACACACACACATCAAGAGACACACACACGTGAGTTCACACAGCGAGACACACACAGCGAGACACACACACACACACGTGAGTTCACACAGCGAGACACACACAGAGACACACACACCGACACACACACACATCAAGAGACACACACACGTGAGTTCGCACAGCGAGACACACACACAGCGAGAGACACACAGAGACACACACACCGACACACACACAGTGAGACACACTCACACGTGAGTTCACACAGCGAGACACACACACAGTGAGACACACACACACACGTGAGTTCACACAGCGAGACACACACCGACACACACAGCGAGAGGCACAACAACAACAACAACCGCCATTCGCCACTAAGTGGCGGTGACGTCCCCACGACGCTTGTGCCAGGCCATGTGCACCTTGGCCTCAAGCGAGAGACACGCACACAGAGCGACACACACACACGTGTGTTCACACAGCGAGACACACACACACTAACACACACACACCGACACACACACACGTGTTCACACAGCGAGACACACACACACTAACACACACGTGTGTTCACACGGCGAGACACACACACACTAACACACACACACCGACACCCACACGGGTGTTCACACAGCGAGACACACACACACTAACACACACGTGTCTTCACACAGCGAGACACACACACTAACAAACGTGTGTTCACACGGCGAGACACACACACACTAACACACACGTGCCTGTGTTCACACAGCGAGACACACACACTAACACACACGTGTCTTCACACAGCGAGACACACACACTAACACACACACGTGTGTTCACACAGCGAGACACACACACACCGACACACACACACTAACACACACACACACACCGACACACACACACACACGTGTGTTCACACAGCGAGACACACACACACTAACACACACGTGTGTCCACACAGCGAGGCAAACACACACCGACACACACACACAGCGACACACACACCGACACACACACTAACACACACGTGTGTTCACACAGCGAGACACACACACACCGACACACACACACACACCGACACACACACACACACCGACACAGCACACACCGACACACACACACACACGTGTGTTCACACAGCGAGACACACACACACTAACACACACGTGTGTTCACACAGCGAGACACACACACACACTAACACACACGTGTCTGTGTTCACACAGCGAGACACACACTAACACACACACACCGACACACACACACACACACTAACACACACTAACACACACGTGTGTTCACACACCGACACACACACACACACTAACACACACGTGTGTTCACACAGCGAGACACACACACACCGACACACACACACTAACACACACACACCGACACACACACACACACTAACACACACTAACACACACGTGTGTTCACACACCGACACACACACACACTAACACACACGTGTGTTCACACAGCGAGACACACACACACCGACACACACACACTAACACACACGTGTGTTCACACACACTAACACACACACACTAACACACACGTGTGTTCACACAGCGAGACACACACACACACACTAACACACACGTGTCTGTGTTCACACAATGAGACACACACTAACACACACACACCGACACACACACACACTAACACACACGTGTGTTCACACACACTAACACACACACACTAACACACACGTGTGTTCACACAGCGAGACACACACACACCGACACACACACACATCAAGAGACACACACACGTGAGTTCGCACAGCGAGACACACACACAGCGAGAGACACACAGAGACACACACACCGACACACACACAGTGAGACACACTCACACGTGAGTTCACACAGCGAGACACACACACAGTGAGACACACACACACACGTGAGTTCACACAGCGAGACACACACCGACACACACAGCGAGAGGCACAACAACAACAACAACCGCCATTCGCCACTAAGTGGCGGTGACGTCCCCACGACGCTTGTGCCAGGCCATGTGCACCTTGGCCTCAAGCGAGAGACACGCACACAGAGCGACACACACACACACGTGTGTTCACACAGCGAGACACACACACACTAACACACACACACACCGACACACACACACGTGTGTTCACACAGCGAGACACACACACACTAACACACACGTGTGTTCACACGGCGAGACACACACACACTAACACACACACACCGACACACACACGGGTGTTCACACAGCGAGACACACACACACTAACACACACGTGTGTTCACACAGCGAGACACACACACTAACAAACGTGTGTTCACACGGCGAGACACACACACACTAACACACACGTGCCTGTGTTCACACAGCGAGACACACACACTAACACACACGTGTCTTCACACAGCGAGACACACACACTAACACACACACACGTGTGTTCACACAGCGAGACACACACACACTAACACACACGTGTGTCCACACAGCGAGACAAACACACACCGACACACACACCGACACACACACACACTAACACACACGTGTGTTCACACAGCGACACACACACACACCGACACACACACACACCGACACACACACACTAACACACACACACCGACACACACACACTAACACACACGTGTGTTCACACACCGACACACACACACACCGACACACACACACACCGACACACACACACACGTGTGTTCACACAGCGAGACACACACACACTAACACACACGTGTGTTCACACAGCGAGACACACACACACACTAACACACACGTGTCTGTGTTCACACAGCGAGACACACACTAACACACACACACCGACACACACACACTAACACACACTAACACACACGTGTGTTCACACACCGACACACACACACTAACACACACGTGTGTTCACACAGCGAGACACACACACACCGACACACACACACAAACACACACGTGTGTTCACACACACTAACACACACACACACCGACACACACACACACCGACACACACACACACCGACACACACACACACACGTGTGTTCACACAGCGAGACACACACACACTAACACACACGTGTGTTCACACAGCGAGACACACACACACACTAACACACACGTGTCTGTGTTCACACAGCGAGACACACACTAACACACACACACCGACACACACACACACACTAACACACACTAACACACACGTGTGTTCACACACCGACACACACACACACTAACACACACGTGTGTTCACACAGCGAGACACACACACACCGACACACACACACTAACACACACGTGTGTTCACACACACTAACACACACACACTAACACACACACACACACTAACACACACACGTGTGTGTGTTCACACAGCGGAACAACCGGCCCACAGTCGAGACACGTGACCGCCTTCCTCTGAGCGCCCCGCAGCAGCGGGATTGCTTCAACACAAGCAAACAACTCTGACGCGGGCGCCGACATTCAGTGTCTCATCAGCAGTGTGAGGCCAGGCCTCGCTCGAAACCCACGCTGCCCGATGTTTAATCGGAGATGGTCGGAGCCTCCAGCCCTGCCCTGCCCACGGACCCGGCCCTGCCCACGGACTCCCCAGCCTTGTACTGCCATGCCCACGGACACTCCAGCCTTGTCCTGCCATGCCCACGGACCCTGCCCTGCCCACGGACACTCCAGCCTTGTCCTGCCATGCCCACGGACCCTGCCCTGCCCACGGACACTCCAGCCTTGTCCTGCCATGCCCACGGACCCTGCCCTGCCCACGGACACTCCAGCCTTGTCCTGCCATGCCCACGGACCCTGCCCTGCCCACGGACCCTGCCCTGCCCACGGACTCTCCAGCCCTGCCCTGCCCTGCCCACGGAAACTCCAGCCATGTCCTGCCCTGCCCACGGACACTCCAGCCATGTCCTGCCCTGCCCACGGACACTCCAGCCCTGCCCTGCCCTGCCCACGGACTCTCCAGCCTTGCCCTGCCCTGCCCACGGACCCGGCCCTGTCCTGCCCTGCCCACGGACACTCCAGCCCTGCCCTGCCCACGGACTCTCCAGCCCTGCCCTGCCCACGGACACTCCAGCCCTGCCCTGCCATGCCCACGGACTGTCCAGCCCTGTCCTGCCCTGCCCACGGACCCGGCCCTGCCCACGGACTCTCCAGCCCTGCCCTGCCCTATGCTGCCCACGGATCTGAGTCTGAACTGACCCCCATCCCCTGGAGACGGTAAAAAAAAAGTCATCATCAGGATTTGTATTGCGACTGCAGCAGGAAATCCGATAAGCTACGAGGCTCTTTATTTTCTCCAGTTACAACAACAACACGATAGGAATGGAACATCGAGGACGTGTAAATACGTAATTACTTAATTACATTAGTCCGAATGTTATCAAGACATTGCGGTTGAGGCGGGCGAGGGAGCGATGGGATTGAAGTCGCGTGGCTGTACGCAAGGAGGGAGAGAGAGGGAGGGAACACGTGGTGTGTGTGTGTGTGTAACACGTGGTGTGTGTGTGTGTATGGAACACGTGGTGTGTGTGTGTAGGGAACACGCGGTGTGTAGGGAACACGCGGTGTGTGTGTAACACGCGGTGTGTGTGTGTGTGTGTAGGGAACACGTGGTGTGTGTGTGTAGGGAACACGTGGTGTGTATGTGTAACACGTGGTGTGTGTGTAGGGAACACGTGGTGTGTGTGTAACACGTGGTGTGTGTGTGTAGGGAACACGTGGTGTGTGTGTGTGTAGGGAACACGTGGTGTGTGTGTAGGGAACACGTGGTGTGTATGTGTAACACGTGGTGTGTGTGTGTAGGGAACACGTGGTGTGTATGTGTAACACGTGGTGTGTGTGTGTAGGGAACACGCGGTGTGCGTGTGTAGGGAACACGTGGTGTGTGTGTGTGTAGGGAACACGTGGTGTGTATGTGTAACACGTGGTGTGCGTGTGTAGGGAACACGTGGTGTGTGTGTGTAGGGAACACGTGGTGTGTATGTGTAACACGTGGTGTGTGTGTAGGGAACACGTGGTGTGTGTGTGTGTAACACGTGGTGTGTATGTGTAACACGTGGTGTGTGTAGGGAACACGCGGTGTGTGTGTGTGTGTAGGAAACACGTGGTGTGTATGTGTAACACGTGGTGTGTGTGTGTGTGTAACACGTGGTGTGCGTGTGTAGGGAACACGTGGTGTGTGTGTGTGTAGGGAACACGTGGTGTGTATGTGTAACACGTGGTGTGTGTGTGTAGGGAACACGCGGTGTGTAAGTCGACTCCTGAGCAGTTTCCTGGAGGAGGAGGTGGAATGCGTTAACCTGGCTCAGAGGCAGGAGGGGAGTCAAACAAAGGCGTCCAGTGTGCGAGTCCATGCCGCTCATTCACACTCTCACCCTCTCTCTCTCACACTCACACCCTCTCTCTCTCACCCTCCCTCTCTCTCTCACTCTCTCTCTCACCCTCTCTCTGACGGAGAGCCTGCAGAAGGGAGAACTCCCACAGAGCTGCAGGAGAGCAGTGGTCTCCCTGCTGCTCTAGAAGGGAGACCTGCGCCTCATTTAAAACTGGCGACCCGTGTCCCTCTTGTGCGCTGACTACAAAATCTTCTCCAAGGTGCTGGCAAACCGTCACAAGACGGTGCTGGGTCAGTTGATCCTGCCGGGACAGTCGTATTGCATCCCTGGCCAGTGCATATACGACAACATCGGTACGGTCAGAGACGTAATCTCCCTTGCAGAAGCGCACAACGTGGACTTGGGCCTCCACTTCTTAGATCAGGAGAAGTCCCTTGACAGGGCGAGCCACGAGTACCGTGGACAAACTCGTTAACGTCGCTCGGCTTCGGCCGGCCTTCATCTCGCACGTGAGGCTCCTGTACACGGGGGGGCACATCCAGCCTCACGAAGATAAACCAGCGGCTCGGCTGGTCAGACGGGGATGCCCCCTCTCGGGGCTGCTGTTACCCCCTGTCCAATGAGCCACTGCTACGCCACCTGAGACGAAATCTGTCTGGCCTCAAGGTCCCGGGACCTGAGAACGCGGCCGTCAGGCTCTAGGCTTACACAACCACGTGATGCGTCGTGCTCAACGACGCGCGTGACGTCTCCACGCTCTGCCAGGCGGTTGCGGTGCACGAGAGGGTCTCCTCCGCCAGGGTCAACTGGGCCAAGTGCGAGGCCCCCTCTGAGTGTTTGGGGTCACGAGGCGGCGTTCGCTCTGTGCCCCTCCCAGGAGGAGTCAGTTGGCGGGCCGACGGAGTCAAGTACCTGGGGGTTCACCTGGGGAAACCACGTGACGTCGCTCTGAACAACTGGACCGAGCTGGCCGACACAATGGAGGCTAAATTACTGACATGGGCGCAACGCCTCGCTCCGCAGATGTCATTCAGGGGCCGAGTGCTAATCGCTAACGCCCTGGCTGCATCCGTGCTGTGGCACAAGACCCAAGGCCCTCCAGCCTCCTGCTTGGCTGCTCACCAGAGTCAACCGCTCACTCGCGCACTTCGTCTGGCACGGGAAGCCCCGGCTCAGGCCGGGCGTTCTCCGCCTGCCGGTGGGCGAGGGTGGCCAGGGTCTGGTGGACGTCGCCGCCAGGGTCACGAGTTTCAGGCTCGTGGTGGTCAGGCGGCCGCTGTACGACCGAGAGGAGCTACCCTGGAAGTCGCCGGCCCTCGCCCTGCTGATGAATGCAGGGGAGTGCCTGGGGTACGGTTAGGAGCTCTTCCTGATGGACCAGAGCCTGGTCGACTACACGAGGCTGCCAGGTTATCACCGGAGCCTCTTGGACGCGTAGCGGAGCTTCGAGTGGATCAGAACGAGCGCGCCCTACGACCTCGCACAGCTCCTGAACGAGCCCCTTGTTCTGTAACGGCCTTATCCAGGGGATCAGAGGAGAGAGGACCCTGAGGCTCAACGCCTCACATCGGCAGGGCTGCGGACAGTCTTCCACCTCGTGCAGGCCCACCAGCCCGAGTGGAAGACCGCAGCTGAGATCGCCAGCACCGCTAGGGGACTCCGCTCCACGCTCGCCGGGGAGAAGTTGCTGCGGGACCTCGCTCCGTGCCATGAAGGAGCTGCGACCCAAACAAAGCGCTCTACACGTGGCTGTGTCAAGGCGCTGCATTCCCGGGACCTGGACGGCCTACAGGACACAAAATGGAGAGACCATTTCTCTCCCCTCATTGCGGCCGCCCCCCAATGTAAACAAATGTACAAAGCCTCCCGTAGCCAAATGCTGCGGTGACCTCCGGTGGAGGTTGTCACACTCCACGTTGTCATCGGCCGTGTGGCTCAGCCGAATCTCGCCAGGGGTACCGGACTTGGTGCATCTCCTGCGGTGCCAGGGAGGATCTGCCCCACCGGTACTTACACTGCTAGCGGCTCAAACTCAATGTTCCACCTTTTGGGGGGACATCTTCAGGAAACTGGGGGTGCCCTTCTACAACAGCAGCTTCGTATATGGGGGTGGTGCCTTACCTGGCTAACAAACGCCATGACCTCGCCACCTTCGCCTGTGCTCAGGCGAAGTTGGCGGTGTACAGGACGAGGAAGAAGACGCTGCAAGGTGACACTGACGGCTGCTCTGAGCTGCTTCCAGTGTTCAGGTTCCTGCTCAAGGCGCGGCTCCGGCTGGAGCACGCCACGTGACACACCCACGTGTCGGTGATGTGCAGCGCGTCTTGTTCTAACGCTGGGGGTGAAGGGAAATCCCTCTCTGTACCAGCGTGGACGTCACCCCCCACGTGTTCACCTACTGAAGCGCTCGCTCGTCACCGTGACGTGCGTGATGATGACCACCACCACCACGTGACTTTTATTTCGTGGTGTGCGCGGCGCATTTACCACCACAGTGCGTGGATTTATAGCGTTTGTTATTTGTTTGCTGGTGACTTTGTGTGTTTCGAATCGGAATTTGCCTCCAGTTCTGTTGCTGCTGGCAGCAATAAAAGTTGTTTCAAAGTCAAAAGTCTGTCACTCTCCCTCTCACGGCTCTCACCCTCTCTCTCACCCTCTCTCTCTCATGGGGTCACAGACGATGGGGGGGGGGGGTCAGAGGGAAAGAGAGAGAGCGAGAGAGAGGCAAGGTTAGAACAAAGAGAGATTGTTAAACCAACTATTAAAACTAGCGATTCAACAATTGTTTGTTTCAATTTGCCAGGTAAGGCGCCGGGGAGCTACTGTGTAGATCTTCTTCAGAAGCGACCTGGCCAGCACGAACGAAATCTCGACGAAGCGGCTTCGTACCGCGGGGATATTCATCGCAGCCAAACGACATGGACGGCGTGTTACATTGCAGATGTGGAGGGGAAAGAGAGCGAGAGAGAGACACCTCAAACTCCAAAAATACAGCAGCAGGCGTTAGGGTTGGGATCGAACTCACGACCTCCTGTACACCAGGCGAGGTAGTTAACATTAACAAGAGAGAGGTGGGGTCAGAGAGAGAGAGAGGTGGGGTCAGAGAGAGAGAGGTGGGGTCAGAGAGAGAGAGGTGGGGTCAGAGAGAGAGAGAGGTGGGGTCAGAGAGAGAGAGGTGGGGTCAGAGAGAGAGGTGGGGTCAGAGAGAGAGAGGTGGGGTCAGAGAGAGAGGTGGGGTCAGAGAGAGAGAGAGGTGGGGTCACAGAGAGAGGTGGGGTCAGAGAGAGAGAGAGGTGGGGTCAGAGAGAGAGAGAGGTGGGGTCAGAGAGAGAGGTGGGGTCAGAGAGAGAGAGGTGGGGTCAGAGAGAGAGAGGTGGGGTCAGAGAGAGAGAGGTGGGGTCAGAGAGAGAGAGAGGTGGGGTCAGAGAGAGAGAGTTGGGGTCAGAGAGAGAGAGGTGGGGTCAGAGAGAGAGAGGTGGGGTCAGAGGGAGAGAGGTGGGGTCAGAGAGAGAGGTGGGGTCAGAGAGAGAGGTGGGGTCAGAGAGAGAGGTGGGGTCAGAGAGAGAGGTGGGGTCAGAGAGAGAGAGGTGGGGTCAGAGAGAGAGGTGGGGTCAGAGAGAGAGGTGGGGTCAGAGAGAGAGAGAGGTGGGGTCAGAGAGAGAGGTGGGGTCAGAGAGAGAGGTGGGGTCAGAGAGAGAGAGAGGTGGGGTCAGAGAGAGAGAGGTGGGGTCAGAGAGAGAGAGTTGGGGTCAGAGAGAGAGAGGTGGGGTCAGAGAGAGAGAGAGGTGGGGTCAGAGAGAGAGGTGGGGTCAGAGCGAGAGAGTTGGGGTCAGAGAGAGAGAGGTGGGGGCAGAGAGAGAGGTGGGGTCAGAGAGAGAGGTGGGGTCAGAGAGAGAGAGAGGTGGGGTCAGAGAGAGAGGTGGGGTCAGAGAGAGAGAGGTGGGGTCAGAGAGAGAGAGAGGTGGGGTCAGAGAGAGAGGTGGGGTCAGAGAGAGAGAGGGGGGGTCAGAGAGAGAGGTGGGGTCAGAGAGAGAGAGGTGGGGTCAGAGAGAGAGGTGGGGTCAGAGAGAGAGGTGAGGTCAGAGAGAGAGAGAGAGAGGTGGGGTCAGAGCGAGAGAGGTGGGGTCAGAGAGAGAGGTGGGGTCAGAGAGAGAGAGAGGTGGGGTCAGAGAGAGAGGTGGGGTCAGAGCGAGAGAGTTGGGGTCAGAGAGAGAGAGGTGGGGGCAGAGAGAGAGGTGGGGTCAGAGAGAGAGGTGGGGTCAGAGAGAGAGAGAGGTGGGGTCAGAGAGAGAGGTGGGGTCAGAGCGAGAGAGTTGGGGTCAGAGAGAGAGAGGTGGGGGCAGAGAGAGAGGTGGGGTCAGAGAGAGAGGTGGGGTCAGAGAGAGAGAGAGAGAGGTGGGGTCAGAGCGAGAGAGGTGGGGTCAGAGAGAGAGGTGGGGTCAGAGAGAGAGAGAGGTGGGGTCAGAGAGAGAGAGGTGGGGTCAGAGAGAGAGAGGTGGGGTCAGAGAGAGAGAGGTGGGGTCAGAGAGAGAGAGGTGGGGTCAGAGAGAGAGAGAGGTGGGGTCAGAGAGAGAGAGAGAGGTGGGGTCAGAGAGAACCATCCCGGCACGGGGCTTTGGAACTCCGAGGAGGTTCGACCCCCCTCCCCCACGCCCCCCCTCCCAGCCCCCGACGATGATGACAACAACAACAACAACAAATAAATAAATAAACAACTGCCCAACCCGTGAGCGTCGTTGTTGTGAACAAGTGCGCAGAGAGGTTCCGCTGTGAGAGAGCCGTTCATGGGTTCTGTGGAGTGGGCGGGGAAGGGGGGGGAGGGGTTTGAGGGGTTGAGGGAGGGGGCGGGTTGTGGGGGGGGGGGTTGTGGGGGAGGGGCTCCTTTATTGGAGGCAGTGCTCAGTGCTCAGGCACGCGGCCGTGACGCACGCGGAGGAGGTTCCCCCCTCCCCCCTCCCCCCACTCCCCCCCCCCACCCCGACCGACTCCCCCAGACTTTAATAATAATAATGACGCGTTCTCTCCTCCTGGACCCACCCCTCCACCCTCGCCTCTCTCCTCCTCCTCCTCCCTCTCCTCCTTCCTGCCTCTCCTCCTCCATCCCCTCCCGGCTCCCTCTTAACCCCCCCACTCCCCCCCCCCTCCTCTTATCCCACTCTCGTCCTGCTCGCATGCTCTCTCCTCCCTCCCCTCTCCATCCATCCCTCCCCTCTCCTCCTCCTCCGCTCCCTCCCTCCATCCCTCCATCCCTCCCTTCCCCTCCCTCTCCTCCCTCCTCTCCTCCTCTCTCCTCCCTCCCCTCTCCTCCTCATCCATCCCTCCTCCCTCCTCTCCCCTCCCCTCCTCCATTCTCTCCTGCCTCCCTCCATCCCTCCATCCCTCCATCCCTCCCTTCTCCTCCGTCCCCTCCTCCTCTCTCCTCCCTCCCTCCATCCCTCCCTCCTCTCTCCCCCTCCCCTCTCTCCTGCCTCCATCCCTCCCTCCCCTCTCCTCCTCCTCATCCATCCCTCCATCCCTCCTCTCCCCTCCCCTCCTCCACCCTCTCCTCCGCTCTCCTCCCTCCCTCCTCTCTCCTCCCTCCATCCCTCCCTCCCCTCTCCCCCTCCCCTCTCTCCTCCCTCCATCCCTCCCTCCCTTCTCCTCCCTCCCCCCCTCCCCTCTCTCCTGCCTCCCTCCCCTCGCCCCCCTCCCCCTCCCACTAATAAAACTATTTGCAGAGACTCCCACGATGAGCTGTAAATACCCGCGGGGAGGGGATGGGGGGGGGGGTCGTGGGACCGCGCTTCGGGCATCGCGACTACGGAGTGGGGGGGAGGGGGCAGACTCGAGGGGGTGGGGGGGGGGGTCTCGGGGGGGAGGGGTCTCGGGGGGGGGGGGTGGCTCGAGACTCACGGCCCCCGTGTGCTCGCCAATAGGCAACGCACAGACAAAGGTCCCCCGTGTAGCCTCAACACTCTTGGGGCAAGTGCTCAATACAGAATAGGCACATACACACAGACAAAGGTCCCCCGCCGTGTAGCCTCAACAGACTGTTGGGGCAAGTGCTCGGTACAGAGTCGGTACACACGCACACAGACAAAGATGCCCCGTGTAGCGTCAACAGACTGCTGGGGCAAGTGCTCGGTACAGAGTAGGTCCACACACACAGACAAAGGTCCCCCGTGTAGCCTCAACACTCTTGGGGCAAGTGCTCGGTATAGAGTAGGTCCACACACACAGACAAAGGTCCCCCGTGTAGCCTCAGCAGACTGTTGGGGCAAGTGCTTGGTACATCGTAGGCACACACACAGACAAATATCCCCCGGATAGGCTGACATACTGTTGGGGCAAGTGCTGTTCGCGAGGAGCACCTATGAAGGCTGACACGGAATTACAATATCATCATCACTGCAATATAATCACGGTATTGCAACAATATGGCAAAGAGCCCATGAATGTAATACAACCCACACGCATTCTAACTATGATAACGATGATGATGATGATTCTGTGTTTACACGGTGTGTAAACAGAGAACACGCAACACTAACACAACACTAACACAACACTAAGACACACTCACACACACACAACACTCACACACACACAACACTCACACACACACCACTAACACACACCACTAACACACACCACTAACACACACCACTAACACACACAACACCAACACCGACACACAACACTAACACAACACCAACAGTAACACACAACACTAACACACAACACTAACACACAACGCCAACACACAACACCAAAACACAGCATCAACACACAACACGAACACACACAACACTAACACACAACAAAAACACACACAACACTACACACACACTAACACACCATAATAACACACAACACTAACACACACCACCAATACACACCACCAACACACACCACCAATACACACCACCAATACACACAACACTAACAAACACCACTAACACACACCACTAATCACACAACAATAACACACACAACACTACACACACACTAACACACCATAATAACACACAACACTAACACACACCACCAACACACACCACCAACACACACCACCAATACACACCACCAATACACACAACACTAACACACACCACTAACACACACCACTAATCACACAACAATAACACACACAACACTACACACACTAACACACCATAATAACACACAACACTAAAAACACACTAACACACATTACAAACACACACCACACCGACACAAAACACACATACGCAACGCTAACCACACAACAATAACACACAACACTACAAACACACTAACACATGCACACAACACAAATACACAACACTACAACACAACACTAACACACAACACCATAAAACACACGACACACTAACAACGCACTACAAACACACATCACAAACACAACAACAGCACGCATCGCTACACAACACAACAATAACACACTGCAAACACACACAGAACAATAGCACGCAACACCACAAACACACTATAACACACAAGCAGCATCACCCATATCTATATTTAGATACATCTCCACCGAGAGACGACCCGGGCCATGCGGCTAAAACGTCGTCCTGTAGAGCAGGGGGCAGGGTGGGGGGCCCGGGGGAGAGTTGGGGGGCTCAGAGGGAACGGTGCCCCCCCCCCAATTCAGAACGGGACTCAGAAGCAGTGCTTTGAGATCTAATTCCACGGGCTGTCGGGGGCCGCTCACTGTGGTGGTGGTGGAGGGGAGGGGAGTCGAGGCTCGATGCTGGCTCTGTGGGTCACTCTTCCGCGGGACGTCGTTGTGAGTGAGAGAGAGCCCCAACATCTTCAGGGGCCGGTCAACGTGCTCTTCGGCTACGCCAAGCTCGCCGTATACAGGGCGAGGAAGGTGGCCCTGGAGGGGCAACGTCCGGCCAGCAGCCTGGGCATCTTCCGCGCTCTGGTCAGAGCCAGGGTGTGTGGGCCGGAGTTCCGCCGTGTGTGGCTGACCCACGCCGTGCCGGCCTTCAAGGAGCAGTGGGCGCTGGAGGAGGCCGTGTGCTCGGTGGCAGATGACGGTAGAGAGCTCTGTGCATGCAGATCTGAGCTACCCCGTTGGAGGCCGTTTGACTGTGGGAAGGGCTGCGTGCAGATGCAGCACTTGTCGTAGTTATTAAAAAGAGAGCGAGAGAGTGAGCGAGAGAGAGCGAAATGGAGTAGGAAGAGAGGGGGCAGAGAGAGAGGGGGCAGAGAGAGAGAGGGGGGGCAGAGAGGGGGTAGAGAGAGAGGAGAGGCAGAGAGGGGGGTAGAGAGAAAGGGAAGGGGGAAGGAGAGCAGAAAAAAATATATTTTGTTGGGTCTTTCATTTAAAAAGGGGGGGTTACATAAAGCAAAGCATTAAAAAAAACCGAAATGATGAACGGAGCAAAGTGCCGACTACACCGAGCATCTTCTTTCTTCCTCTGGTCGTAAAAAAAGAGAGAGAGAGGAGAGAGAGGAGGAGGAGAGAGGGGAGAGAGGAGGAGGGGAGAGAGGAGGAGGAGAGAGGGGAGAGAGGAGGAGGGGAGAGAGGAGGAGAAAGAGGAGAGGAGAGAGGGAAGAGAGGAGGAGGAGAGAGAGAGAGGAGGAGGAGGAGAGCGCTTTCCCAATACGCGCAGCCACTCTGCTCGTTTACTGCCTCTGCACTTTGAACTCGGCCCGAGTTCTCCAGACACACGGAGAGAGCGAGAGAATTATTCTTCCTTTTTTTACAAACATCACGTAGAAAACAGGGGGAGCATAGTCATAGAGTAGGGAGAGAGGGGGTAGAGAGAGAGGGAGGGGGTAAGAAGGAGGAGAGAAGGGCGTGAAATATTTCATTTAATAAGGGGGGGAGGGGGGCACGTATAGCAAAGCATTGAAAACTAAAACAAACCGAAATGATGAACGAAGCAAAGTGCCGACTACACCGAGCATCTTCTTGTTTCCTCTGATCGTAAAAGAAGATAGAGAGAGCGAGAATAAGAGAGACAGAGAGAGAGAGAGATACTTTTTTACTTTAAAACAACTGTTATTGCCGCCAGCAACAACAGCACTGGAGGCGATTTCGATATGAAATACACAAAGTCACCAGCGACACAAATACACAAAGTCACCAGCAACACAAATACACAAAGTCACCAGCAACACAAATACACAAAGTCACCAGCGACACAAACACACAAAGTCACCAGCAACACAAATACACAAAGTCACCAGCAACACAAATACACAAAGTCACCAGCAACACAAACACACAAAGTCACCAGCAACACAAATAACACAAACGCTGTACATCCACGCTGCTGTGGCGCTAAAAAGCACTGCGCACAACACGAAATAAAAGTCACGTGGTGGTGGTGGTCATCGCGCACGTCACGGTGACGAGCGAGCGCTACAGAAGGTGAACACGTGGGGGGTGACGTCCACGCTGGTACAGAGAGGGGCTTGTCCGGCTCCCCAGCATTGAAACAAGACGCGCTGCACATCACCGACACGTGCGTGGTACTCGAGAATGAGACCTGCAGGGCCTCCCACTGGGACAGCTGCCACCTTCCTACCAGGAGCGTCCTGCAGACACGGAGCTCCCTCGCCGTCAGGAGGCTGAACCAGCCGCGATCGGCCGAGGATCTGGTCTTCGAACCGATCCTCAGGAACCCACAGACAGAGCTGCCATCCACCACCGCCGCCACCCCCGGCATGGAGAGGCGCCTCGCCAACGCGCGGCTCACCAGGATGGGAGATCTGGTGGAGCCTGGAACACGGGGCTGGTGGCTCGGGCCAGCAGACATGGCCACAAAGACAGGGGGGCTGCAGTCGCTCCGGGTGGCTGCCCGGATCCTGGCCGGAGCCAAGGGGGCCTTCTCAGCGGCTGCGGGGAGAATGCCGTCCCCATCGGCGTTGGGGATGACGAGGCCCCTCTCGATCCCCCTCCACCGGAGCTCTCAGTCGTGCCACTGCATCGCCAATGCCGACAAACGAAGGCGGATCACAACCTGTGCCGGCTGGAAGACCTGCCGGAGGTGGCCTTCGCAAATGTAAAGAGGAAGGTGCTCTACTCCTACATGGTCCGGTTTCACCAACAGGACACCCTGAGGAGCCACAAGGACCACGCCTGGAGGAGAGCCCTGCCCTGCGTCTCTCCGGAGAGGCCTCGCTGGAGGCAACTCTACTGCAGACCGATGTACAACCGCGTCGGCGACCTCAGCTGGAGCATCGCCCATGGCACCGTCACCGCCTCCCTGGCGCGCTTCACCGACACGTCCCCGGAGTGCCGGTTCTGCGGTAAAGTGGAGACGGTGGCGCACCAATACGTGGAGTGCAAGAGCCTGGACTCGCTGTGTTCAAGGTCCTGAGAAACATCCTCCTGAGGTTCAGCCTCCACTTCTCCCCGACGGTCCTCATCTTTGGATACCCGAAGGGCGACGGACCCCAACATCTTCAGGGGCCGGTCAACGTGCTCTTCGGCTACACCAAGCTCGCCGTGTACAGGGCGAGGAAGGTGGCCCTGGAGGGGCAACGTCCGGCCAGCAGCCTGGGCATCTCCCGCGCTCTGGTCGGAGCCAGGATGAGTGGGCCGGAGTTCCGCCGTGCGTGGCTGACCCACGCCGTGCCGGCCTTCAAGGAGCAGTGGGCGCTGGAGGAGGCTGTGTGCTCAGTGGCAGATGACGGTAGAGAGCTCTGCATGCAGATCTGAGCTGCCCGTCGGAGGCCGTAGGGCTGCGAGAAGGGCTGGGTACAGATGCAGTACTTGTCGTCGTAAGAAAATATGTACATAGAAAACAAGGGGAACATATACATAGAGTAGGGAGAGAGGGGGGTATAGAGAGAGAGGAGGGTAGAGAGAGGGGGGTAGAGAGAAAGGGAAGGGGTAAGAAAGAGCAGAGCGTGAAATCTTTCGTGAAATCTTTCATTTAAAAAGGGGGGGGGGGAGGGGGTGGTTTACATAAAGCAGAGCATTGAAAAAAAAACCGAAATGATGAATGAAGCGAAGTGCCGACTACACCGAGCATCTTCTTGTTTCCTCTGATCGTAAAAAAAACCACGACAGAGCAAGAATGAGAGAGAGAGAGAGAGCGAGGATGACAGAGAGAGAGAGAGAGAACGCTTCACGAATCTGTGCAGGGCCCAAGCTAATCTTCTCTGCATCGTTCCAATTTTAGTAAATGTACTGCCGGAGCAAGGGAGAGCGTGAAAATGAGGGGGCATGAGAGAGAGAGAGAGCGAGAGAGAAAGAGTGAGCGTGGAGTCACTCACTCCGCGTGCCAATGAATCTCAAACGTAGCGCAACACCCCCCTCCCCCCCCCACTTAACTTAGGGGTCTCCACGTAACTGAACTCTTTCAAGTTTTTACTGAATGCTCCCCCACCCACTACCCCCATCACCTCCACCCCCCTACCCCCAACTTAACTCGACGTGAGGCCTCTCCGCAACTGGTAACGCGACAGGGGACTTCAGGGGGGCTTCGAAGCTGGAGGAGGCATCGGAGGCCGCCTGGACGCGCCGATTAAAAGTCAACACGGCAAATAAATAAATCGAGAGGCCATCCGCCATGCCCCCCCCCCCACCCCACCCCACCCGCCCGCCACCCGCCACCACCCCATCCCACACCAACCCACCAACCCCGACGCCCGCGTCTACTTCGCTCGAGGGTGTATTCCTCGACGCATCCCGTCAGCGTTGGCCTACGGCTTAGCGGAACCCCCCCCCCCCTCTGGAGCGGTGCTGAGACTGCAGAACGCCGTCTGGGGCAGCTCACTGGCAGCGGGTTCTAGCGGAGAGTCTTGACTCCTGCTGCTGATGAGACCCTGGATGTCGAAACCGGTTCTTGTCTATAACCATCTGGACACTTCACCAGAATTGGTGAGTGATTGGGCGGGTGGTGAGTGATTGGGTGAATGGTGGCGAGTGGTGAGTGAGTGGCGAGTGAGTGAATGGTGAGTGGTGAGTGAGTGATTGAATGGTGAGTGAGTGAATGGTTGGTGAGTGAGTGAATGGTGAGTGAATGAGTGAATGGTGAGTGAATGATGAATGAGTGAATGGTGAGTGGTGAGTGGTGAGTGAGTGGTGAGTGGTGAGTGAATGGTGAGTGGTGAGTGATTGGGTGAATGGTGAGTGATTGGGTGAATGGTGAATGAGTGAATGGTGAGTGAATGGTGAGTGAATGATGAGGGATTGAATGGTGAGTGAGTGAGTGAATGAATGGTGAGTGAGTAAGTGAGTGAATGAATGGTGAGTGAGTGAATGGTGAGTGAGTGAATGGTGAGTAATTGAATGGTGAGTGAGTGAATGGTGAGTGAATGAGTGAATGGTGAGTGAGTGAGTGAATGGTGAGTGAGTAAGTGAATGGTGAGTGAATGAATGGTGAGTGAGTGAATGGTGAGTGGGTGAATGGTGAGTGAATGGTGAGTGATTGGGTGCATGGTGAGTGAGTGAATGGTGAGTGAATGAGTGAATGGTGAGTGAGTGAATGAATGGTAAGTGAGTGAGTGAGTGAATGATGAGTGAGTGGGTGACTGGTGAGTTGTGTGCTGTTGTGTGAGTGGCTTGATGAATGGGTGAGTCGGTGATCTGAGTGAGTGAGTGGTCTGTAGCGAAGTGAGCTTCTGTGTAAGTTGGGTGAGTGAATGAGTGAGCGAGCTCCCGGGCACGTGCGAGTGAGCGCGCGAATGAGTTGGTGAGCGAGCGAGTTGGTGAGCGAGTTGGTGAGCGAGCGAGTGAGCGAGTTGGTGAGCGCGCGAGTTGGTGAATGAGCGAGTTGGTGAGTGTGCGAGTGAGTTGGTGAGCGAGCGAGTTGGTGAATTAGTAAACGAGCGAGTTGGTGAGTACGCGAGTGAGTTGGTGAGTGAGCGAGTTGGTGAGCGAGCGAGTTGGTGAGCGAGCGAGTTGGTGAGTGAGCGAGTTGGTGAATTAGTGAACGAGCGA
The DNA here is from genome assembly GCF_010993605.1 of Petromyzon marinus. NCBI lineage: Eukaryota > Metazoa > Chordata > Hyperoartia > Petromyzontiformes > Petromyzontidae > Petromyzon > Petromyzon marinus. The sequence continues at coordinate 5,115,449 of NC_046133.1, read as the reverse complement.
GTTGGTGAATTAGTGAACGAGCGAGTTGGTGAGTGCGCGAGTGAGTTGGTGAGTGAGCGAGTTGGTGAGTGAGCGAATTGGTGAGCGAGCGAGTTGGTGAGTAAGTGAGCAAGCGAGTTGGTGAGTGCACGAGTGAGTTGGTGAGTACGCGAGTTGGTGAGCGAGCGAGTTGGTGAGTGAGCGAGTTGGTGAGTGAGCGAGTTAGTGAGTTGGTGAGTGAGCGAGTTGGTGAGTTAGTGAACGAGCGAGTTGGTGAGTGCGTGAGTGAGTTGGTGAGTGAGCGAGTTGGTGAGTGAGCGAGTTGGTGAGTTGGTGAGTGAGCGAATTGGTGAGTAAGTGAGTGAGCGAGTTGGTGAGTGAGCGAGTGAGTTGGTGAGCGAGCGAGTTGGTGAGCGAGCGAGTTGGTGAGCGAAATGGTGAGCGAGCGAGTTGGTGAGTGCGCGAGTTGGTGAGCGAGTTGGTGAGCGAGTTGTTGAGCGAGCTGGTGAGCGAGTGAGTTGGTGAGCGAGCGAGTTGGTGAGCGAGCGAGCGAGTTGGTGAGCGAGCGAGTTGGTGAGCGAACGAGTTGGTGAGCGAGCGAGTTGGTGAGCGAGCGATTTGGCGAGCGAGCGAGTTGGTGATTGAGCGGGTGAACGAGTTGGTGAGCGAGCTAGTTGATGAATGAGCGAGTTGGTGAACGAGCGAGATGGTGAGCGAGCGAGTTGGTGAGCGAGCGAGCGAGTTGGTGAGCGAGTTGGTGAGCGAGCAAGCGAGCGAGTTGATGAGTGAGCGAGTTGGTGAGCGAGTGAGTGAGCCCGTTGAGCGAGCGAGTTGGTGAGCGAGCGAGTTGGTGAGCGAGCGAGTTGGTGAGCGAGCAAGTTGGTGAGCGAGCGAGTTGGTGAGCGAGCGAGTTGGTGAGCGAGTGAGTGAGCCCGTTGAGCGAGCGAGTTGGTGAGCGAGCGAGTTGGTGAGCGAGCAAGTTGGTGAGCGAGCAAGTTGGTGAGCGAGCAAGTTGGTGAGCGAGCAAGTTGGTGAGCGAGCGAGTTGGTGAGCGAGTGAGTGAGCCCGTTGAGCGAGCGAGTTGGTGAGCGAGCGAGTTGGTGAGCGAGCGAGTTGGTGAGCGAGCGAGTTGGTGAGCGAGCGAGTTGGTGAGCGAGCGAGTTGGTGAGAGAGTGAGTGAGCCCGTTGAGCGAGCGAGTTGGTGAGCGAGTGAGTTGGTGAGCGAGCGAGTTGGTGAGCGAGCGAGTTGGTGAGCGAGTGAGTGAGCCCGTTGAGCGAGCGAGTTGGTGAGCGAGCGAGTTGGTGAGCGAGCGAGCGAGTTGGTGAGTGAGCGAGTTGGTGAGCGAGCGAGTTGGTGAGCGAGCGAGTGAGCCCGTTGAGCGAGCGAGTTGGTGAGCGGACACACATTGTGCGGTGACTACGGCTCACCACACATCAAGCAGAGGACCCTTGGAGCGAGTAACGTGGACTCAGTGCTCCGGTTTACAAAACACGAAGAGTCGCAGTCGGAGGAGGAGACGCAGCAGCAGCAGCGATGATGATTCACTCCCTCGGCACGTTCAACCACCCTTGACGTGATAGCTGCTGCATTGACTGGCATAGAGACCCATAGACTGGCATAGAGACCCATAGACCGGCATGGAGACTCATAGACCGGCATAGAGACCCATAGCCCGGCATAGAGACCCATAGACCGGCATAGAGACCCATAGACTGGCATGGAGACCCATAGACCGGCATGGAGACTCCTAGACCGGCATAGAGACCCATAGACCGGCATGGAGACTCATAGACTGGCATAGAGACCCATAGACCGGCATGGAGACTCCTAGACCGGCATAGAGACCCATAGACCGGCATAGAGACCCATAGACTGGCATGGAGACTCATAGACCGGCATAGAGACCCATAGACCAGCATAGAGACCCATAGACTGGCATAGAGACCCATAGACCGGCATGGAGACTCCTAGACCGGCATAGAGACCCATAGACCGGCATGGAGACTCATAGACTGGCATAGAAGACCCATAGACCGCCATAGAGACCCATAGGCCAGCATAGAGACCCATATAACTGGCATAGAGAGCTATGGATTCACATTGGGACCCACGCACATACGCGGAGACACATGGGCCCACACAGAGATCTGTCCAAACGAATCATCATCATCACAGCAGCAGCGACGATCACGCCTCCGCTACTCCAGACGCAATAACCCCGCTTGTCAACCAGCTGGATGTTCCGGCTGTAGCTCTTCATTGACATAATTAGCCGTACGGAGCAGAGATCTACAGACTCACATGGAGACCCATAGACCGCCATAGAGACCCATAGACCGGCATAGAGACCCATATACTGGTATAGAGACGCATAGACCGGTATAGAGACCCACAGACCGGCATAGAGACCCACAGACCGGCATAGAGACTCATAGACCGGCATAGAGACCCACAGACTGGCATAGAGACTCATAGACCGGCATAGAGACCCACAGACTGGCATAGAGACTTGTAGCACACAGAGACCCCCATAGCCTCGCATAGAGAGCTATGCATTCACATTGGGACCCACGCACGGACATGGAGACCGGGCCGGATTAAGATTTCGTCGGCCCCTAGGCTAGAATTACTGTGTGCCCCCCCCCCCCCCCAGTAATATTTGCAAAAGGGAAACAAAATTAAATGATTTTTTTTAATTATATTTACAATAGCTAACAACAAATACAATTCAGCATTCACAAGTGAAGTCACTTTTCACTTCATCTCTGGAGGCCCTCTCCAGCTGGTGGAGGCCCCGCTGGGCTGCAGCCCCTAAAGCCCCCACCCCACGCCTTGATCCGGCCCTGGATGAGAACCCATAGGCCCATCATCATCGGTATCATCAGCAGCATCATCAGCAGCGTCATCAGCAGCATCATCAGCATCATCATCAGCGCAACAGGAGCAGTGACATCAACGAGCCACGCGGAAAGACGCGAGGAGGTTTTGCCGGGCGCGACACGACCCCACTGCGTGGCGAGTATCACACACGCGTGGTGGTGGTGAGCACACACACACACACCACAAACACGTGGTGGTGAGCACACACACACACCACACACACGCGTGGTGGTGGTGAGCACACACACACACACACCACACACACGTGGTGTTGGTGGTGAGCACACACACACCACACACACGCGTGGTGGTGGTGAGCACACACACACACACCACACACACGCGTGGTGGTGGTGAGCACACACACACACACCACACACACGCGTGGTGGTGGTGAGCACACACACACACACCACACACACGCACGCGTGTCGAGTGTGCCCCGAGCCTCACCGGTCCCCACTGCGCGCAGGGTAGCGACGTCCTCCGATGGAGGCGTCCGCCCGCGGCTCCGTGCGCAGCAGCCGCAGCAGCAGCCGCAGCAGCGGCGGCACCGACCCCTGGGATGGCGTCGCTGGAGACGAACGAACTCGACCGACGTCTCGACCTCAGCGCCGACATCGCCACGTTGGACGACGACGACGACGAGGAGGAGGAGGAGACGAACGCGCACGGTCTGCCCGAGACCCCCGCCCTGCCTCCTCTCCTCGCCGCTTCTCCCCCCACCACCACCGCCACCGCCGCCGCCGCTGCCGCCGCCGCCTCATCGACACCCGCGCCGCGACCCCCTCGGCCCCCTCGGCCCCGCCGGCCCGAGGCGAGACGCAGCAGCAGCGCCGAGCGCCGCAGCCGCGCGGCGAGCAGCGAGCCGACGAGGGCGCTCGCGTAGCCCGCGTAGGGCCGCGCGCGCACGGGCGCTGCGTCGAGGGCGCACAGCGCCACGAGACGCGCCGCCGCCGTGGCGGCCGCGAGGGCCGCGCGGTGCGGGGCCGGCACGGCGCGGGGCGCGGGCGCGAGCCAGGCGGAGGCCGCGAGCAGGGGGGGCAGCGCGGCGGAGAGGGTGGCCGCGAGGGCTTCGCTGCGCGCGCACAGCTGCAGGGTCGCCTCGGCAACGCAGCAGGCGGCGGCGAGGCGAGGGATGAAGCCGGCGGCGGCGGCGTGGTGGTGGTGGTGGTGGTGGTCGTCTCCGCCTGGCGCGCCCACGCCTCGAGCGCGCTCCTCGTCGTCCTCGTCGTCCTGCTCGTCGTCGTCCTGCTCGTCGTCCTGCTCCTCTCCCCGCCGCGGAGCAGCGGGGGAGCCGCCGTGGCGTCGACGACGCCGGGTGAGCCACAGCGAGAGCCAGAAGAAAGCTCCCACGAGGCCGAGCAGAGGCACCAGGGTGGGGCACGTGGCGCGCAGCGCGGCCTCCACCCGCATGCTGAGCGTCAGCAGCACGCTGCCACCGCTGGTGGTGGCCGTGGCGATAGTGGAGGAGGTCGCCGATGGTGGCGGTGATGATGATGAGGAGGAGGAGGAGATGCAGCCCAGGAGTATGACAGTGCCGACCGCGGCGGCGGCGACGGCGACGCAGAGGAGTGCGGGGCAGCGACTCCCCCGGGCTGGGCTCGCGACGTCTCGGCGCTCCACCTCCTCCTCGTTCTCCTCCTCCTCCTCCTCGTCCTGCTGCTCCTGCTGCTGCTGCTGCTGCTCCTCGTCACAGGACGCGGCCTTCACGCAGCCGTTGCTGTCCGGGCTGCGCCACGCCGGCGACTCCGCACGGAACGACGCCGCGCCTCGGCTCGCGGAGCGCGGAGCAGGCGCGGGTCGCTCCGTGCTCATTCTCCTCCTCCCTCCTCCTCCTCCTCCCTTCTCCTCCTCGTCGGCTCCCCGTGCGCCCAGCGGCAGCGGGAGCAGCAGTCACGCGTAGGGGCAGAAGCAGGAGAAGTAGTCACACGTAGGGGCAGCAGTAGGTCACGCATGGGGGAGCAGCGGCAGCTTCAGCAGGAGTAGCCACGCGTAGGGGCAGCAGCAGCAGCAGGAGGAGTCACGCGTAGGGGCAGCAGCAGCTGTAGACGGAGTAGTCACGCGTAGGGGCAGCAGCTGTAGACGGAGTAGCCACGCGTAGGGGCAGCAGCAGGAGTAGCCACGCGTAGGGGCAGCAGGAGGCACGCGTAGGGGCAGCAGCTGTAGACGGAGTAGTCACGCGTAGGGGCAGAAGCAGCAGGAGGAGTCACGCGTAGGGGCAGTAGCTGTAGACCGAGTAGTCACGCGTAGGGGCAGCAGCTGTAGACGGAGTAGTCACGCGTAGGGGCAGCAGCAGGAGGAGCTGTTACGGAAAAGGCAGCGCGCGCGGCGCGGCAATGCGTGGCCATGGTGTCTCCTCTCCCCCCCTCCTCGCGTTCCACGTGTGTGTGTGTGTACACGTGTGTGTGTGTACACGTGTGTGTGTGTGTGGCCTCAAGGTGCACATAGCCTGGCACAAGCGTCGTGGTGACGTCACCGCCACTTAGTGGCGAATGGCGGTTGTTGTTGTGCGTACACGTGTCTGTGTGTGTGTACACGTGTGTAGAAGCGTGTGTGTGTGTGTGTACACGTGTGTGTGTGTGTGTACACGTGTGTGTGTGTGTGTGTCCGCTCACGGCTTCTCCACCACCACCTCCTACCACCATCCGCGCCGCCACCACCACCGTGGAGAAGCCGCGCTCCGAATCGCTGGAGCGAAGTGCGGCTACGGGACCCTCCTGGCTCCCTCCCCTGCCCCCTCCTCCCCCCCCTAACCCCTCCTCCCTCCCCAACTCCCCTCCCTCTCTCCCCAACTCCCCTCCCTCTCTCCATCATCCCTCGATCTCTTCGCTCCACTCACCGCTCCTCCCCATCCTCTCCCCTTCCGTCTCCTCCTCTCCTCCATCCCCATTCCTCCCTCCATTCCAGTTCCCCCCACTCCCTCCCCACACTTTGCCCCATCCCCCGCCTTGTGGAGGCGCGCGCAGCCGCGGCCCCGCCCGGCGGAGAAGCCGCGCGAAAAACGCGAAGCGGAGTAGATCCGACTGGAGTGGAGTGGATCCGCCTGGAGTGGAGTTGATCCGACTGGAGTGGAGTGGATCCGACTGGGGTGGAGTGGATCCGACTGGAGTAGAGTGGATCCGACTGGAGTGGAGTATTCATGGAGTCGAGTCGAGAGGAGGGTCACGTGTGGCGTTCAGCGGAGGCGAGTTGTTCGTGAGCTTTAGCGGAGTTGACTTTTGATTTGAGTGGAGCTGAGCTGTGTTTAGTGGCGTGTGTGGTCGTTGTTGAGTGGTAGTCGACTGTAGTTGAGTGGAGTTGAGTGGGTTTAAGTTGAGTGGATTTGAGTTGAGTATAGTTGAGTGGAGTTTGAGTGGGTTTCAAGTTGAGTGGAGTTGAGTATAGTTGCGTGAAGTGGAGCTGAGTGGGTATAAAGTTGAGTGGAGTTGAGTATAGTTGCGTGAAGTGGAGTTGAGTGGGTTTAAGTTGAGTGGAGTTGAGTTTAGTTGAGTAGAGTTTGAGTGGGTTAAAAGTTCAGTGGAGTTGAGTGTGTTGAAGTTGAGTGGAGTTGAGTATAGTTGACCGGAGTTGCATGGCGTATAGTTGAGTGGAGTCAGGTTGAGTGGAGTTGAGTGGTTTTACGTTAAGTGGAGTTTAATTGAGTTGAGTGGCATTAAGTATAGTTGAGTGGGTTTAAGTTGAGTGGAGTTGAGTGGGTTTAAGTTGAGTGGAATTGAGTGGGTTTAAGTTGAGTGGAGTTGAGTATAGCTTACCAGAGTTGCGTGGAATATAGTTGAATGGAGTGGAGTTGAGTGGAATTTAGTGGGTTTAAGTTGAGTGGAGTTGAGTATAGTTGACTGGAGTTGTGTGGAGTGGAATTCAATGGAGTTCAGTGGATTTAAGTTGAGTGGATTTAAGTGGAGTTGAGTTTAGGCAAATCTTCACCATCACTTATCATTTCCAGGATTTTAATCACCACACCACTTAACCAGATCACCTAACTAGACTGCTTAAACCAGACCTCGGTGACGAGATTGTTAACTTCCTCGCCTGGTATCCAGGAGGTCGTGGGTTCAATGCCGACCTTGACACTTGATGTACATTTGGAGTTTGCGGTGCCTCTCCCTCTCTCTAACCAGGCCTTAACCAAATCACACAACTACATCGATTCACCAGATTCGTTAACCAGGTCGCTAAACTATTCCGCTTAACCAGGTCACTTAAACCAGACTTCTAAGCCAACAACGAGTGCAATTACCCGCCGCTCAAATCATTCAAGCATCGGTGTCAATCTCCCGTGTACCGCCCTGGTCAGGGAAATTCCACGTTCCTCCGACGGGAGCCAGTACATCGGCAGCATTTCCCGAATCATCTCGACGGAGCAAGATCCTCATGAACACGTGTGTTGGGCGAGTCCAGAGAGTGAGAGAGAGAGTGCGTGTGTGTGTGTGTGCGCATACGCGCGCTTGTCCTACTCACTTGCCCCAACAGTCTGCTTGAGGCTACACGGGGTACCTTTGCCTGTGTGTGTGGACCTACTGTGTACCGAGCACTTGCCACAACAGTCTGTTGAGGCTACACGGGGGACCTTTGTCTGTGTGTGTGCCTACTCTGTACCCAGCACTTGCCCCAACAGTCTGATGAGGCTACACGGGGGACCTTTGTCTGTGTGTGTGTGCCTACTCTGTACCCAGCACTTGCCCCAACAGTCTGATGAGGCTACACGGGGGGCCTTTGTCTGTGTGTGTGGACCTACTCTGTACCCAGCACTTGCCCCAACAGTCTGATGAGGCTACACGGGGCACCTTTGTCTGTGTGTGTGCCTACTCTGTACCCAGCACTTGCCCCAACAGTCTGATGAGGCTACACGGGGCACCTTTGTCTGTGTGCGTGCCTACTCTGTACCGAGCACTTGCCCCAACAGTCTGATGAGGCTACACGGGGGACCTTTGTCTGTCTGTGAGGACCTACTCTGTACCCAGCACTTGCCCCAACAGTCTGATGAGGCTACACGGGGGACCTTTGTCTGTGTGTGTCACGTATCGCGTTGAAGCAATCATCATCAGGCGCGTGCGGCGTGTTGTCGCAGACCTCGCTCGACCGCTTCAGGAACAACAGCGGCGACCGTCCGTCTTTGTCGCCACATCGTCACATCCACACATCGTCATCGTCACATCGTCATCGTCACATCGTCATCGTCACATCGTCATCGTCACATCGTCATCGTCACATCGTTACATCGCCACATCGTCACATCGTCACATCAACGCATCCACACATCGTCACATCGCCACATCGTCACATCGTCATCGTCACATCCACACATCGTCACATCCACACATCGTCACATCGACACATCGTCACATCGTCACATCGTCACATCGTCATCGTCACATCGTTACATCGTCACATCGTCATCGTCACATCCACACATCGTCACATCCACACATCGTCACATCGTCATCGCCACATCGACACATCGTCACATCGTCACATCGTCATCGCCACATCGACACATCGTCACATCGTCACATCGTCATCGTCACATCGTCATCGTCACATCGTCATCGTCACATCGTCATCGTCACATCGTCATCGTCACATCCACACATCGTCGCATCGTCACATCGCCACATCGTCACATCGCGCCGTTTCATTCCCTTGTGCGCTCATTCGTTCGCTCGTTCTCCTCTGCTCGTCGCTGCTCCTCGTGAAGCTCATTCGCTCGCGATCGTCACTCAAGGCGCTCTTCATTCGTCCGTTCGCTGCATCGTTCACCGTTCATTCACTCGCCTCGCGCGCTCATTCACTCGCCCTCCCCTCCCTCCCCTCCTTCCCTCCTCATTCACTCGAAGCGCGATCTTTCATTCCCTCGTGCGCCGGCTCGCCTCATTCACCCACGCGCTCATTCACTCGCCCCCCCTCCCCTCCTTCCCCTCCTTCCCTCCTCATTCACTCGCCCTCCCCTCCCCTCCCCTCCTTCCCCTCCTTCCCTCCTCATTCACTCGCCCTCCCCTCCTTCCCTCCTCATTCACTCGCCCTCCCCTCCCTCCCCTCCTTCCCTCCTCATTCACTCGCCCTCCCCTCCCCTCCCTCCCCTCCTTCCCTCCTCATTCACTCGAAGCGCGATCTTTCATTCCCTCGTGCGCCGGCTCGCCTCATTCACCCACGCGCTCATTCACTCGCCCCCCCTCCCCTCCCTCCCCTCCTTCCCTCCTCATTCACTCGCCCTCCCCTCCCCTCCCTCCCCTCCTTCCCTCCTCATTCACTCGAAGCGCGATCTTTCATTCCCTCACTCACGCGCTGCCATTCACATCGATCACGCTCCGGCTCGCTCCGGCTCGCTCGCTCACTATTCCCAACCCCGCCCCCTCCACTCGTTCGCTCCTCATTCACTCGCGCGCGAGTATTTCATTCACTCGCGCGCGACCTTTCATTCCCTGGCACGTGCGCTCGACAGACAGAGAGAGACAGCCGCGGAAATGTGAACCGATGCCCAGGAACGACCCAAAAAAATCAGAGAGAGAGGGAGAGAGAGACAAAGGTTCACCCCCCCCCCCTCCTCACCCGTGTAGCCTTCACAGGCTGCTGGGGCAAGTGCTGTTAGCGAGCAGCAGCAGCAGCACCTATGAAGGCTACCGGCACTGTGGCACACGAGGGGGGTGGGTGTCCAGCACCACGCCAAGGCCGCCTTTGTCTCCCTCAGTGGCGACGATTTACTACACATCGCACCAGGTTACTCGTTTGAGGCCGAGTCGACCTAGGGGAGGCCCAGGACCGGTTCAGATAATGGTCACCGGTGGTGTTGGCCGTGAGCGGGAATCGAACCCGGGTCGCCGGGATTCGTAGCGCAGCGCAGCGCAGCGCTAACCGCTGCACCACCGCTCCCCACACACACGGACAAAGATAACCCCGCGTAGCCTTTGGGGCAAGCGCTGTCGGCGAGTAGCAGCACCACCACCAGCAGCACCAGCTGTGAAGCCCGGCACGGCCGACGCGAGCCCCGTGGGTGGCCAGCGCCCGCGCCCGTCCGCCTTTGTTTCCCCTACCACCGCCGCAGTTCGAGTCACGCTCGCCCGTGGCCGAGGGCCCGGTTCGCGGACGTCGGCCCTCCACCGATGCAGCGGCCGCGGAGACCGGTAGCCGGCGGCCAAGCGCTCGGCGCGACTTCGGCCGGAGGGCGCTGCGGGCCCCGTGGGGCGAGGGGCGGGGCGTGCCGGGTACGTGTGGGTAACCAACTTGATTGGGGAACATTCCCCCCCATCCACCCACCCACAAATCCCGCCACGCACCAACCAACCCACCCACCCACCCAACAACCCACGCACCCCCCCACTCACCAACCAACCCAACCACCTCACACTCACCAACCCACCCACCAACCAACCCACGCACCCCCCCACTCACCAACCAACCCACCCACCCCACACTCACCAGCCCACCCACCCAACAAGCCACCCACCAAACACTCACCAACCCACCCACCAACCCCCCCCCCCCCACCCATCAACCTACCAACGCCCTCACCACCCCCCCCCCACCCACAAACCCCCCCACAAACCCCCCAACCCCCCCACCAACCCCCCAACCCACCCACCAACCCCCCCGTGTCACATCCTCCTCCTCCTCCTCTCCCACCCCCACTCTGGCTGTCGTTGTTCATATTTCATGGAGATTTCTCATCACCACGAGGGGGGGGGGGCGTTGGGGGGCGTGCGGACGACTCCGCTATTTTTAGCTCACAAATGGAGGCCTCGTGAATGATTTAAGCCGGGCCGACTCTGCGCATTAACCACGTGGTGGTGGCGGTCGTGGTGATGGCGATGATGGTGGTGATGGTGGGGGTGGTAGTGATGATGGTAGTGGTGGTGGTGATGGTGGTGATGGTGGTGATGGTGATGATGATGGTGGTGGTGGTGGTGATGATGGGCATCGGCGCATCCACACAACATTATTGTACGCATGCCGGGTCCAAGCAATAACATCTGCTAGACTACATAGTGACGGAACAGCGGATGCGGGCCCATGGCCTTGACACCAGGACCTACCGTGGAGCTGATCTGCCCACTAACCATCGGCTTGTCATCTGTAAGATGCGCCTGCCATTCTTCCATTCCGGTGGTGGGTGTACACCCAGGACCCCATTCAAGCCCTTAGTGGCATGGTCTCAGCTGATGAAAGTTGAAAGCGAGAATTTCATCATCGCTTGCAGCTGGGTTTGGCATCGTCCCCCACTCCTCCTGATGTCGAGGGGAAATGGGCGAGGTTTAGGACTGTGGCTCATGCAGCTGCAACGGCTGCTTTGGGTACGCGGTGCAGACGTCCCCAGAGACAGGCCCGCTCTCATCGTCTGCTGTATCCCACGTCAGAGAATGAGGAGGCTTATGCTGATGATCTGGTGATTGCTGCTGACTCAGATGAGGAGTTGGCGGCACTGCTGCTGAACGTGGAGCGTGCCACTGCGAGGTGAGGCCTTACCATCAGCCCCACCAAAACTAAGCACCTGCCTGAGTATTTTGTTCCATCAGACACTCCACCCCCACAACTCCCAATTGGCGACGGGGCAGTTGCGGAGTGAGTGGAGAGTGTCCCATACCTGGGCAGTGTGCTCATGACCGGCTTCGGTTTGACAACAGAGGTCTCACTCTGAATCAGTTGAACAGCATTATCTTTTAATTGGTTGCGTAACGCTGTGTGGAAGCTACCTGGTCTCTCGCTCCACACAAAGATTCGGGTCTTCTCGGCCACGGTCATGCCCTCCTCTATGCTTGCGAAATGTGGACCCCCTAATGGAACATCTTCGCCAGTTAGAAACATTTAGGCTGGCCTGCCTACGATCCATCCTGCGTTAAACCATTTTGGATTGTGTGAGGAGCTCACAAATCCTTGAAAGATCTAGACACAGTTCCATCAATAAGCTCCTCTGGCAGGCAATGCAGCGTTGGATAGTTATGTAGTGCACATGCCCAGCCACCGCATGCCTAAACAGCTTTTATATGGCCAGATCGAGTGGCTAAACGGGTGTGGCATGGGCTAGAGATGGAGTGATGTGGTACAAGAGGATGTGGAGCTCAGTCGACCTGCTGATGACCGGTACCAGCGGTGTCAAGATCGGCCTCTGTGGAGGAAGCTTGTGAAGGATGCTACTGGGCAGTTTGAGGCATTCGCCCCCCAGCAACAACGGAGGACAGAGGAGCGACGCCTACAACAATGTGTGGAGTGCCGAGCGGCTAAATCACAGTAAGTTTTCATCTTCTTTGGTTCTTTCGGTAAAGTCACGTAGAATGAGAATAAAATAATAAAATAAAACTATAAAATTCTCACGACGTTTTATTTTATTATTTTATTCTCATTCTACGTGACTTTACCGAAATAACCAAAGAAGATGAATCCTTGCAGTCACGAAAGCTTTAAATCGAAATTTCACAGTAAGTTGGCACAGTATGGGGCAGTCATCTCAGTCACTCGACCCCTTGTGGCACCTGCTGGGTCTGCTCCGTGACCTACTGCCAGCGGGCAGTTGACACTTTACGTGGCCTTAACGTGCACATAGCCTGGCACAAGCGCCGTGGTGACGTCACTGCCACATAGTGGCGAGCGGCGGTTGTTGTTGAGGTGGTGGTGATGATGGTGGGGAGGAGCAGTAGTGTCTATCGGACTGGAACTTGCCTACCCACTCACTCACCTACTCGCCCACCCACTCACATACTCGCCCACCCACTCACCTACTCGCCCACCCAATCACCTACTCGCCCACCCACTCACCTACTCAGTCGTTCTGGAGCTCACTACCGCTGCACGATGTTCGAGACTTGTCAGAGACATTGAACCAGTCCAGTCGAAGATGCGAGACAGAGCTGCTTCGTAGAGCTTACCAATGTATGGGGACTGCGCACTCGTGAAAACCTACTAGGCTATAAGAGTTGCGAGTTTATAAATGTACCAACTTACATTGGGTACCATCTAAGGTGGATGTCTCAGGGCGTATGGCCGATGACACGTGGCGAGGCACGGGTGATCACGTGGCGAGGCACGGGTGATCACGTGGCGAGGCACGGGTGATCACGTGGTGAGGCACGGGTGATCACGTGGCGAGGCACGGGTGAACACGTGGCGAGGTTCGTGTGAACACGTGGTGAGACTCAGGCAATCACGTGAGAGGTTCAGCTGATCACGTGACGAGGTACGGGTGATCACGTGGGCGAGGTACGATGTTATGGGTTGACTGCTGTGCCAGGCTAGGTGCAGGAGCTCACGAGACAGACCGAGGTGTTTACCTGTTGACCGACCGGGATGACCGGCAGATTCACCACCTGTGCTCCCCGACTGTGCCACGTGGTGAATATTCAACTGGACACGCACGCACGTGACCTCAGTCGCAGGTGAGGGCTCAATGCAATGCGATAAATACCGCTGTGGGTGTCAATAAGCAGCTGCATGAACACGAAGAGGCGACTCAAATACTCCCAAGCGTACACACACACAAAACACAAGGCGTGCGCGGGTGTGTGGTGAGGAGTGTGGTGCGGAGTGGTGAGCGGCGTGTGGTGGTGAGTGGTGTGTGTGTGGCAGAGAGTTGCGCGTGGTGGTGAGTGGTGCATGTGGTAGGGAGTGGCGCGTTTTTGGTGAGTGGTATTTGGTGGTGCTTGTGGTGGTGAGTGGTGTCTTGCGGTGCGTGTGGTGTGTAGTCGCTATTGCAGGAGGGAGACACCGGATAGGGGAGCGTTCCTGCGTATGTCTGTTGAACTACGTACGGTGTGAACTTCCTTCGCACCGTACGTAGCGAACCGTGCTCATCGGAGGTGCGATCGCTTGGGCTGAATCCCAGCAGTGTGAACGAGTGAGGCGGTGCACAGGACAACAGGTGTGGCTGAGCACGTGGTGATGTTCAGTTGATCACGTGGTGAGACACAGATAACCACGTGGAGAGGTGCGGAAGATCACGTGGTGATGTTCATTTGATCACGTGCCGAGGTTCGAGTGACACGTGGCGAAGTTCGGATGATCACGTGGCGATCCTCAGGTGATGACGTGCCGAGGTTAGGGTAATCACGTGGCGATGTTCGGGTGATCGCGTGGCGAGGTACGAGTGATCACGTGGCGAGGTACGGGTGATCACGTGTTTGAATGATCACGTGGCGATGTTCGGATGATCACGTGGCGATCCTCATGTGATCACGTGCCGAGGTTCGAGTAGTCACGTGGCGATGTTCGGATGATCACGTGGCGCTCCTCAGGTGATCACGTGCCGAGGTTCGGGTAATCACGTGGCGATGTTCGGATGATCATGTGGCGATCCTCAGGTGATCACGTGCCGAGATTCGGGCAATCACGTGGCGAGCTTCAGCTAACCACGTGGAGAGGTTCGAATGATCACGTGGGCGAGGCACTGGTGACCACGTGGCGAGGTTCGTCCGATCACGTGGCGAGGTTTAGTCGAACACGTGGCTAGGAGGTGCGACCCTCCACATAAGCTCTGCTTCATCTCCACCCCCCCCCCCCTTCCCCATCACGCCTCCTGCCCTGCCCCCCACCCCTCCCCCCAGGCCTAATGGCTCCGCAGCAGCAGCAGCAGCTGTATAATTGATGATGCGCGAGTGAAAGATGCGCGCGGAGCTCCGTGTCGTGGGGCCGAGACGTCAGCCGGAGGACGCGGCCTTTGTGGGGTCGGGAAGATGAGTTATGTACCCTGACCACTACCCCTGTCACTACCATTACCCCTACCACTACCCTGTGACAACCACTACCACTACCCCTATCACTACCACTACACATATCACTACCACTACCCCTACCCCCTACCACTATCACTACCCCTACCACTACCCTGTTAGTACCACTACCCCTATCGCTACCACTACACATATCACTACCACTACCCCTATCACTACCACTACACATATCACTACCACTACCACTACCCCCTACCACTATCACTACCCCTATCACTACCATTACCCCTACCACTACCAAGTGACAACCACTATCCCTATCACTACCACTACACATATCACTACCATTACCCCTACCCCCTACCACTATCACTACCTCTACCACCACCCTGTTAGTACCACTACCCCTGTCACTACCACTACACATATCACTACCACTACCCCCTATCACTATCACTACCCCTATCACTACGATTACCCCTACCACTACCCTGTGACAACCACTACCCCTATCACTACCACTACACATATCACTACCACTACCAACTACCACTATCACTACCACTACCCTGTTAGTACCACTACCCTGTGACAACCACTACCACTACCCCTATCACTACCACTACACATATCACTACCACTACCCCTACCAACTACCCCCTATCACTACCACTACCCTGTTAGTACCACTACCCTTTTCACTACCACTACCCTGCTAGTACCACTACCCTTGTTACAACCCCTACCCAGCCTTTTCCATTTAATATTCCTCACCTCCAATCCCCTTAATCAAACACTCCCCCTGCCTCTAAACCCAATCACCTACCCCCCCCCCCCTTTCAGACCCCGTTAACTAACTAATCAGAGAAGGGGGCTTGTGTCTTCTTTGTTACGTCACGATTGTCCGCGTCTGCACGTGCTTGTGACCGACACGTTTGGTGAGCTATCGATGGTAAGTCAGAGCTGTCAACCCGTACGGTTTACCCCGTATCCTTGTACAGGGAAGTTCCGCTTTCAGGTCCATACGGCGTACAGCCGTTTGAATATGGGCAAACTAAAACCTTTTTTTTGTCTATTTGCTGATGTTTCTCTCCTTGTGATGAGACTTTGTAGGATGAACGTTGAGATTTATAAGGGGCACGGGGTGACCAATGAGGTCTAGGATTGGTCTGTAATAAGGTAGGACACTGAAAAGAGGTTGACAAGTATGTGGTGGTGAGTGTACTAGTGGTGAGTGTAGTAGTGATGAGTGTAGTAGTGGTGAGTGTAGTAGTGATGAATGTACTAGTGGTGAGTGTACTAGTGGTGAGTGTACTAGTGGTGATTGTAGTAGTGGTGAGTGTAGTAGTGATGAATGTACTAGTGGTGAGTGTACTAGTGGTGAGTGTACTAGTGGTGATTGTCTATTTGTTTGTGTTTCTCACTCGCGATGGGACTTTGTAGGATGGACGTTGAGATATATAAGGGGCACGGGGTGACCAATGAGGTCTGAATTTGTCTGTAATACGGTAGGGCACTGATAAGGGGTTTACAGCAGTGGTAAGTGATACAATCTCTCCACACGAACACGAATGAGATAAGATGCCGTGAACTCCCTTCGGCTCATCATCGTCGTCGGGGTTACAGTGGCAACGTTGGAGGTGGTGGTGGTGCCCGGTGTTAGTGGTGGTGGTGCTTGGTGGCAGTGGTGGTGGTGGTGCTTGGTGGTAGTGGTGCTTGGTGGTGGAAGTGACTGAGATCCTCCTGGTGGATGGGCAGACGCACGCTTTCTCTGCGGATCTCCGTGGGACACTCTGTGCCTCTGTGTATCTTTACTTATCTCTGTGTATCTCTCCTTATCTCTGTGTATCTCCGTGTCACCCTAGGTATCCCTGTGTGCCTCCACGCATCTCCATGTGCTTCTGTGTACATCTATGTCCCTCTACGCATCTCCATGATCTTTCCCTCCGCATCTCATCCTGCCCGACAGCCATGAAAGCGTGGATGACCCAACATTTCCTTTTTCTAAATCCTTCCCAAAACCTCAGTACTTTTCTTTTTATCCTCTCACTCACCCCCTTCCTGCACCCTCCAATTGCACCTCCCAGCCTACATCACAAAGCCCCCACACTCACCATGCCCCCCCCCCCCCTCTCTCCATGCCCCGCGACTTTATAATCTCTTGTCACACGTTGTCCCCACCTGAAGAAGGACGCTTGTGTTGCGCCCGAAACGTCGTGATTTAGTTTAGTTTTCATTGATTTTTTTTTTTACCCACGTGACTTTACCGTAACACAAACAGTCACCTGATGATGACTGTTTGTGTTACAGTCGAAACGTCGTGAGAATTTTGTTGTTATATATATATTTTATTATTTTATTGTTTCCCTTCAACGTGACTTTACCGAAAGGACCAAGAATATATATAGTATATACACCCTCCAATTGTTTCTCTACCTCCCCCACCTCCCTCCCCCGATAGCCTCTTCCCAAACTCTACCACCCTAACTCTTAGCGTTACCTTCGATTCCACTCTCCTCTTCACTTCCCACATTGCCTGTATGCGCGCCGTTACCATCTGTACAACATCGGGAAAAATCCGCCCGCTCATCGCCACCACTGGCGCCAAACTCCCCGTCCACTCCCCCTTGTCTTCGATCGTCCGGATTACTGCCACTCGCTCCTGATCGGTCTCCCTGCTTACTACGCCTTCATCCCTCTCCAACACATCCAAGACGCGGCTGCACACGCCCAGCTAAACCTTGCACACACAACCTCACTGCCCTCCTCTCCTTCAACAGCCTCACCGGCTTCCGGTCTGTCGCCGCTGCTTTTTAAAATTCCTCGCCCTAGGCCAGACACGGGCAAAGTACGGCCCCCGGGCCGTATACGGCCCGTTGGGATATTTAATCCGGCCTGTCGAACTTGTCCAAATATTATTATTATTATTAAATTTTACCTTTCTCCTGTAATGCCCCCCATTTCCCCATTAGATGGCGCACTTTGACCGGGAGTTACGACATGTTTTTGTATTGTTCATGTTCGTGCAATTTGTTAAATTGCCTTGCTGATAAATGCTTTGCTACCTGATAAAGGCCAAATCGTTTCATGTAATGGTGTTTACACGTCATTTATATTAAGTTCACACAAACACTCCATCCATCTGTTCCTGGCCCGGCCCCTCTGTCAAATTTTAGAACCCATTGTGGCCCGCGAGTCAACAAATTTGCCCACCCCTGCCCTAGAGTATCCAAAGCTCTGCACGGTCTTGCCCCGGGCCAACCTCTCTTCTCTCATCTCTTTCTACTGTACGTCCCTTCGCGCTCCCTTCGATCTCAATACTCCCGTTTTCTCGCTGTTCCGTCGCCTCCTTGCGCCCAGTCTCGCTTTTGTTCTTTCTTTCTCTCTCTCTCCTTGCCCCGTTGCACCCTGGGACAAACTCGCACCCCACGTCAGACTCTCGCATCACGCTTTCGACCTGTCGCTAGGCCCTCGGCGCCTTTCTCTTGTCGATCGCTTTTTAATCTTCCGCCGCCTTCCACCGCCGACGGGTTCCTTCGCCCGACGCTAGCCCACTCCCAGCCTCCCCGTTCGTCTTCCTGATCCGGGCTCTGACCTCTTTTCACCCGGCCACATCTCTACCCCCAGCCCTACACTGCGCTCCTCCATCGGCTCGACTGCCCGGCCACCACACCTCAGCTCCAACCACCCTCCGCCTAACCTCACCCATGCCCATTTTCACGACTTCACGCACGTGCCCCGTACCCCACTGCCTCTCATCCACGCTGCACCCATCGGAGATCCTCACCCGCCATCACGTTCCACCTTATTATTTTCCGTTAGCTACCCCTGCAGCGTCAGCTCCATTTCACAGCCCCTGTCCCTCAATCCATTCCATCACCTTCCTCGCTGAACGCCGTCAGATTTCATCTTAAAGCGCCCTGCAAAGGGTGCTATAGATATAGATCAATAGAAATAGATCAATAGAAATAGATCAATAGAAATAGATCAATAGAAATAGATCAATAGAAATAGATCAATAGAAATAGATGAATAGAAATCAAGCAATAGAAATAGAGCAATAGAAATAGATCAATAGAAATAGAGCAATAGAAATAGATAAATATAAATAGAGCAATAGAAATAGAAAAATATAAATAGATCAATAGAAATAGATCAATAGAAATCCAGCAATAGAAATAGAGCAATAGAAATAGATCAATAGAAATAGATCAATAGAAATAGATAAGTAGAAATAGATCAATAGAAATAGATCAAGAGAAATAGATCAATAGAAATAGATAAATATAAATAGAGCAATAGAAATAGATAAATATAAATAGATCAATAAAAATAGATCAATATAAATCAAGCAATAGAAATAGATCAATAGAAATAGATCAATAGAAATAGATAAGTAGACATAGAAATAGATCAATAGAAATAGATCAAGAGAAATAGATCAATAGAAAAAAATCAATAGAAATAGATCAATAGAAATAGATCAATAGAAATAGAGCAATAGAAAAAGATCAATATTAATAGATCGATAGAAATAGAGCTATAGAAATAGATCAATAGAAATAGAGCTATAGAAATAGATCAATAGAAATAGATCAATAGAAATAGATCAAAAGAAATAGATCAATAGAAATAGAGCTATAGAATTAGATAAATAGAATTAGATAAATAGAAATAGAGCAAGAGAATTAGATCAATAGAAATAGATCAATAGAAATAGATCAATAAAAATAGATAAATATAAATAGATCAATATAAATAGAGCAATAGAAACAGATCAATGAAAATAGATCAATTGAAATAGATCAATAGAAATAGATCAATAGAAATAGATCAATTGAAATAGATCTATAGAAATAGATCAATAGAATTAGATCAATAGAAATAGATCAATATTAATAGATCAATAGAAATAGAGCTATAGAAATAGATAAAAAGAAATCGAGCTATAGAAATAAATAAATAGAAATAAACCAATACAAGTAGATCAATAGAAATAGATCAATAGAAATAGATCAATAGAAATAGATAAGTAGAAATAGAAATAGATCAATAAAAATAGATCAAGAGAAATAGATCAATAGAAATAGATCAATATAAATACATCAATAGAAATAGATCAATAGAAATAGATCAATAGAAATAGATAAATAGAAATAGATCAATATTAATAGATCAATATAAATAGAGCTATAGAAATAGATGAATAGAAATAGAGCTATAGAAATAGATCAATAGAAATAGATCAATAGAATTAGATCAATATAAATAGAGCAAAATAAATAGAGCAATATAAATAGATCAATATAAATAGATCAATAGAAATAGAGCTATGGAAATAGATCAATAGAATTAGATAAATATAAATAGATCAATATTATTAGATCAATAGAAATAGAGCAATAGAAATAGAGCAATAGAAATAGATCAATATAAATAGATCAATAGAAATAGAGCTATAGAAATAGAGCTATAGAAATAGATCAATAGAAATAGATCAATAGAAATAGATAAATATAAATAGAGCAATAGAAATAGATCAATAGAAATCAAGCAATCGAAATAGAGCAATAGAAATAGATCAATAGAAATAGATAAGTAGAAATAGAAATAGATCAATAGAAATAGATCAAGAGAAATAGATCAATAGAAATAGATCAATAGAAATAAATCAATATAAATAGATCAATAGAAATAGATCAATATAAATAGAGCAATAGAAATAGATCAATATAAATAGATCAATAGAAATAGAGCAATAGAAATAGATAAATAGATCAATAGAAATAGATCAATAGAAATCCAGCAACAGAAATAGAGCAATAGAAATAGATCAATAGAAATAGATCAATAGAAATAGATCAATAGAATTAGAGCAATATAAATAGATCAATAGAAATAGATCAATAGAAATAGATCAATAGAAATAGATCAATAGAAATCAAGCAATTGAAATAGAGCAATAGAAATAGATAAGTAGAAATAGAAATAGATAAATAGAAATAGATCAAGAGAAATAGATAAATAGAAATAGATCAATAGAAATAAATCAATAGAAATAGATCAATAGAAATAGATCAATAGAAATAGATCAATGGAAATAGATCAATATTAGTAGATCAATGGAAATAGAGCTATAGAAATAGATTAATAGAAATAGAGCTATAGAAATAGATCAATAGAAATAGATCAATAGAAATAGATCAATAGAAATAGATCAAAAGAAATAGATCAATAGAAATAGAGCTATAGATTTAGATCAATAGAATTAGATAAATAGAAATAGATAAATAGAAATAGATAAATAGAAATAGATCAATAGAAATAGATCAATAGAATTAGAGCAATATAAATAGATCAATAGAAATAGATCAATAGAAATAGATAAATAGAAATAGATCAATAGAAATCAAGCAATTGAAATAGAGCAATAGAAATAGATAAGTAGAAATATAAATAGATCAATATAAATAGAGCAATAGAAACAGATCAATAGAAATAGATCAAGAAATAGATCAATAGAAATAGATCAATAGAAATAGATCAATAGAAATAGAGCAATAGAAATAGATCAATAGAAATAGATCAATAGAAATAGAGCTATAGAAATAGATCAATAGAATTAGATCAATAGAAATAGATCAATATTAATAGATCAATAAAAATAGAGCTATAGAAATAGATAAAAAGAAATAGAGCAATAGAAATAGATAAATATAAATAGATCAATAGAAATAGATCAATAGAAATCCAGCAGCAGAAATAGAGCAATATAAATAAAGCAAAAGATAAATATAAATAGAGCAATAGAAACAGATCAATAGAAATAGATCAATAGAAATAGATAAGTAGAAATAGAAATAGATCAATAGAAATAGATCAAGAGAAATAGATTAATAGAAATAGATCAATAGAAATAAATCAATAGAAATAGATCAATAGAAATAGATCAATATAAATAGAGCAATAGAAATAGATAAATATAAATAGATCAATAGAAATAGATCAATAGAAATCAAGCAATAGAAATAGAGCAATAGAAATAGATCAATAGAAATAGATCAATAGAAATAGATAAGTAGAAATAGAAATAGATCAATAGAAATTGATCAAGAGAAATAGATCAATAGAAATAGATCAATAGAAATAAATCAATAGAAATAGATCAATAGAAATAGAGCAATAGAAATAGAGATCAATAGAAATAGATCAATGGAAATAGATCAATATTAATAGATCAATAGAAATAGAGCTATAGAAATAGATCAATAGAAATAGAGCTATAGAAATAGATCAATAGAAATAGATCAATAGAAATAGAGCTATAGAATTAGATCAATAGAATTATATAAATAGAAATAGAGCAATAGAATTAGATCAATAGAAATAGATCAATAGAAATAGATCAATAGAAATAGATAAATATAAATAGATCAATATAAATAGAGCAATAGAAACAGATCAATAGAAATAGATCAATATAAATAGAGCAATAGAAATAGATCAATAGAAATAGAGCTATAGAAATAGATCAATAGAATTAGATCAATAGAAATAGATCAATATTAATAGATCAATAAAAATAGAGCTATAGAAATAGATAAAAAGAAATAGAGCTATAGAAATAGATCAATTGAAATAGATCAATAGAAATAGATCAATAGAAATAGATCAAAAGAAATAGATCAATAGAAATAGAGCTATAGATTTAGATCAATAGAATTAGATAAATAGAAATAGATAAATAGAAATAGATAAATAGAAATAGAAATAGATCAATAGAAATTGATCAAGAGAAATAGATCAATAGAAATAGATCAATAGAAATAAATCAATAGAAATAGATAAATAGAAATAGATCAATAGAAATAGAGCAATAGAAATAGAGATCAATAGAAATAGATCAATGGAAATAGATCAATATTAATAGATCAATAGAAATAGAGCTATAGAAATAGATCGATAGAAATAGAGCTATAGAATTAGATCAATAGAATTATATAAATAGAAATAGAGCAATAGAAACAGATCAATAGAAATAGATCAATATAAATAGAGCAATAGAAATAGATCAATAGAAATAGAGCTATAGAAATAGATCAATAGAATTAGATCAATAGAAATAGATCAATATTAATAGATCAATAAAAAGAGAGCTATAGAAATAGATAAAAAGAAATAGAGCTATAGAAATAGATCAATTGAAATAGATCAATAAAAATAGATCAATAGAAATAGATCAAAAGAAATAGATCAATAGAAATAGAGCTATAGATTTAGATCAATAGAATTAGATAAATAGAAATAGATAAATAGAAATAGATAAATAGAAATAGATCAATAGAAATAGATAAATATAAATAGATCAATGTAAATAGAGCAATAGAAACAGATCAATAGAAATAGATCAAGAAATAGATCAATAGAAATAGATCAATAGAAATAGATCAATAGAAATAGAGCAATAGAAATAGATCAATAGAAATAGATCAATAGAAATAGAGCTATAGAAATAGATCAATAGAATTAGATCAATAGAAATAGATCAATATTAATAGATCAATAAAAATAGAGCTATAGAAATAGATAAAAAGAAATAGAGCAATAGAAATAGATAAATATAAATAGATCAATAGAAATAGATCAATAGAAATCCAGCAGCAGAAATAGAGCAATATAAATAAAGCAAAAGATTAATATAAATAGAGCAATAGAAACAGATCAATAGAAATAGATCAATAGAAATAGATAAGTAGAAATAGAAATAGATCAATAGAAATAGATCAAGAGAAATAGATTAATAGAAATAGATCAATAGAAATAAATCAATAGAAATAGATCAATAGAAATAGATCAATATAAATAGAGCAATAGAAATAGATAAATATAAATAGATCAATAGAAATAGATCAATAGAAATCAAGCAATAGAAATAGAGCAATAGAAATAGATCAATAGAAATAGATCAATAGAAATAGATAAGTAGAAATAGAAATAGATCAATAGAAATTGATCAAGAGAAATAGATCAATAGAAATAGATCAATAGAAATAAATCAATAGAAATAGATAAATAGAAATAGATCAATAGAAATAGAGCAATATAAATAGAGATCAATAGAAATAGATCAATGGAAATAGATCAATATTAATAGATCAATAGAAATAGAGCTATAGAAATAGATCGATAGAAATAGAGCTATAGAAATAGATCAATAGAAATAGATCAATAGAAATAGATCAATAGAAATAGAGCTATAGAATTAGATCAATAGAATTATATAAATAGAAATAGAGCAATAGAATTAGATCAAAAGAAATAGATCAATAGAAATAGATCAATAGAAATAGATAAATATAAATAGATCAATATAAATAGAGCAATAGAAACAGATAAATAGAAATAGATCAATAGAAATAGAGCAATAGAAATAGAGATCAATAGAAATAGATCAATGGAAATAGATCAATATTAATAGATCAATAGAAATAGAGCTATAGAAATAGATCGATAGAAATAGAGCTATAGAAATAGATCAATAGAAATAGATCAATAGAAATAGAGCTATAGAATTAGATCAATAGAATTATATAAATAGAAATAGAGCAATAGAATTAGATCAATAGAAATAGATCAATAGAAATAGATAAATATAAATAGATCAATATAAATAGAGCAATAGAAACAGATCAATAGAAATAGATCAATATAAATAGAGCAATAGAAATAGATCAATAGAAATAGAGCTATAGAAATAGATCAATAGAATTAGATCAATAGAAATAGATCAATATTAATAGATCAATAAAAATAGAGCTATAGAAATAGATAAAAAGAAATAGAGCTATAGAAATAGATCAATTGAAATAGATCAATAGAAATAGATCAATAGAAATAGATCAAAAGAAATAGATCAATAGAAATAGAGCTATAGATTTAGATCAATAGAATTAGATAAATAGAAATAGATAAATAGAAATAGATAAATAGAAATAGAAATAGATCAATAGAAATTGATCAAGAGAAATAGATCAATAGAAATAGATCAATAGAAATAAATCAATAGAAATAGATAAATAGAAATAGATCAATAGAAATAGAGCAATAGAAATAGAGATCAATAGAAATAGATCAATGGAAATAGATCAAAATTAATAGATCAATAGAAATAGAGCTATAGAAATAGATTGATAGAAATAGAGCTATAGAAATAGATCAATAGAAATAGATCAATAGAAATAGAGCTATAGAATTAGATCAATAGAATTATATAAATAGAAATAGAGCAATAGAATTAGATCAATAGAAATAGATCAATAGAAATAGATCAATAGAAATAGATAAATATAAATAGATCAATATAAATAGAGCAATAGAAACAGATCAATAGAAATAGATCAATAGAAATAGAGCAATAGAAATAGATAAATATAAATAGAGCAATAGAAATAGAAAAATATAAATAGATCAATAGAAATAGATCAATAGAAATCCAGCAATAGAAATAGAGCAATAGAAATAGATCAATAGAAATAGATCAATAGAAATAGATAAGTAGAAATAGATCAATAGAAATAGATCAAGAGAAATAGATCAATAGAAATAGATAAATATAAATAGAGCAATGGAAATAGATAAATAAAAATAGATCAATAAAAATAGATCAATATAAATCAAGCAATAGAAATAGATCAATAGAAATAGATCAATAGAAATAGATAAGTAGACATAGAAATAGATCAATAGAAATAGATCAAGAGAAATAGATCAATAGAAAAAAATCAATAGAAATAGATCAATAGAAATAGATCAATAGAAATAGAGCAATAGAAAAAGATCAATATTAATAGATCGATAGAAATAGAGCTATAGAAATAGATCAATAGAAATAGAGCTATAGAAATAGATCAATAGAAATAGATCAATAGAAATAGATCAAAAGAAATAGATCAATAGAAATAGAGCTATAGAATTAGATCAATAGAATTAGATAAATAGAAATAGAGCAAGAGAATTAGATCAATAGAAATAGATCAATAGAAATAGATCAATAAAAATAGATAAATATAAATAGATCAATATAAATAGAGCAATAGAAACAGATCAATGAAAATAGATCAATTGAAATAGATCAATAGAAATAGATCAATAGAAATAGATCAATAGAAATCAAGCAATAGAAATAGAGCAATAGAAATAGATCAATAGAAATAGATCAATTGAAATAGATCTATAGAAATAGATCAATAAAATTAGATCAATAGAAATAGATCAATATTAATAGATCAATAGAAATAGAGCTATAGAAATAGATAAAAAGAAATCGAGCTATAGAAATAAATAAATAGAAATAAACCAATACAAGTAGATCAATAGAAATAGATCAATAGAAATAGATCAATAGAAATAGATAAGTAGAAATAGAAATAGATCAATAAAAATAGATCAAGAGAAATAGATCAATATAAATACATCAATAGAAATAGATCAATAGAAATAGAT
Source organism: Petromyzon marinus (assembly GCF_010993605.1). Classification (NCBI taxonomy): domain Eukaryota; kingdom Metazoa; phylum Chordata; class Hyperoartia; order Petromyzontiformes; family Petromyzontidae; genus Petromyzon; species Petromyzon marinus. Next base: position 5,089,433 of record NC_046133.1, on the reverse strand, counting down.
CAATAGAAATAGATCAATAGAAATAGATCAATATTAATAGATCAATATAAATAGAGCTATAGAAATAGATGAATAGAAATAGAGCTATAGAAATAGATCAATAGAAATAGATCAATAGAATTAGATCAATATAAATAGAGCAAAATAAATAGAGCAATATAAATAGATCAATATAAATAGATCAATAGAAATAGAGCTATGGAAATAGATCAATAGAATTAGATAAATATAAATAGATCAATATTATTAGATCAATAGAAATAGAGCAATAGAAATAGAGCAATAGAAATAGATCAATATAAATAGATCAATAGAAATAGAGCTATAGAAATAGAGCTATAGAAATAGATCAATAGAAATAGATCAATAGAAATAGATAAATATAAATAGAGCAATAGAAATAGATCAATAGAAATCAAGCAATCGAAATAGAGCAATAGAAATAGATCAATAGAAATAGATAAGTAGAAATAGAAATAGATCAATAGAAATAGATCAAGAGAAATAGATCAATAGAAATAGATCAATAGAAATAAATCAATAGAAATAGATCAATAGAAATAGATCAATATAAATAGAGCAATAGAAATAGATCAATATAAATAGATCAATAGAAATAGAGCAATAGAAATAGATAAATAGATCAATAGAAATAGATCAATAGAAATCCAGCAACAGAAATAGAGCAATAGAAATAGATCAATAGAAATAGATCAATAGAATTAGAGCAATATAAATAGATCAATAGAAATAGATCAATAGAAATAGATCAATAGAAATAGATCAATAGAAATCAAGCAATTGAAATAGAGCAAAAGAAATAGATAAGTAGAAATAGAAATAGATAAATAGAAATAGATCAAGAGAAATAGATAAATAGAAATAGATCAATAGAAATAAATCAATAGAAATAGATCAATAGAAATAGATCAATAGAAATAGATCAATGGAAATAGATCAATATTAGTAGATCAATGGAAATAGAGCTATAGAAATAGATTAATAGAAATAGAGCTATAGAAATAGATCAATAGAAATAGATCAATAGAAATAGATCAATAGAAATAGATCAAAAGAAATAGATCAATAGAAATAGAGCTATAGATTTAGATCAATAGAATTAGATAAATAGAAATAGATAAATAGAAATAGATAAATAGAAATAGATCAATAGAAATAGATAAATATAAATAGATCAATATAAATAGAGCAATAGAAACAGATCAATAGAAATAGATCAAGAAATAGATCAATAGAAATAGATCAATAGAAATAGATCAATAGAAATAGAGCAATAGAAATAGATCAATAGAAATAGATCAATAGAAATAGAGCTATAGAAATAGATCAATAGAATTAGATCAATAGAAATAGATCAATATTAATAGATCAATAAAAATAGAGCTATAGAAATAGATAAAAAGAAATAGAGCAATAGAAATAGATAAATATAAATAGATCAATAGAAATAGATCAATAGAAATCCAGCAGCAGAAATAGAGCAATATAAATAAAGCAAAAGATAAATATAAATAGAGCAATAGAAACAGATCAATAGAAATAGATCAATAGAAATAGATAACTAGAAATAGAAATAGATCAATAGAAATAGATCAAGAGAAATAGATTAATAGAAATAGATCAATAGAAATAAATCAATAGAAATAGATCAATAGAAATAGATCAATATAAATAGAGCAATAGAAATAGATAAATATAAATAGATCAATAGAAATAGATCAATAGAAATCAAGCAATAGAAATAGAGCAATAGAAATAGATCAATAGAAATAGATCAATAGAAATAGATAAGTAGAAATAGAAATAGATCAATAGAAATTGATCAAGAGAAATAGATCAATAGAAATAGATCAATAGAAATAAATCAATAGAAATAGATCAATAGAAATAGAGCAATAGAAATAGAGATCAATAGAAATAGATCAATGGAAATAGATCAATATTAATAGATCAATAGAAATAGAGCTATAGAAATAGATCGATAGAAATAGAGCTATAGAAATAGATCAATAGAAATAGATCAATAGAAATAGAGCTATAGAATTAGATCAATAGAATTATATAAATAGAAATAGAGCAATAGAATTAGATCAATAGAAATAGATCAATAGAAATAGATCAATAGAAATAGATAAATATAAATAGATCAATATGAATAGAGCAATAGAAACAGATCAATAGAAATAGATCAATATAAATAGAGCAATAGAAATAGATCAATAGAAATAGAGCTATAGAAATAGATCAATAGAATTAGATCAATAGAAATAGATCAATATTAATAGATCAATAAAAATAGAGCTATAGAAATAGATAAAAAGAAATAGAGCTATAGAAATAGATCAATTGAAATAGATCAATAGAAATAGATCAATAGAAATAGATCAAAAGAAATAGATCAATAGAAATAGAGCTATAGATTTAGATCAATAGAATTAGATAAATAGAAATAGATAAATAGAAATAGATAAATAGAAATAGAAATAGATCAATAGAAATTGATCAAGAGAAATAGATCAATAGAAATAGATCAATAGAAATAAATCAATAGAAATAGATAAATAGAAATAGATCAATAGAAATAGAGCAATAGAAATAGAGATCAATAGAAATAGATCAATGGAAATAGATCAATATTAATAGATCAATAGAAATAGAGCTATAGAAATAGATCGATAGAAATAGAGCTATAGAAATAGATCAATAGAAATAGATCAATAGAAATAGAGCTATAGAATTGGATCAATAGAATTATATAAATAGAAATAGAGCAATAGAAACAGATCAATAGAAATAGATCAATAGAAATAGATAAATATAAATAGATCAATATAAATAGAGCAATAGAAACAGATCAATAGAAATAGATCAATATAAATAGAGCAATAGAAATAGATCAATAGAAATAGAGCTATAGAAATAGATCAATAGAATTAGATCAATAGAAATAGATCAATATTAATAGATCAATAAAAATAGAGCTATAGAAATAGATAAAAAGAAATAGAGCTATAGAAATAGATCAATTGAAATAGATCAATAGAAATAGATCAATAGAAATAGATCAAAAGAAATAGATCAATAGAAATAGAGCTATAGATTTAGATCAATAGAATTAGATAAATAGAAATAGATAAATAGAAATAGATAAATAGAAATAGAAATAGATCAATAGAAATTGATCAAGAGAAATAGATCAATAGAAATAGATCAATAGAAATAAATCAATAGAAATAGATAAATAGAAATAGATCAATAGAAATAGAGCAATAGAAATAGAGATCAATAGAAATAGATCAATGGAAATAGATCAAAATTAATAGATCAATAGAAATAGAGCTATAGAAATAGATTGATAGAAATAGAGCTATAGAAATAGATCAATAGAAATAGATCAATAGAAATAGAGCTATAGAATTAGATCAATAGAATTATATAAATAGAAATAGAGCAATAGAATTAGATCAATAGAAATAGATCAATAGAAATAGATCAATAGAAATAGATAAATATAAATAGATCAATATAAATAGAGCAATAGAAACAGATCAATAGAAATAGATCAATAGAAATAGAGCAATAGAAATAGATAAATATAAATAGAGCAATAGAAATAGAAAAATATAAATAGATCAATAGAAATAGATCAATAGAAATCCAGCAATAGAAATAGAGCAATAGAAATAGATCAATAGAAATAGATCAATAGAAATAGATAAGTAGAAATAGATCAATAGAAATAGATCAAGAGAAATAGATCAATAGAAATAGATAAATATAAATAGAGCAATGGAAATAGATAAATAAAAATAGATCAATAAAAATAGATCAATATAAATCAAGCAATAGAAATAGATCAATAGAAATAGATCAATAGAAATAGATAAGTAGACATAGAAATAGATCAATAGAAATAGATCAAGAGAAATAGATCAATAGAAAAAAATCAATAGAAATAGATCAATAGAAATAGATCAATAGAAATAGAGCAATAGAAAAAGATCAATATTAATAGATCGATAGAAATAGAGCTATAGAAATAGATCAATAGAAATAGAGCTATAGAAATAGATCAATAGAAATAGATCAATAGAAATAGATCAAAAGAAATAGATCAATAGAAATAGAGCTATAGAATTAGATCAATAGAATTAGATAAATAGAAATAGAGCAAGAGAATTAGATCAATAGAAATAGATCAATAGAAATAGATCAATAAAAATAGATAAATATAAATAGATCAATATAAATAGAGCAATAGAAACAGATCAATGAAAATAGATCAATTGAAATAGATCAATAGAAATAGATCAATAGAAATAGATCAATAGAAATCAAGCAATAGAAATAGAGCAATAGAAATAGATCAATAGAAATAGATCAATTGAAATAGATCTATAGAAATAGATCAATAAAATTAGATCAATAGAAATAGATCAATATTAATAGATCAATAGAAATAGAGCTATAGAAATAGATAAAAAGAAATCGAGCTATAGAAATAAATAAATAGAAATAAACCAATACAAGTAGATCAATAGAAATAGATCAATAGAAATAGATCAATAGAAATAGATAAGTAGAAATAGAAATAGATCAATAAAAATAGATCAAGAGAAATAGATCAATATAAATACATCAATAGAAATAGATCAATAGAAATAGATCAATAGAAATAGATCAATAGAAATAGATCAATATTAATAGATCAATATAAATAGAGCTATAGAAATAGATGAATAGAAATAGAGCTATAGAAATAGATCAATAGAAATAGATCAATAGAATTAGATCAATATAAATAGAGCAAAATAAATAGAGCAATATAAATAGATCAATATAAATAGATCAATAGAAATAGAGCTATGGAAATAGATCAATAGAATTAGATAAATATAAATAGATCAATATTATTAGATCAATAGAAATAGAGCAATAGAAATAGAGCAATAGAAATAGATCAATATAAATAGATCAATAGAAATAGAGCTATAGAAATAGAGCTATAGAAATAGATCAATAGAAATAGATCAATAGAAATAGATAAATATAAATAGAGCAATAGAAATAGATCAATAGAAATCAAGCAATCGAAATAGAGCAATAGAAATAGATCAATAGAAATAGATAAGTAGAAATAGAAATAGATCAATAGAAATAGATCAAGAGAAATAGATCAATAGAAATAGATCAATAGAAATAAATCAATAGAAATAGATCAATAGAAATAGATCAATATAAATAGAGCAATAGAAATAGATCAATATAAATAGATCAATAGAAATAGAGCAATAGAAATAGATAAATAGATCAATAGAAATAGATCAATAGAAATCCAGCAACAGAAATAGAGCAATAGAAATAGATCAATAGAAATAGATCAATAGAAATAGATCAATAGAATTAGAGCAATATAAATAGATCAATAGAAATAGATCAATAGAAATAGATCAATAGAAATAGATCAATAGAAATCAAGCAATTGAAATAGAGCAAAAGAAATAGATAAGTAGAAATAGAAATAGATAAATAGAAATAGATCAAGAGAAATAGATAAATAGAAATAGATCAATAGAAATAAATCAATAGAAATAGATCAATAGAAATAGATCAATAGAAATAGATCAATGGAAATAGATCAATATTAGTAGATCAATGGAAATAGAGCTATAGAAATAGATTAATAGAAATAGAGCTATAGAAATAGATCAATAGAAATAGATCAATAGAAATAGATCAATAGAAATAGATCAAAAGAAATAGATCAATAGAAATAGAGCTATAGATTTAGATCAATAGAATTAGATAAATAGAAATAGATAAATAGAAATAGATAAATAGAAATAGATCAATAGAAATAGATAAATATAAATAGATCAATATAAATAGAGCAATAGAAACAGATCAATAGAAATAGATCAAGAAATAGATCAATAGAAATAGATCAATAGAAATAGATCAATAGAAATAGAGCAATAGAAATAGATCAATAGAAATAGATCAATAGAAATAGAGCTATAGAAATAGATCAATAGAATTAGATCAATAGAAATAGATCAATATTAATAGATCAATAAAAATAGAGCTATAGAAATAGATAAAAAGAAATAGAGCAATAGAAATAGATAAATATAAATAGATCAATAGAAATAGATCAATAGAAATCCAGCAGCAGAAATAGAGCAATATAAATAAAGCAAAAGATAAATATAAATAGAGCAATAGAAACAGATCAATAGAAATAGATCAATAGAAATAGATAACTAGAAATAGAAATAGATCAATAGAAATAGATCAAGAGAAATAGATTAATAGAAATAGATCAATAGAAATAAATCAATAGAAATAGATCAATAGAAATAGATCAATATAAATAGAGCAATAGAAATAGATAAATATAAATAGATCAATAGAAATAGATCAATAGAAATCAAGCAATAGAAATAGAGCAATAGAAATAGATCAATAGAAATAGATCAATAGAAATAGATAAGTAGAAATAGAAATAGATCAATAGAAATTGATCAAGAGAAATAGATCAATAGAAATAGATCAATAGAAATAAATCAATAGAAATAGATCAATAGAAATAGAGCAATAGAAATAGAGATCAATAGAAATAGATCAATGGAAATAGATCAATATTAATAGATCAATAGAAATAGAGCTATAGAAATAGATCGATAGAAATAGAGCTATAGAAATAGATCAATAGAAATAGATCAATAGAAATAGAGCTATAGAATTAGATCAATAGAATTATATAAATAGAAATAGAGCAATAGAATTAGATCAATAGAAATAGATCAATAGAAATAGATCAATAGAAATAGATAAATATAAATAGATCAATATGAATAGAGCAATAGAAACAGATCAATAGAAATAGATCAATATAAATAGAGCAATAGAAATAGATCAATAGAAATAGAGCTATAGAAATAGATCAATAGAATTAGATCAATAGAAATAGATCAATATTAATAGATCAATAAAAATAGAGCTATAGAAATAGATAAAAAGAAATAGAGCTATAGAAATAGATCAATTGAAATAGATCAATAGAAATAGATCAATAGAAATAGATCAAAAGAAATAGATCAATAGAAATAGAGCTATAGATTTAGATCAATAGAATTAGATAAATAGAAATAGATAAATAGAAATAGATAAATAGAAATAGAAATAGATCAATAGAAATTGATCAAGAGAAATAGATCAATAGAAATAGATCAATAGAAATAAATCAATAGAAATAGATAAATAGAAATAGATCAATAGAAATAGAGCAATAGAAATAGAGATCAATAGAAATAGATCAATGGAAATAGATCAATATTAATAGATCAATAGAAATAGAGCTATAGAAATAGATCGATAGAAATAGAGCTATAGAAATAGATCAATAGAAATAGATCAATAGAAATAGAGCTATAGAATTGGATCAATAGAATTATATAAATAGAAATAGAGCAATAGAAACAGATCAATAGAAATAGATCAATATAAATAGAGCAATAGAAATAGATCAATAGAAATAGAGCTATAGAAATAGATCAATAGAATTAGATCAATAGAAATAGATCAATATTAATAGATCAATAAAAAGAGAGTCTAGAAATAGATAAAAAGAAATAGAGCTATAGAAATAGATCAATTGAAATAGATCAATAAAAATAGATCAATAGAAATAGATCAAAAGAAATAGATCAATAGAAATAGAGCTATAGATTTAGATCAATAGAATTAGATAAATAGAAATAGATAAATAGAAATAGATAAATAGAAATAGATCAATAGAAATAGATAAATATAAATAGATCAATGTAAATAGAGCAATAGAAACAGATCAATAGAAATAGATCAAGAAATAGATCAATAGAAATAGATCAATAGAAATAGATCAATAGAAATAGAGCAATAGAAATAGATCAATAGAAATAGATCAATAGAAATAGAGCTATAGAAATAGATCAATAGAATTAGATCAATAGAAATAGATCAATATTAATAGATCAATAAAAATAGAGCTATAGAAATAGATAAAAAGAAATAGAGCAATAGAAATAGATAAATATAAATAGATCAATAGAAATAGATCAATAGAAATCCAGCAGCAGAAATAGAGCAATATAAATAAAGCAAAAGATTAATATAAATAGAGCAATAGAAACAGATCAATAGAAATAGATCAATAGAAATAGATAAGTAGAAATAGAAATAGATCAATAGAAATAGATCAAGAGAAATAGATTAATAGAAATAGATCAATAGAAATAAATCAATAGAAATAGATCAATAGAAATAGATCAATATAAATAGAGCAATAGAAATAGATAAATATAAATAGATCAATAGAAATAGATCAATAGAAATCAAGCAATAGAAATAGAGCAATAGAAATAGATCAATAGAAATAGATCAATAGAAATAGATAAGTAGAAATAGAAATAGATCAATAGAAATTGATCAAGAGAAATAGATCAATAGAAATAGATCAATAGAAATAAATCAATAGAAATAGATAAATAGAAATAGATCAATAGAAATAGAGCAATATAAATAGAGATCAATAGAAATAGATCAATGGAAATAGATCAATATTAATAGATCAATAGAAATAGAGCTATAGAAATAGATCGATAGAAATAGAGCTATAGAAATAGATCAATAGAAATAGATCAATAGAAATAGATCAATAGAAATAGAGCTATAGAATTAGATCAATAGAATTATATAAATAGAAATAGAGCAATAGAATTAGATCAAAAGAAATAGATCAATAGAAATAGATCAATAGAAATAGATAAATATAAATAGATCAATATAAATAGAGCAATAGAAACAGATAAATAGAAATAGATCAATAGAAATAGAGCAATAGAAATAGAGATCAATAGAAATAGATCAATGGAAATAGATCAATATTAATAGATCAATAGAAATAGAGCTATAGAAATAGATCGATAGAAATAGAGCTATAGAAATAGATCAATAGAAATAGATCAATAGAAATAGAGCTATAGAATTAGATCAATAGAATTATATAAATAGAAATAGAGCAATAGAATTAGAGCAATAGAAATAGATCAATAGAAATAGATAAATATAAATAGATCAATATAAATAGAGCAATAGAAACAGATCAATAGAAATAGATCAATATAAATAGAGCAATAGAAATAGATCAATAGAAATAGAGCTATAGAAATAGATCAATAGAATTAGATCAATAGAAATAGATCAATATTAATAGATCAATAAAAATAGAGCTATAGAAATAGATAAAAAGAAATAGAGCTATAGAAATAGATCAATTGAAATAGATCAATAGAAATAGATCAATAGAAATAGATCAAAATAAATAGATCAATAGAAATAGAGCTATAGATTTAGATCAATAGAATTAGATAAATAGAAATAGATAAATAGAAATAGATAAATAGAAATAGATAAATAGAAATAGAAATAGATCAATAGAAATTGATCAAGAGAAATAGATCAATAGAAATAGATCAATAGAAATAAATCAATAGAAATAGATAAATAGAAATAGATCAATAGAAATAGAGCAATAGAAATAGAGATCAATAGAAATAGATCAATGGAAATAGATCAATATTAATAGATCAATAGAAATAGAGCTATAGAAATAGATCGATAGAAATAGAGCTATAGAAATAGATCAATAGAAATAGATCAATAGAAATAGAGCTATAGAATTAGATCAATAGAATTATATAAATAGAAATAGAGCAATAGAATTAGATCAATAGAAATAGATCAATAGAAATAGATCAATAGAAATAGATAAATATAAATAGATCAATATAAATAGAGCAATAGAAACAGATCAATAGAAATAGATCAATATAAATAGAGCAATAGAAATAGATCAATAGAAATAGAGCTATAGAAATAGATCAATAGAATTAGATCAATAGAAATAGATCAATATTAATAGATCAATAAAAATAGAGCTATAGAAATAGATAAAAAGAAATAGAGCTATAGAAATAGATCAATTGAAATAGATCAATAGAAATAGATCAATAGAAATAGATCAAAAGAAATAGATCAATAGAAATAGAGCTATAGATTTAGATCAATAGAATTAGATAAATAGAAATAGATAAATAGAAATAGATAAATAGAAATAGATCAATAGAAATAGATAAATATAAATAGATCAATGTAAATAGAGCAATAGAAACAGATCAATAGAAATAGATCAAGAAATAGATCAATAGAAATAGATCAATAGAAATAGATCAATAGAAATAGAGCAATAGAAATAGATCAATAGAAATAGATCAATAGAAATAGAGCTATAGAAATAGATCAATAGAATTAGATCAATAGAAATAGATCAATATTAATAGATCAATAAAAATAGAGCTATAGAAATAGATTAAAAGAAATAGAGCAATAGAAATAGATAAATATAAATAGATCAATAGAAATAGATCAATAGAAATCCAGCAGGAGAAATAGAGCAATATAAATAGATCAATAGAAATAGATCAATATAAATAGAGCAATAGAAATAGATCAATATAAATAGATCAATAGAAATAGAGCAATAGAAATAGATAAATAGATCAATAGAAATAGATCAATAGAAATCCAGCAACAGAAATAGAGCAATAGAAATAGATCAATAGAAATAGATCAATAGAAATAGATCAATAGAATTAGAGCAATATAAATAGATCAATAGAAATAGATCAATAGAAATAGATCAATAGAAATAGGTCAATAGAAATCAAGCAATTGAAATAGAGCAATAGAAATAGATAAGTAGAAATAGAAATAGATAAATAGAAATAGATCAAGAGAAATAGAAAAATAGAAATAGATCAATAGAAATAAATCAATAGAAATAGATCAATAGAAATAGATCAATAGAAATAGATCAATGGAAATAGATCAATATTAGTAGATCAATGGAAATAGAGCTATAGAAATAGATTAATAGAAATAGAGCTATAGAAATAGATCAATAGAAATAGATCAATAGAAATAGATCAATAGAAATAGATCAAAAGAAATAGATCAATAGAAATAGAGCTATAGATTTAGATCAATAGAATTAGATAAATAGAAATAGATAAATAGAAATAGATAAATAGAAATAGATCAATAGAAATAGATAAATATAAATAGATCAATATAAATAGAGCAATAGAAACAGATCAATAGAAATAGATCAAGAAATAGATCAATAGAAATAGATCAATAGAAATAGATCAATAGAAATAGAGCAAAAGAAATAGATCAATAGAAATAGATCAATAGAAATAGAGCTATAGAAATAGATCAATAGAATTAGATCAATAGAAATAGATCAATATTAATAGATCAATAAAAATAGAGCTATAGAAATAGATAAAAAGAAATAGAGCAATAGAAATAGATAAATATAAATAGATCAATAGAAATAGATCAATAGAAATCCAGCAGCAGAAATAGAGCAATATAAATAAAGCAAAAGATAAATATAAATAGAGCAATAGAAACAGATCAATAGAAATAGATCAATAGAAATAGATAAGTAGAAATAGAAATAGATCAATAGAAATAGATCAAGAGAAATAGATTAATAGAAATAGATCAATAGAAATAAATCAATAGAAATAGATCAATAGAAATAGATCAATATAAATAGAGCAATAGAAATAGATAAATATAAATAGATCAATAGAAATAGATCAATAGAAATCAAGCAATAGAAATAGAGCAATAGAAATAGATCAATAGAAATAGATCAATAGAAATAGATAAGTAGAAATAGAAATAGATCAATAGAAATTGATCAAGAGAAATAGATCAATAGAAATAGATCAATAGAAATAAATCAATAGAAATAGATCAATAGAAATAGAGCAATAGAAATAGAGATCAATAGAAATAGATCAATGGAAATAGATCAATATTAATAGATCAATAGAAATAGAGCTATAGAAATAGATCGATAGAAATAGATCAATAGAAATAGATCAATAGAAATAGATCAATAGAAATAGAGCTATAGAATTAGATCAATAGAATTATATTAATAGAAATAGAGCAATAGAATTAGATCAATAGAAATAGATCAATAGAAATAGATCAATAGAAATAGATAAATATAAATAGATCAATATAAATAGAGCAATAGAAACAGATCAATAGAAATAGATCAATATAAATAGAGCAATAGAAATAGATCAATAGAAATAGAGCTATAGAAATAGATCAATAGAATTAGATCAATAGAAATAGATCAATATTAATAGATCAATAAAAATAGAGCTATAGAAATAGATAAAAAGAAATAGAACTATAGAAATAGATCAATAGAAATAGACCAATAGAAATAGATCAATAGAAATAGATCAAGAGAAATAGATCAATAGAAATAGATAAATATAAATAGAGCAATAGAAATAGATAAATATAAATAGATCAATAGAAATAGATCAATAGAAATCCAGCAACAGAAATAGAGCAATAGAAATAGATCAATAGAAATAGATCAATAGAAATAGATCAATAGAATTAGAGCAATATAAATAGATCAATAGAAATAGATCAATAGAAATAGATCAATAGAAATCAAGCAATAGAAATAGATCAATAGAAATAGATAAGTAGAAATAGAAATAGATCAATAGAAATAGATCAATAGAAATAGATCAATAGAAACAAATCAATAGAAATAGATCAATAGAAATAGATCAATAGAAATAGATCAATGGAAATAGATCAATATTAATAGATCGATAGAAATAGAGCTATAGAAATAGATCAATAGAAATAGATCAATAGAAATAGATCAATAGAAATAGATCAATAGAAATAGATAAATAGAAATAGATCATTAGAAATAGATAAATATAAATAGATCAATATAAATAGAGCAATAGAAACAGATCAATAGAAATAGATCAAGAAATAGATCAATAGAAATAGATCAATAGAAATACATCAATAGAAATAGAGCAATAGAAATAGATCAATAGAAATAGATCAATAGAAATAGAGCTATAGAAATAGATCAATAGAATTAGATCAATAGAAATAGATCAATATTAATAGATCAATAAAAATAGAGCTATAGAAATAGATAAAAAGAAATAGAGCTATAGAAATAGATCAATAGAAATAGACCAATAGAAATAGATCAATTGAAATAGATCAATAGAAATAGATCAATAGAAATAGATAAGTAGAAATAGAAATAGATCAATAGAAATAGATCAAGAGAAATAGATCAATAGAAATAGATCAATAGAAATAAATCAATAGAAATAGATCAATAGAAATAGATCAATAAAAATAGAGCTATAGAAATAGATAAAAAGAAATAGAGCTATAGAAATAGATCAATAGAAATAGACCAATAGAAATAGATCAATAGAAATAGATTAATAGAAACAGATCAATAGAAATAGATAAGTAGAAATAGATCAATAGAAATAGATCAATAGAAATAGATCAATATTAATAGTTCAATAGAAATAGAGCTATAGAAATAGATAAATAGAAATAGAGCTATAGAAATAGATCAATAGAAATAGATCAATAGAATTTGATCAATATAAATAGAGCAATATAAATAGATCTATAGAAATAGATCAATAGAAATAGATCAATAGAAATAGAGCTATAGAAATAGATCAATAGAAATAGATCAATAGAAATAGAGCAATATAAATAGATCAATATAAATAGATAAATAGAAATAGAGCTATGGAAATAGATCAATAGAATTAGATAAATAAAAATAGATGAATATTAATAGATCAATAGGAATAGAGCAATAGAAATAGAGCAATAGAAATAGATCAATATAAATAGATCAATAGAAATAGATCAATAGAAATAGATCAATAGAAATAGATCAATATAAATAGATCAATATAAATAGATCAATTGAAATAGAGCTATGGAAATAGATCAATAGAATTAGATAAATAGAAATAGAGCTATATAAATAGAGCAATAGAAATAGATAAATATTAATAGATCAATAAAAATAGAGATATAGAAATAGATAAAAAGAAATAGAGCTATAGAAATAGATCAATAGAAATAGACCAATAGAAATAGATCAATAGAAATAGATCAAGAGAAATAGATCAATAGAAATAGATAAATATAAATAGAGCAATAGAAATAGATAAATATAAATAGATCAATAGAAATAGATCAATAGAAATCCAGCAACAGAAATAGATCAATAGAAATAAATCAATAGAAATAGATCAATAGAAATAGATCAATATAAATAGAGCAATAGAAATAGATAAATATAAATAGATCAATAGAAATAGATCAATAGAAATCAAGCAATAGAAATAGAGCAATAGAAATAGATCAATAGAAATAGATCAATAGAAATAGATAAGTAGAAATAGAAATAGATCAATAGAAATTGATCAAGAGAAATAGATCAATAGAAATAGATCAATAGAAATAAATCAATAGAAATAGATCAATAGAAATAGAGCAATAGAAATAGAGATCAATAGAAATAGATCAATGGAAATAGATCAATATTAATAGATCAATAGAAATAGAGCTATAGAAATAGATCGATAGAAATAGATCAATAGAAATAGATCAATAGAAATAGATCAATAGAAATAGAGCTATAGAATTAGATCAATAGAATTATATTAATAGAAATAGAGCAATAGAATTAGATCAATAGAAATAGATCAATAGAAATAGATCAATAGAAATAGATAAATATAAATAGATCAATATAAATAGAGCAATAGAAACAGATCAATAGAAATAGATCAATATAAATAGAGCAATAGAAATAGATCAATAGAAATAGAGCTATAGAAATAGATCAATAGAATTAGATCAATAGAAATAGATCAATATTAATAGATCAATAAAAATAGAGCTATAGAAATAGATAAAAAGAAATAGAACTATAGAAATAGATCAATAGAAATAGACCAATAGAAATAGATCAATAGAAATAGATCAAGAGAAATAGATCAATAGAAATAGATAAATATAAATAGAGCAATAGAAATAGATAAATATAAATAGATCAATAGAAATAGATCAATAGAAATCCAGCAACAGAAATAGAGCAATAGAAATAGATCAATGGAAATAGATCAATAGAAATAGATCAATAGAATTAGAGCAATATAAATAGATCAATAGAAATAGATCAATAGAAATAGATCAATAGAAATCAAGCAATAGAAATAGATCAATAGAAATAGATAAGTAGAAATAGAAATAGATCAATAGAAATAGATCAATAGAAATAGATCAATAGAAACAAATCAATAGAAATAGATCAATAGAAATAGATCAATAGAAATAGATCAATGGAAATAGATCAATATTAATAGATCGATAGAAATAGAGCTATAGAAATAGATCAATAGAAATAGATCAATAGAAATAGATCAATAGAAATAGATCAATAGAAATAGATAAATAGAAATAGATCATTAGAAATAGATAAATATAAATAGATCAATATAAATAGAGCAATAGAAACAGATCAATAGAAATAGATCAAGAAATAGATCAATAGAAATAGATCAATAGAAATACATCAATAGAAATAGAGCAATAGAAATAGATCAATAGAAATAGATCAATAGAAATAGAGCTATAGAAATAGATCAATAGAATTAGATCAATAGAAATAGATCAATATTAATAGATCAATAAAAATAGAGCTATAGAAATAGATAAAAGAAATAGAGCTATAGAAATAGATCAATAGAAATAGACCAATAGAAATAGATCAATTGAAATAGATCAATAGAAATAGATCAATAGAAA
Source organism: Petromyzon marinus (assembly GCF_010993605.1). NCBI lineage: Eukaryota > Metazoa > Chordata > Hyperoartia > Petromyzontiformes > Petromyzontidae > Petromyzon > Petromyzon marinus. The sequence goes on along the minus strand of NC_046133.1, from coordinate 5,073,602 downwards.
TAGATAAGTAGAAATAGAAATAGATCAATAGAAATAGATCAAGAGAAATAGATCAATAGAAATAGATCAATAGAAATAAATCAATAGAAATAGATCAATAGAAATAGATCAATAAAAATAGAGCTATAGAAATAGATAAAAAGAAATAGAGCTATAGAAATAGATCAATAGAAATAGACCAATAGAAATAGATCAATAGAAATAGATTAATAGAAACAGATCAATAGAAATAGATAAGTAGAAATAGATCAATAGAAATAGATCAATAGAAATAGATCAATATTAATAGTTCAATAGAAATAGAGCTATAGAAATAGATAAATAGAAATAGAGCTATAGAAATAGATCAATAGAAATAGATCAATAGAATTTGATCAATATAAATAGAGCAATATAAATAGATCTATAGAAATAGATCAATAGAAATAGATCAATAGAAATAGAGCTATAGAAATAGATCAATAGAAATAGATCAATAGAAATAGAGCAATATAAATAGATCAATATAAATAGATAAATAGAAATAGAGCTATGGAAATAGATCAATAGAATTAGATAAATAAAAATAGATGAATATTAATAGATCAATAGGAATAGAGCAATAGAAATAGAGCAATAGAAATAGATCAATATAAATAGATCAATAGAAATAGATCAATAGAAATAGATCAATAGAAATAGATCAATATAAATAGATCAATATAAATAGATCAATTGAAATAGAGCTATGGAAATAGATCAATAGAATTAGATAAATAGAAATAGAGCTATATAAATAGAGCAATAGAAATAGATAAATATTAATAGATCAATAAAAATAGAGATATAGAAATAGATAAAAAGAAATAGAGCTATAGAAATAGATCAATAGAAATAGACCAATAGAAATAGATCAATAGAAATAGATCAAGAGAAATAGATCAATAGAAATAGATAAATATAAATAGAGCAATAGAAATAGATAAATATAAATAGATCAATAGAAATAGATCAATAGAAATCCAGCAACAGAAATAGAGCAATAGAAATAGATCAATGGAAATAGATCAATAGAAATAGATCAATAGAATTAGAGCAATATAAATAGATCAATAGAAATAGATCAATAGAAATAGATCAATAGAAATCAAGCAATAGAAATAGATCAATAGAAATAAATAAGTAGAAATAGAAATAGATCAATAGAAATAGATCAATAGATCAATAGAAACAAATCAATAGAAATAGATCAATAGAAATAGATCAATAGAAATAGATCAATGGAAATAGATCAATATTAATAGATCGATAGAAATAGAGCTATAGAAATAGATCAATAGAAATAGAGCTATAGAAATAGATCAATAGAAATAGATCAATAGAAATAGATCAATAGAAATAGATAAATAGAAATAGATCATTAGAAATAGATAAATATAAATAGATCAATATAAATAGAGCAATAGAAACAGATCAATAGAAATAGATCAAGAAATAGATCAATAGAAATAGATCAATAGAAATACATCAATAGAAATAGAGCAATAGAAATAGATCAATAGAAATAGATCAATAGAAATAGAGCTATAGAAATAGATCAATAGAATTAGATCAATAGAAATAGATCAATATTAATAGATCAATAAAAATAGAGCTATAGAAATAGATAAAAAGAAATAGAGCTATAGAAATAGATCAATAGAAATAGACCAATAGAAATAGATCAATTGAAATAGATAAATAGAAATAGATCAATAGAAATAGATAAGTAGAAATAGAAATAGATCAATAGAAATAGATCAAGAGAAATAGATCAATAGAAATAGATCAATAGAAATAAATCAATAGAAATAGATCAATAGAAATAGATCAATAAAAATAGAGCTATAGAAATAGATAAAAAGAAATAGAGCTATAGAAATAGATCAATAGAAATAGACCAATAGAAATAGATCAATAGAAATAGATTAATAGAAACAGATCAATAGAAATAGATAAGTAGAAATAGATCAATAGAAATAGATCAATAGAAATAGATCAATATTAATAGATCAATAGAAATAGAGCTATAGAAATAGATAAATATAAATAGAGCTATAGAAATAGATCAATAGAAATAGATCAATAGAATTTGATCAATATAAATAGAGCAATATAAATAGATCTATAGAAATAGATCAATAGAAATAGATCAATAGAAATAGAGCTATAGAAATAGATCAATAGAAATAGATCAATAGAAATAGAGCAATATAAATAGATCAATAGAAATAGATAAATAGAAATAGAGCTATGGAAATAGATCAATAGAATTAGATAAATAAAAATAGATGAATATTAATAGATCAATAGGAATAGAGCAATAGAAATAGAGCAATAGAAATAGATCAATATAAATAGATCAATATAAATAGAGCTATAGAAATAGATCAATAGAAATAGATCAATAGAAATAGATCAATATAAATAGATCAATATAAATAGATCAATTGAAATAGAGCTATGGAAATAGATCAATAGAATTAGATAAATAGAAATAGAGCTATATAAATAGAGCAATAGAAATAGATCAATAGAATTAGATAAATAGAAATAGAGCTATATAAATAGAGCAATAGAAATAGAGCAATAGAAATAGAGCAATAGAAATAGAGCAATAGAAATAGATCAATAGAAATAGATCAATAGAAATAGAGCCGTCTCTACGTGGGGAAGGGGGGCGACCGCCCCGGGCCCCACACTTTGGGGGGGGGGGGAGGGTGTCAGCACTTCAACGTCAACTGAAGGCGTCGCGGGAACCCACAGTGGGATTTCCCCCCGGGCTCCACACCGCCACCTATGGACGGCCCTGCCCCCATCTAATCCGATCCGCTTTGAAAAACAAAAATTAGATTAGGCGTTTTACCCTTTCTGGCAATGGTGTTCGAACACCAAGTATAAACCTTTAGCAAGGAATCAAGTTTACTGCATTAACCACGCACAGTACTAGTGGTGAACATGCAAACAAAAACATGGCTCTGATAATAATAATAATCTATGGGCATTGCGTTTGTTTTTAAAACTGATTGGCCTACACCATAGGCAAATAGACTTCTTTAGGGCCTAGTCTCACCACCAGTGTCAGACGAGAGAACAACATTCACAAGGCGAACCGTACAAGGGCAATGCACGTTCCAGAGTGGAGGTGCTTGGTGGTAGTGGTGGTGGTAGTGGTAGTAGTGCTTGGTGGTAGTGGTGGTGGTAGTGGTGGTACTGGTGGTGGAGGTGCTTGGTGGTAGTGGTGGTGGTAGTGGTGGTGATTGGTGGTAGTGGTGGACGTGACTGAGATCCTTAGGTAGCTGCGTGGATTGTTGCTGTTCGTTCAGTCCCCCACCCCTTCCCATCTTCTCGATGTTTACAATGAGCGTGCTCCAGCTTCCGATGCCTCGGTTTGCGTCGCTTGTCGTTTCTCTCCCCTCCCTCATACCACACACACGCATGCCGCTGATGCGCAGCAGCGCGTCTACCTCGAACGATGGGGAGCCAGACGAGCCCCTCTCTGTGAGAGACCCATATATATACGTAGAGATACATTGAGATACATGGAGACGCATAGATATACATAGAGACCCATTTATATACATAGAGATGCATAGATATACATTGAGATACATGGAGACGCATAGATATACATAGAGACCCATATATATACATAGAGATGCATAGAGATACATTGAGATACATGGAGACCCATAGATATACATAGAGACCCATATATAGATAGAGATGCATAGAGATACATTGAGATACATAGACACCCATATATACACATAGAGATGCAGAGATACATTGAGATACATGGAGACCCATAGATATACATAGAGACCCATATATACATAGAGATGCATAGAGATACATTGAGATACATAGACACCCATATATACACATAGAGATGCAGAGATACATTGAGATACATGGAGACCCATAGATATACATAGAGACCCATAGATATACATAGAGACCCATATATATAGAGATGCATAGAGATACATAGAGATACATGGAGGCCCATAGATATACATAAAGACCCATAGATATACATAGAGACCCATATATACAGAGAGATGCATAGAGATACATTGAGATACATGCAGACCCATAGATATACATAGAGACCCATAGATATACATAGAGACCCATGTATATAGAGATGCATAGAGATACATAGAGATACATGGAGGCCCATAGATATACATAACGACCCATAGATATACATAGAGACCCATATATACAGAGAGATGCATAGAGATACATTGAGATACATGGAGGCCCATAGATATACATAGAGACCCATATATACACATAGAGATGCATAGAGATACACTGATATACATAGACACCCATATATACACATAGAGATGCATAGAGATACATTGAGATACATGGAGACCCAAAGATATACATAGAGACCCATAGATATACATAGAGACCCATATATATAGAGATGCATAGAGATACATAGAGATACATGGAGGCCCATAGATATACATAACGACCCATAGATATACATAGAGACCCATATATACAGAGAGATGCATAGAGATACATTGAGATACATGCAGACCCATAGATATACATAGAGACCCATATATAGAGAGATGCATAGAGATACATAGAGATACATGGAGGCCCATAGATATACATAAAGACCCATAGATATACATAGAGACCCATATATACAGAGAGATGCATAGAGATACATCGAGATACATGCAGACCCATAGATATACATAGAGACCCATAGATATACATAGAGACCCAGGTATATAGAGATGCATAGAGATACATAGAGATACATGGAGGCCCATAGATATACATAACGACCCATAGATATACATAGAGACCCATATATACAGAGAGATGCATAGAGATACATTGAGATACATGCAGACCCATAGATATACATAACGACCCATAGATATACATAGAGACCCATATATAGAGAGATGCATAGAGATACATAGAGATACATGGAGGCCCATAGATATACATAAAGACCCATAGATATTACATAGAGACCCATATATACAGAGAGATGCATAGAGATACATTGAGATACATGCAGACCCATAGATATACATAGAGACCCATAGATATACATGGAGACCCATATATACATAGAGATGCATAGAGATACATTGAGATACATGGAGACCCATAGATATACATAGAGACCCATAGATATACATAGAGACCCATATATATAGAGATGCATAGAGATACATAGAGATACATGGAGGCCCATAGATATACATAAAGACCCATACATATACATAGAGACCCATATATACATAGAGATGCATAGAGATACATTGAGATGCATGGAGACCCATAGATATACATAGAGATCCATATATACATAGAGATGCATAGAGATACACAGAGATACATGGAGGCCCATAGATATACATAGAGACCCATATATATAGAGATGCATAGAGATACATAGAGATACATGGAGGCCCATAGACATACATAAAGACCCATAGATATACATAGAGACCCATATATATAGAGATGCATAGAGATACATAGAGATGCATGGAGGCCCATAGACATACATAAAGACCCATAGATATACATAGAGACCCAAAGATATACATAGATACCCATATATATACATAAAGATGCATAGAGATACATAGAGATACATGGAGACCCATAGATATACATAGAGACCCATAGATATACATAGAGACCCATAGATATACATAGAGACGCCAACTTTGCCTGTGCTCAGGCGAAGTTGGCGGTGTACAGAACGAGGAAGAAGACGCTGCAAGGTGACACTGACGGCTGCTCTGAGCTGCTTCCAGTGTTCAGGTTCCTGCTCAAGGCGCGGCTCCGGCTGGAGCACGCCACGTGACACAGCCACGTGTCGGTGATGTGCAGCGCGTCTTGTTCTAACGCTGGGGAGCCGGACAAGCCCCTCTCTGTACCAGCGTGGACGTCACCCCCCACGTGTTCACCTTCTGAAGCGCTCGCTCGTCACCGTGACGTGCGCGATGACCACCACCACCACCACGTGACTTTTATTATTACACGCTTTCTATTAACTCACTCTCTGTTGTTGTTGTATCCTCAAATCTTGTAACTCAATTGTAACCCACTTCCCAATGTGGTATCGACTGCAAACTTGCTATACCTATGTCATACTGAAGACAATACTATATTCTATCGTAAAAAAAAATATATAAAACATTTTAAACGATCTTTTTTTGTTATATATGTTACATGTTTCGGCTTGGCTCTAATTGACCACGGTCAACTCACGTTGTGGCAAGCTTCGGGGCCACTGCCTGGAGTGGTGGAGTTCTTACATTACTAGCACGGTACATTTCATAAAGCGTGGTTTTCAATTAAAAAACGTGTTTTTTAATATTAATTATTTTTCTTCTTGGCTCTTTCGGTAAAGTCACGTAAAATGGAAATAAAATTATAAAAATAAAACAATACAATAAAATTCTCACGACGTTTCCATTCTACGTGGTGACTTTACCGAAAGAACCAAGATAGACGAATCCCTGCAGCCAGGAAAGCTTTAAATCTAAAATTACTTATTTTATTAGTTGTGCACGACGCACACAGCGTTTGTTTATTTGTGTTGCTGGTGACTTTGTGTATTTCGTATCGGAATCGCTTCCAGTGCTGCTGGCGGCAATAAAAGTTGTTAAAAAGTAAAAAAAAAGTCTCTCACTCCCCCCTTCTCTCTCGTTTTGTATTGTTCGCTCCGCTCGCTCCGACTTCATTCGTCCAGGAGGAGGAGGAAGCCACGCCGAGCCGCCGGCCCCTCTCTCTCTCGAGTCACCGACACGAGCGCCTGCCTCCCCGAGACCGCAGAGTGTCCCCGGGGGGTCACCAAACGTGACCTCAACGCGGGGTGCGAGAGGTTCCCTCTGCCGTCAGACACCGTCGCTAACTCCGTGTGTGTCACTGTGCGTGCGTGTGTCGTGTGTGTGTGCGAGTGTGTCATGTGTGTGTGTAGTGGGGAGCGGTGGTGTAGCGGTTAGCGCGCTGCGCTATGAACCTGGCGACCCGGGTTCGATTCCCGCTCACGGCCAACACCGGTGACGATCGACTCAGCCTCAAATGAGTACCTGCTGCGGTGGATAAAAACATTGCCACTGGGGAGACTAAGGCGGTCGGGCGTGGTGCTGGCCACTCACCCCATCGTGTACCGTTCCGGCCTTCATAGGTGCTCGCTAACAGCACTTGCCCCTACAGTCTGTTAAGGCTACACGGGGGATCTTTTTGTGTGTGTGAGATCGGCCTCTGTGGAGGAGGCTCGTGAAGGACGCTGCTGCTGATTGGCAGTTGGAGGCAGTCGCCCTCCAACAATAATGGAGGGCAGAGGAGCGACGCTCACAACAACGAGCGGAGCGCCGGGTGCCTAAAGCACAGCAAGTTGGCACAGTAGGGGGGCACAGTAGGGGGGCACAGTAGGGGGGCACAGTAGGGGGGCACAGGTGGTGCATCAGCCAGTCATCTCAGTCAGTCGACCCGTGGAACCTGCTGGGTCTGCCCCGTGACCTCCTGCCAGCGGGCGTTCGACACTTCACGTGGCCTCAAGGTGCACATAGCCTGGCACAAGCGTCGTTTGCGACGTCACCGCCACTTAGTGGCGAATGGCGGTTGTTGTTGTTGTGTGTCTGTCACCGCGTGGTTGGGAGCGGTGGTGTAGCGGTTAGCGTCACGCTGCGCTACGAACCTGGCCACCCGGGTTCGATTCCCGCTTATGGCCAACACCACCAGTGGCGAATATCTGAACCGGTCCTGGGCTTCCCCTAGGTGGACTCAGCCTCAAATGAGCACCTGGTGCGGTGTGTAGTAAACATCGCCACTGGAGAGACAAAGGCGGTCGGGCGTGGTGCTGGCCACCCACCCCCTCGTGTGCCGTGCCGGCCTACACAGGTGATCCTCGCTAACAGCACTTGCCCCGACAGTCTGTTGAGTCTACACGGAGGCTCTTTGTCTTTGTGTTGTGCAGAGGGAGGCTGTGGTGGAGTGGTTATCTCCCCCCCCCCCGCCATGCCCCCCATGTAACGCGCTGTTTTCCTTTGCTCAGAGTAAATTTAGACTCCGCTCCACGGCGCACAGATTCCCACAGAGAGCGGCGAGGCCTCCTTCCGGCAGCGTGGGCGGTCGACATCAATCCCTCATCCGTCCCTCACCATCTCTCTTCTCATCCCTCCCTCCTCATCTCTCTTCTCATCCCTCCCTCCTCATCTCCCTCCCTCATCTCCATCTCCCTCCTCCCTCATCTCCACCTCCCTCCTCATCTCCACCTCCCTCATCTCCCTCCTCATCTCCCTCCCTCATCGCCATCTCCCTCATCCCTCCCTCCTCATCTCCACCTCCCTCATCTCCATCTCCCTCCTCATCTCCATCTCCCTGGTGCCCCACCACCCTGGTGCACCACCACCCTGGTGATCCACCAACCCCTCCGCGTTGGCGAGCAGCGAATTGCCTCTGCCGTGGGTGTTCACCCCCCCCCCCCCACACTACTCCCCTCCTCCTCCTCCCACTTCCACCCCCTCCTCCCCCCCCCCCAAATAAGACACCAATTAGCGAGCTCGTGGGTGGCGGCATCCAGCGGGTGGGAAGGGCTCTCCTCGCCCGTGAATTATTGACGATCAGACCACTCCCCCCTCCCCCCACATAAATGATTGATGCGAACCCCCTCGATAAAATATTAAAGGCACCACCCCGTGGTAGCCACCCCCTGACCCCTCCCCTGACCTCCCCCCCTTCATGAAGAATCGAGGATCGGGCCCAATTAATGACGGGTCAGAGACCATCACCCACTAAACTTCTCGCGGGGGGAGAGGAGGGGGGGAATTGGGGTGGGAGGAGAGGATTTAAGTCCGCGCGTGAGCGGCAAACTTGCGTCTTGTGTCCGCAAGACGCAAGACGACCTCTACTAGCCCGGGAGGGGCCCTGGAGGGGCCTTGTAAGGGTCCCTTGCACAGATTGTAGCCACTGCCGGGGTATCTCCCTCCTCGCCTCACCCATCCCACTCATTATTTTGGTGCCATAAATGTCCAAATGATGGCGCCACTTTGTTGCGCTATTATTATTTGTGGAACGGTGGCTTCTGAAAAATAAGTTCATTTCTCCGTGGGCTTTGCCTGGTAGGATGGGGGATGGATTGGTTTTGTTCGTGCGATTTGATGACCTTTCTTGTACGTTGCTCTACCGTCATGTTTTTTGTGGCCGTGTTTGCTGTTCTAACGTTCTTACCCTCCCCTCCTGGACATCTGTAACAAAGTGCTTCCTAGCTCATCGGATTCCTCGTGCATTATACATATGCCGATGCCTCCTCGGAGGGAACCACCAACCCACCACCACCTCCGATTAGAACGGTTGGCTGCGTACGGTGCAAAAGAAGTTCAACGTGTACATGCACACCACCACGCCATTGCGAGGAAAGGACAGCCGCTATGCTCGTGGTTAGTTCTTTTTATTCTACAACCTTAATAATAACAATAACAACAGCATGGCCTACGTATGTACAAGTTAACGTACTAAAATCGTAAACATCTCCGTTCAGAACTCGGTGGGAGCAGGTCGCAGAAGTAGCATCCTCCCGTCCATACTCGACAACGGAAACCACCACCAACCTCCTCCTCCTCCACGCGTGAGTATCCCAAACCCCCCAGAGCCCCCCCTCCCCCCAGCCCCCCTCCCCAGAGCCCCTCCCACAACCCCCCCCCGGCCACAGAGATCCCCCCCCGACATGGCGGTGCGACTGACCGTCTTGGGCCCCGTCAGGTCGCAACCCCCTCCAGCCAGCCAAACGTGTATTTTATGTCATTAATTTAAATACACTATAATATAGCGTGACAATGACGTTAACAGTCAAAGCGAGTGACGCCACTCATTCTACTACTCCTGGACGAGAGTCCCTAGACCCTCCTGGACGAGAGTCCCTAGACCCTCCTGGACGAGAGTCCCTGGACCCTCCTGGACGAGAGTCTCTGGACCCTCCTGGACGAGAGTCCCTGGACCCTTCTGGACGAGAGTCTCTAGACCGTCCTGGACGAGAGTCCCTAGACCCTCCTGGACGAGAGTCCCTGGACCCTCCTGGACGAGAGTCTCTGGACCCTCCTGGACGAGAGTCCCTAGACCCTCCTGGACGAGAGTCTCTAGACCCTCCTGGACGAGAGTCTCTAGACCCTCCTGGACGAGAGTCTCTAGACCCTCCTGGACGAGAGTCTCTAGACCCTCCTGGACGAGTCTCTAGACCCTCCTGGACGAGAGTCCCTAGACCCTCCTGGACGAGAGTCCCTAGACCCTCCTGGAAGAGAGTCCCTAGACCCTCCTGGTCGAGAGTCTCTAGACCCTCCTGGTCGAGAGTCTCTAGACCCTCCTGGACGACAGTCTCTAGACCCTCCTGGACGAGAGTCTCTAGACCCTCCTGGACGCGAGTCCCTAGACCCTCCTGGAAGAGAGTCTCTAGACCCTCCTGGAAGAGAGTCTCTAGACCCTCCTGGAAGAGAGTCTCTAGAGCCTCCTGGAAGAGAGTCTCTAGACCCTCCCAGACGAGAGTCTCTAGACCCTCCCGGACGAGAGTCTCTAGACCCTCCTGGACGAGAGTCTCTAGACCCTCCCGGACGAGAGTCGCTAGACCCTCCTGGACGAGAGTCTCTAAACCCTCCTAGACGAGAGTCTCTAGACCCTCGTGGACGAGAGTCTCTAGACCCTCCTGGACGAGAGTCTCTAGACCCTCCTGGACGAGAGTCTCTAGACCCTCCCGGACGAGAGTCTCTAGACCCTCCTGGACGAGAGTCTCTAGACCCTCCTAGACGAGAGTCTCCAGACCCTCCTGGACGAGAGTCTCTAGACCCTCCTGGACGAGAGTCTCTAGACCCTCCTGGACGAGAGTCTCTAGACCCTCCTAGACGAGTCTCTAGACCCTCCTGGACGAGAGTCTCTAGACCCTCGTGGACGAGAGTCTCTAGACCCTCCTGGACGAGAGTCTCTAGACCCTCCTGGACGAGAGTCTCTAGACCCTCCCGGACGAGAGTCCCTAGACCCTCCCGGACGAGAGTCCCTAGACCCTCCCGGACGAGAGTCTCTAGACCCTCCTGGACGAGAGTCTCTAGACCCTCCTGGACGAGAGTCTCTAGACCCTCCTGGACGAGAGTCTCTAGACCCTCCCGGACGAGAGTCCCTAGACCCTCCCGGACGAGAGTCTCTAGACCCTCCTGGACGAGAGTCTCTAGACCCTCCCGGACGAGAGTCTCTAGACGCTCCTGGACGAGAGTCTCTAGACCCTCCTGGACGAGAGTCTCTAGACCCTCCTGGAAGAGTCTCTAGACCCTCCTGGACGAGAGTCTCTAGACCCTCCTAGACGAGTCTCTAGACCCTCCTGGACGAGAGTCTCTAGACCCTCGTGGACGAGAGTCTCTAGACCCTCCTGGACGAGAGTCTCTAGACCCTCCTGGACGAGAGTCTCTAGACCCTCCCGGACGAGAGTCTCTAGACCCTCCTGGACGAGAGTCTCTAGACCCTCCTGGACGAGAGTCTCTAGACCCTCCCGGACGAGAGTCTCTAGACCCTCCTGGACGAGAGTCTCTAGACCCTCCTGGACGAGAGTCTCTAGACCCTCCTGGACGAGAGTCTCTAGACCCTCCTGGACGAGAGTCTCTAGACCCTCCCGGACGAGAGTCCCTAGACCCTCCCGGACGAGAGTCTCTAGACCCTCCTGGACGAGAGTCTCTAGACCCTCCTGGACGAGAGTCTCTAGACCCTCCTGGAAGAGTCTCTAGACCCTCCTGGACGAGAGTCTCTAGACCCTCCTGGACGAGAGTCTCTAGACCCTCCTAGACGAGAGTCTCTAGACCCTCTTGGACGAGAGTCTCTAGACCCTCCTGGAAGAGAGTCTCTAGACCCTCCTGGACGAGAGTCTCTAGACCCTCCTGGATGCGAGTCTCGAGACCCTCCGAGACTCGCATCGTTGGAGCGGCACCATCCTGGGATTCGTGTGGGAAGGGGCAGGATGAGGAATAGTTCAACTTGTCAATGAACTTTTCAATGACCGTTGGCAATGAACGTGGCAATTAGTATCAATTAACATGGCAATTGACGTGGCAATTAACCTGTCAATTGACGTGGCAATTAACCTGTCAATTGACGTGCCAAATAACATGACAATTAACGTGGCAATGAACTTGTCAAGTAACGTGGCAATTGACGTGCCAATTACCCCGTCAATTAAAGCGGCAATTGACGTGACATCGAACACGCCAACGGAAGCCTTCACATTTGAGTCGACAAGTTCACCCCGTCGTAAACCCGATGACGAGGAGGAGGGAGCAGCAGCAGCAGCAGCGACGTGCGCCTGTTGTGACCCGGCAGCTCTGGAGGCCAGGTTTGGTGGTGGTGGTGGTGGTGGGGGCGGTCGCTGAACGAGCACGTACAAAGACTTTGCAGAATCTCCCGAACCCGGAGCCCGAGCAGGCTGCGAGTTAGACACGAGGACGCGCGACGGCAAGACGGCGGCAAGAGCGAGCGAGCCGATGCGGCGCGTCTCTCGGGGAGGGAGGGGGAGGGAGCGGGGGGGGGAGGCGGGGCGTAGTCTCACGGAGCCGCGCAAAAAAAAAAACCACTCCCACAACGTGAACTCGACATGGCCAAAAGTCTGCAACGTATCCAATCGGAGGTTTTTTTGCGTCGAGTATAAGCGTCGCGCCGTTGAACCCGCCGCAGCGTCCGATGCGCAACCAATCGAAGGTCCCAGTTCGTCACTGGTGCAGCACCACAACACCACATCGTCGTCTGCTGGAGAGTAAAGCCCCACGGCGAAATTGACAATTGGAGCAGCGCGACGTTTCACCCCCTTGATTACGACAGCCAGCATCATTGCTGGCGAGGAGTCGCGTTACTCGAATTGCAAACGTTGCCGCGGGGTTCACCTCTCCCCGACACGCAGTTACAAATCTTGCTGTCGCCTGATGATGCCGGGTGTAATTACCCGCGAAACGTCGGACTTCAGATTGTAACCGTTGTGGCTTTGCTCTCCAACACAAGGGTGGGTCGCTGCACTGGTAACCAATTGGCCACGTTCTGTTTACGTTGGCGGCGGATTTCGCGACACGACATTCACATTGACGCGATCCAACCCAACAAAACACCTCATTATGGATGATGTTAGTCGTGAAAGCCTGCTGCTACTTCGACGTGGGGGGGGGGGGGTTTCGACCTTCTCCTGACAAAGGGTTGTTGAGACTCGCCAATGCTTTTGCCGTGGACACGACATTCGTTGTTGTTGTTGTTTTGTTGTCGTTGTCAGGAAGTGACCGCTCGAGACTGCGACTCTGAGCAACACAAAGAGCAGGCAGGCCCGGAGCCACGTGGTGGTGGGGGGGGGGGGGGGCGGCAGATGCAGCGACTCTCACTTTTTTGTTAAAATCTAGATTGAAAAATTTGAAGATATTTTTTTGTTGTCTTGTGTTTAGTTTGTCTCCCGCCCGCCCCCGGACATCCGATTAGTACAGCTGGCTACGCGCACGGGTGCAAAGTAAGTTCAACACACGCACAACTCTCTCGGCCTGATAACGCCCGTCAGCTACCACACGCGAGACTCTCCCTGCCCAAGTTAGTGGGAGGGGGGAGGAGGTGGGGCTGTATTAATAGACCACGTGTGTGTCAAACACGTGTGTGTGTGTGAGGGATGTGCGTTTAGTTGGCTACGTACGGTACCAACGAAGTTAAACGTACATACACAGGCTCACCTAGTCACGCGCACACAAACACACACACACATAGTCACTCACCATCACACTCACCCATCCTCCGATGACCACGGTTGGCTATGTACGGCGGTGCGAAAGAAGTGCAACGTGCATACGTACACGTGCGTTCGTACGAAGGACGTGCGTGCGTGAATGCGTGCGTGCGCGAAAGCGTGAGACTCCACCATGACGACGGCCATGATGACGGCCGTGACGGCGACCGTGACGGCGGCCGGCACCGGTAGAGGTGAATCCGCGGGTGCGCGGCGCGGACCGTCTCCACTGCCGCCACACGCCTGGGCACGCCTGGGCACGCCGGGCGGGCCGGTGGTGGACCATCGCCGAGGCCTCCTCCGGAGCGGCCAGCGTGCGCACGACCCTCTCCACGGACGCGCTCGGCGGCACAACATCCTTGTTGTCGTCTCGGGCGGACTCCGGTGGTCTCGGGTGCACGAGGGTGGACTCGGGTCGACTCCGGTGGTCTCGGGCGGACTCGGGTCGACTAGGGTGCACTAGGGCGGACTCGGGTCGACTCGGGTGCACTAGGGCGGACTCGGGTCGACTCGGGTGCACTAGGGTGGACTCGGGTCGACTCCGGTGGTCTCGGGCGGACTCGGGTCGACTCGGGTGCACTAGGGTGGACTCAGCCGTCCTTGCCGTCATCGCGAGGGGCAAGCGAGGTCCGAGTGAGCGAGTGGTGAGCAGTTCAATTGGTGGGCGGTTCGAGTGGTGAGCAGTCTGAGTGAGCGATTGGAGAGGGGTCCGAGTGGGCGAGTGGTGAGCGGTCGGAGTGAGCGAGTGGTGAGCGGTGGGAGTGAGCGAGTGGTGAGCGGTCCGAGTGGGCGAGTGGTGAGCGGTCGGAGTGAGCGAGTGGTGAGCAGTCCGAGTGGGCGAGTGGTGAGCGGTCTGAGTGAGTGATTGGTGAGCGATCCAAGCGAGTGGTGAGCCGTCCGACTGAGCAAGTGGTGAGCGGTCTGAGTTAGCAAGTGGTGAGCGGTCTGAGTGTGCGAGTGGTGAGCGAGTGGTGAGCGGTCCGAGTCAGCGAGTGGTGAGCGGTCCGAGTGTACGAGTGGTGAGCGAGTGGTGAGCGGTCCGAGTCAGCGAGTGGTGAGCGGTCCGAGTGTGCGAGTGGTGAGCGAGTGGTGAGCGGTCCGAGTGTGCGAGTGGTGAGCGAGTGGCGAGCGGTCCGAGTCAGCCAGTGGGTGAGCGGTCCGAGTCAGCGAGTGGTGAGCGATCTGAGCGAGTGGCGAGTTGTTCCGAGTGAGCGAGCGGTGAGCGAGCGGTGAGCGCTGGGTCCAGCCTGCGAGGCTACCGCTACTTCCTCTTGTAGCGCTTCTGTGGCATCGCTCTGAGCAGAGGGAAGCAGCAGAGGGCAGCACCAACAGCGGCGAGAAACAGCCGATTAAATCACTCGCGCACTCACCTCCACGCCGACCCACTCACTCACTCACTCACCCGCCCGCCCGCCCACACGATCACTCGCTTCACCCACTCGCTCGCCAACTCGCCCAACCCACTCGACCCAGGTTCACCCTCTCAGGACTCCTCCACCTGGAGGAGCCCCACAGAGGAGTCTCAAACCGCGCCCGGTGTTCGGCGAGGGTCGCGGCGAGGGGCAACGCCGAGTGGGGCGGGGGTGGGGGGGGGTAGCGACGCTCACCGGTAGATGTTGGGGTCCAGGAAGCTCGTCGAGTCCTTGGGCAGCTTGGAGAGGTGGACGAGCTTGGTGCGGAACTCCAGCGAGTCGTTCTCGCTCACCCACACGTCGGGGAGTCTGCGGAGAGGACGCGGCGCACCGTCGTCGTCACGGCGTCAACGCGGCACAACGTTGTCACGGCGTCACCAACGCGGCACAGCGTCGTCACACCGCCACCATCACCGTCAACGCGGCACCACTGCCGTCGCCGGCGAAACACGGTCAACTCTGCCTCCCCCCACCCCCACCCACCCGGTGCCGACGTTTGCAGCAAAAGCGCAAGGAGCCAGCGGTGGAAATTCCACGTTCCGCGCGGCAGCGGCGAGGGACGGCCGCCGTTCGACTTCCGCATCGACCCCCCCCCCCCCCCCCTCCCGAACGGACGACGGATTGGCCGAGTTAACCCACCCACCGCCACCACCACCACCCCACCCCAACCACCAACAAAACCGGGGTTTGAGAAAAGGTGTTATGAAACAGGATGCTGAAACACCAAACAGAAACCAGAGGACGCCAAAAGGCGAACGGGCACAAAGACAATGCCACCGTCAGGGGCATTGAGATGCCCAGGGTGGGCGGCTACAATATGGGACCTTTTCTTGCCAGTGTTAAAATAAAAGAATTTAAGGTTTTACCCTTTCTGGCGAAAAAAACACAAACCAGCCGTTAAAGATGTTAAAACACCAAACGGAAACCTCTTACAAGGAATCCTGTCCGCAATTAACCACACACGGTACCTTGCGGTGAACGTGCAACCAACAAACACGTGCTCTGCTGGTGTATGACGATGCCATCGTCTTTGACACCGATTGGTCCACACCAGAGACAGCTTTTCTTTAGAACCTCGTCTCACAACGGCGTCAGAGACAAGAGGACGAGGCCAACAGGCGAACAGGCACAAAGACAACGGCACCGTCACGGGCATTGAGATGCTCGGGGTGAGCGGCTACAATATGGGACCTCTTCTTGCCAATGTCACCATTTCTGCAATGTTTAAACACCAAACAGAAATAATTTTTCAGGGTTTGACCTCGCGACACATCGCGACCTTTGCAAGCGGCCTCGCTCGAACCGCACACGGGGGCGTGCGTGCTTGTCCGAGGCCACCGTGAGCCAAGGCCCCGGATTCGAACTCGGCTCGCCCGACGTTTCTGGAGCCACCGTGCCCCCCTACGGTCAAACGAACGGGGGGTGACGTTCCTGCCTGCCCGCCTGCAGGTCCCACCCCCCCCTCCCACTCCGCGCCGAACTTCTTTCGCGCCGTACGTAGTCGACCGCGCTCGATGGGAGCCTACGCTCGGATGTTCCGGCCGCGGTCCGCGAGAGGAGTTCACGTGGAAGGCGGGAGGAGGGGATTGTGGGTAGCAACCCCACGTCGGTTTGCTGTGAAGGTCATATCGGCCGGCTAGCGTCAAGCCTTTACTTCCCCCCGCCACCCTCCACCAGACACGCGCACACACACACGCACACACACGCGCACACACACACACGCAGACACACACACACACACGCACGCACACGTAGACAGACACAGTCACGCGTGGACGCATACTCCAGCGTGCAGACGCATGCTCCAGGCAGACGCACGCGCAGGCACACAGGCACACAGGCACACGTTCGCGGACACGCAAACACCCGCGCGGACACGGGGGGCGGGGGAGACACGCACGCGGACCAAGGCACACACAGACCCACGCACACACAGATAAGGCAAAGATACACACACACTAGCAGATACGTGTACAGACAGAGACGTACACAAATACAAACATCCCCCGTATAGCCTGAACAGACTGTTGGGGCAAGTGCTCGGTCCAGAGCGCCAATGATGAAGGCCGGCGCGGCACACGAGGGGGTATAGGGTGGCCAGCACCACGCCCGGCCGCCTTTGTCTCCCCAGTGTGGCGATGTTTACACACCGCGCCAGGTTACTCATTTGAGGCCGAGTCGACCTAGGGGAGGCCCAGGACCGGTTCAGATAATCGTCGCTGGTGTTGGCAGTGAGCGGGAATCGAACTCGGGTCACCGGTTCCGCTACACTACCGCTCCCCACACACACACACACGTAGGCACACACACTCACACACACGCACTCTAGCAGATAGGCGTGCAGACACGCATAAGCAGATACGAATGCAGGCACACATAAGCAGTCCCACGCTTGCATACACACGGGATGCATGGGGAGGAACACGACATGCAGGCAAATGAAGAAAACTACAGGCACAGACACGGAGAGAAAGCTGCCCCGTGTAGCCTTTCACAACCCTGTTGCGGGCCAGTGCCGTTCGGGAGCACCCACTCAGGCTGGGATGGGACACAGATACGCACACGGACACATGTACACACACTCGCTCGCTCAGACGCATGTACACACTAATGCACGCGCACACACACACACGCACACACACGCGCGCGCGCAAGCTCAAGCAACACACGCACACAAGCAGGAGCCTGCACGCGCGACCCCAGACGCACGCACGCACGCGCGGCCTCATTAGATTGCGAGTTCCAGGAAACGGGCTCTGCCGCTACAAGCGCGCACACTCGCGCACACGCACACACGCACACACGCACACACGCACACACGCACACACGCACACACCCCCCCCACACACACGCTCCCCCATCTCCCCGCTCGCCCCCCATCTCCCCGCTCGCCCCCCGCCCCCCACTCGCGCACCGTAGCGGAACGGGAGCTCCCGTTCAACTTTCACGCTCGCCCGCACCGCGGCCACCGCCACGCGAATCGACGTTCGCGCTCGACAAGGCGCCCGCCCGCCCGCCCGCCCGCGCGGAAACTGCCCGTCGGCATCCGCCAGCGCTCTCGCCGGTGTCTGCCGGTGCCAGCGCGGCACCGGCGCTGCCGCTGGCGCGGCTTTGCCCCGGCAGACACCGGCATCGAACCGACGGTCGGGCGGGCGGGCGGGCGGGCGAGCAGCCCTCGCTAACTCAATCAATGCTCGTTTAATCAGCAGCGGCCGCTCGGAGCGCTGCTGCAGGAACACGCAACCGCCGTCACGAGGGACGACGGTGGTGGCGGTCGTGGTGGGGGGAGTGGTGGTATAGCGGTGGTGGTGAGAGTGGTGGTGGTGGTGGCGGCGGTGATGGTAGTGATGGTGGCAGTCGCGGTGGTGGCGAGAGTGCCGGCGGTCATGGCGGTGGTGGCAGTGGTGGTGGTTGTGCAAGTGGTGTCAGTGGTGGTGGTTGTGCAAGTGGTGGTGGTTGTAGCGGTGGTTGTGCAAGTGGTGTCAGTGGTGGTGGCGGTGGTTGTAGCGGTGGTTGTGCAAGTGGTGTCAGTGGTGGCAGTGGTGGTGGTTGTAGCGGTGGTTGTGCAAGTGGTGTCAGTGGTGGCGGTGGTGGTGGTGGTTGTAGCGGTGGTTGTGCAAGTGGTGTCAGTGGTGGTGGCGGTGGTGGTTGTAGCGGTGGTTGTGCAAGTGGTGTCAGTGGTGGCGGTGGTGGTTGTAGCGGTGGTTGTGCAAGTGGTGGCAGTGGTGGCGGTGGTGGTTGTAGCGGTGGTTGTGCAAGTGGTGGCAGTGGTGGCGGTGGTGGTTGTAGCGATGGTTGTGCAAGTGGTGTCAGTGGTGGCGGTGGTGGTTGTATTGATGGTTGTGCAAGTGGTGGCAGTGGTGGCGGTGGTGGCAGTGGTGGTGGGTGTGCAAGTGGTGTCAGTGGTGGTGGTTGTAGCGGTGGTTGTGCAAGTGGTGTCAGTGGTGGCGGTGGTGGTTGTAGTGGTGGTTGTGCAAGTGGTGTCAGTGGTGGCGGTGGTGGTTGTAGCGGTGGTTGTGCAAGTGGTGTCAGTGGTGGTGGCGGTGGTGATTGTAGCGGTGGTTGTGCAAGTGGTGTCAGTGGTGGCAGTGGTGGTGGTTGTAGCGGTGGTTGTGCAAGTGGTGTCAGTGGTGGTGGCGGTGGTGGTTGTAGCGGTGGTTGTGCAAGTGGTGGCAGTGGTGGCGGTGGTGGCGGTTGTGCAAGTGGTGGCAGTGGTGGCCGTGGTGGTGGTTGTGCAAGTGGTGGCAGTGGTGGCCGTGGTGGTGGTTGTGCAAGTGGTGTCAGTGGTGGTTGTAGCGGTGGCTGTAGCGGTGATGGGAGTTGTCGGCGGTGGCGGCAGTCGCGGTAGTGGTGAGAGTGCCGGCGGCGGCGGCGGCGCCGGGAACGCCGCCTGCAATCTGCACCTTTGTAGGCGAGGGTTGGTGGAACACGAAAACAGATTTGTTGACGCGCACGCACCGCACATTGAGCACGCATGGTGGGGGGGGTGGGGGGTGGGGGGGGGGGGGGGGGGGGGGGGGGGGGGGGGGCGGTGTCCTTGAGCGGCGGGCTCCCCAGGAGCACCGCCAGCCCAGGAGCACCGAGGCGGGAGGGCAACGACTCGCCGCTCCGCGCCCCGCGGGTCCCGCGGCCCCCGCGGGAGCGTGCCCCATGCACGCGAGACGATAAACCGTCGTGAAGACGGCTTCGGGCTCACATGTCCTCAGGGGTCCAGTGCAGCAGCACCTTCACCTTGCCCGTCTCGTCCTTCCTGCGCGCCACCACCTGCTCGCTCACAAGTGCAAAGGCAAAGGTTCCCGTCTCCGTGTAGCCTTAACAGACCGTTGGGGCAAGAGCTGTTAGCGAGCAGCGCCTACAAAGGCCGGCACGGCACACGAGGGGCATTTTGTCTCCGCAGTGGCGATGTTTACTACACACCGCACCAGGGGTCATTTGAAGCCGAGTCGACCTAGGGGAGGACCAGGACCGGTTCAGATAATTATCCGAACCAGTGACGATGATAATCGTCACTGGTGTTGGCCGTGAGTGGGAATCGAACCCGGATCGCCAGGTTCTTAGCGCAGCGCGCTAACCGCTACAATACCGCTCCCCACACACAGACACACACACCGTCACACACACAGATTCAACAGTCACTCAACAAGGGCCATTGCCATGAATGTTGTATTTGATGTAAATGCTTTCGCTTTACGACCAGAGGCCAGGAGACACATTTTGAGTCTATGGGTCTCCGTGTGAGTCTGTGTGCGAGTCTGTATGTGAGACTATGGCTCC
This sequence comes from Petromyzon marinus, assembly GCF_010993605.1. Classification (NCBI taxonomy): domain Eukaryota; kingdom Metazoa; phylum Chordata; class Hyperoartia; order Petromyzontiformes; family Petromyzontidae; genus Petromyzon; species Petromyzon marinus. The sequence goes on along the minus strand of NC_046133.1, from coordinate 5,053,109 downwards.
CTATGTGAGTCTATGAGTCCCTGTGTGTGTCTATGGGTCTCTGTGTGAGTGTATGGGTCTGTGTGTGTGTGTGAGTCTATGGGTCTGTGTGTGAGTCTATGGGTCTGTGTGTGTGCGAGTCTATGGGTCTCTGTGGATCGAGGGGCTGTGTCTGTGTGAGTCTATGGGTCTGTGTGTGTGTGAGTATACGGGTCTCTGTGTGCGAGTCTATGAGCCTCTGTGTGAGTCAATGGGTCTGTGTGTGTGTGAGTATATGGGTCTCTGTGTGTGAGTCTATGCGTCTCTGTGTGTGTGTGAGTCTATGGGTCTCTGTGCGAGTCTATGTGTCTGTGTGTGTGTGTGAATCTATGGATCTGTGTGTGTGTGAGTCTATGGGTCTGTGTGTGTGTGTGTGAGTCTATGGGTCTGTGTATGTGTCTATTGGTCTCTGTGCGAGTCTATGGGTCTCTGTGTGAGTCTATGTGTCTCTGTGTGTGAGTCTATGGATCTGTGTGTGTATGAGTATATAGGTCTCTGTGTGAGTCTATGTGTCTCTGTGTGTGTGAGTCTATGGTTCTGTGTGTGTGTGAGGCTATGGGTCTCTGTGTGAGTCTATGTGTCTCTGTGTGTGTGAGTCTATGTGTCTCTGTGTGTGTGTGTGAGTCTATGGGTCTCTGTGTGAGTCTATGTGTCTCTGTGTGTGTGAGTCTATGGGTCTGTGTGTGTGAGTCTATGTGTCTCTGTGTGTGTGAGTCTATGTGTCTCTGTGTGTGTGTGTGTGAGTCTATGTGTCTCTGTGTGTGTGTGTGTGAGTCTATGTGTCTCTGTGTGTGTGTGTGAGTCTATGGGTCTGTTTGTGAGTCTATGTGTCTGTGTGTGTGTGAGTCTATGGGTCTGTGTGTGAGTCTATGTGTCTGTGTGTGTTTGAGTCTATGTGTCTGTGTGAGTCTGTGTCTCTGTGTGTGTGAGTCTATGTGTCTCTGTGTGTGTGTGTCTATGGGTCTCTGTGTGAGTCTGTGTCTGTGTGTGTGCGAGTCTATGTGTCTCTATGTGTGTCTCTGTGTGTGAGTCTATGTGTCTGTGTGTGTGCGAGTCTATGTGTCTCTGTGTGAGGGGCTGTGCTGCCACCTGGTGGCGAGTGGCAGCCGTGGCGGGAGAGAAAAGGGGCCCCTGGTGTAGTGCTGAACGATTTGGGGAAAATATTTAATTGCGATTTTTCTGACGATTGCGATTTGATTTGCGATTAAAATTTTTTAAGTCAAGCTTCAGTTCAATATTCACTGTGTAGTAGATTTTAAACACGTGATGGAGCATTACCACGTGACACCATCAACATATGAACTGCTCCATATATTCTAATGCAGGGATGATAACTTAAAAGACACGAATTGCTTCCAACGTGTATTTATAAAAAAAAAATTCAATTGAAATAGAACAATCAAACATGGAACAATTAAGTTAAATAAACAAAGTTAGAATAACATTAAAGTAAACCAATTCCAATAAGAAAGTCACAGGACCTTTTCAAATCGCAAAAAAAACATTTGCAGCCTTTGCGATTTGCTAATCGCATTGTTTCAAATTGCGATTTCGATTTGAAATCGATTAATCGTTCAGCCCTAGCCGGGTGTGAATTGTTGACCACCCACCCCCTCGTGTGCCGTGCCGGCCTTCATAGGTGCTGCTCGCTAACAGCACTTGCCCCAACAGTCTGTTGAGGCTCTACGGGGGATCTTTGTCTCTTTTGCGTGTACCGTGGTTTATACCGTGGTGTGTGTGCGTGTGTACTATGGTGTGTGTGTGTACCGTGGAGTGTCCCGTGGTGTGTACCGTGGTGCGTACCGTGGCGCGTGTGTGTACCGTGGTGTGTACTATGGTGTGTGTACTGTGGTGCGTACCGTGGTGTGTACCGTGGTGTGTACCGTGGTGTGTACCGTGGTGTGTGTACCGTGGTGTGTGTACTATGGTGTGTGTGTACCGTGGTGTGTACCGTGGTGTGTACCATGGTGTGTACCGTGGAGCGTACCGTGGTGTGTACCGTGGTGCGTACCGTGGTGTGTACCGTGGTGTGTACCGTGGAGCGTACCGTGGTGTGTGTGTGTACCGTGGTGTGTACCGTGGTGTGTGTACCGTGGTGTGTGTGTGTACCGTGGTGTGTACCGTGGTGTGTACCGTGGAGCGTACCGTGGTGTGTGTGTGTACCGTGGTGCGTACCGTAGTGTGTACCGTGGTGTGTACCGTGGTGTGTACCGTGGAGCGTACCGTGGTGTGTGTGTGTACCGTGGTGTGTACCGTGGTGTGTACCGTGGTGTGTGTGTGTACCGTGGTGTGTACCGTGGTGTGTACCGTGGAGCGTACCGTGGTGTGTGTGTGTACCGTGGTGTGTACCGTGGCGTGTGTACCGTGGTGTGTGTGTGTACCGTGGTGCGTACCGTGGTGTGTACCATGGTGTGTACCGTGGTGTGTACCGTGGTGTGTGTGTGTACCGTGGTGTGTGTGTGTACCGTGGTGCGTACCGTGGTGTGTACCGTGGTGTGTACCGTGGAGCGTACCGTGGAGCGTACCGTGGTGTGTGTGTGTACCGTGGTGTGTACCGTGGTGTGTGTACCGTGGTGTGTGTGTGTACCGTGGTGCGTACCGTGGTGTGTACCATGGTGTGTACCGTGGTGTGTACCGTGGTGTGTGTGTGTACCGTGGAGCGTACCGTGGTGTGTACCATGGTGTGTACCGTGGAGCGTACCGCGCTGTGGAACACCACGCTGTGGCCCCCGCCCTGGCTGTCCACCTGGGTGTTGAGGTTGAAGCTCATGAGCCGGTGCCGGATGGCGTCCATCATCTGTGCGTCGAAGAAGTCGTCCGGCTTCGCTGTGCCGTGACAACACAGAGAGCACGCTCACCAGCCGCTCGCTCCCACGCTCACCAGCCGCTCTCTCCCACGCTCACCAGCCGCTCGCTCCCACGCTCACCAGCCGCTCTCACGCTCACCAGCCGCTCTCTCTCTCGCTCACCAGCCGCTCTCTCTCACCCTCACCAGCCGCTCTCTCTCACACTCACCAGCCGCTCACTCCCACGCTCACCAACCGCTCGCTCTCACGCTCACCAGCCGCTCGCTCTCACGCTCACCAGCCGCTCGCTCTCACGCTCACCAGCCGCTCTCTCTCACGCTCACCAGCCGCTCGCTCCCACGCTCACCAGCCGCTCGCTCCCACGCTCACCAGCCGCTCGCTCCCACGCTCACCAGCCGCTCGCTCTCACGCTCACCAGCCGCTCGCTCCCACGCTCACCAGCCGCTCGCTCCCACGCTTCACCAGCCGCTCGCTCCCACGCTCACCAGCCGCTCGCTCTCACGCTCACCAGCCGCTCGCTCCCACGCTCACCAGCCGCTCGCTCCCACGCTCACCAGCCGCTCGCTCCCACGCTCACCAGCCGCTCTCTCCCACGCTCACCAGCCCGCTCGCTCTCACGCTCACCAGCCGCTCGCTCTCACGCTCACCAGCCGCTCTCACGCTCACCCAGCCGCTCACTCTCAAGCTCACCAGCCTCTCGCTCCCACGCTCACCAGCCGCTCACTCCCACGCTCACCAGCCGCTCGCTCCCACGCTCACCAGCCGCTCGCTCCCACGCTCACCAGCTGCTCGCTCTCACGCTCACCAGCCGCTCTCTCCCACGCTCACCAGCCGCTCTCTCCCACGCTCACCAGCCGCTCGCTCCCACGCTCACCAGCCGCTCGCTCCCACGCTCACCAACCGCTCGCTCTCACGCTCACCAGCCGCTCGCTCTCACGCTCACCAGTCGCTCGCTCTCACGCTCACCAGCCGCTCGCTCCCACGCTCACCAGCCGCTCGCTCTCACGCTCACCAACCGCTCGCTCCCACGCTCACCAGCCGCTCTCTCTCACGCTCACCAGCCGCTCTCTCCCACGCTCACCAGCCGCTCTCTCTCACGCTCACCAGCCGCTCTCTCTCACCTCACCATCCGCTCGCTCTCACGCTCACCAGCCGAGCGTCAGTCACTCGGGGGTCGCCCCGGGGTCACTCGTCGGCGTGGGGGGGGGGGGGGGGGGGGGGGGGGGGGGGGGCTGCCGACTCACGCAGAGAGAAGCGCCGCTTGCAGCGCAGACGCTGCTTGCGCTTGCCGGCCAGCGCCTTGCTGGGGGACTCCTCCTTGAGGCGGGGCGGCTGGGCGGGCGCCCCGCCGAGGGCGAGCTGCTGAAGTGAGTGGGCACGTGGCGCGCCAGCCCCATCTGGGACGCGAACGTCGCCGTGCAGCCATCGATCACGCACTGCGGGGCGGGGGGGGGGGGGCGGGGGGCGGGGGGGCGGGGGGGCGGGGGCGGGGGGCGGGGGGGGCGGTGAGGGACGCGGCGCGTGGGGGAGGTTGCCGGCTGTGCCGGGCCCGGGTTGAAGTCCGCACTCGGGCTCCTGGCTGGGTGGAGTTGGCGGAGTGTCAGTGAGAGCGTGTGCAACTGTGAGTGTGCGTGCGTGCGTTGGTGTGAGAGTGTGCGAGTGTGTGTGTGCGCGAGTGTTCGAGTGTGTGTGTGTGCGAGTGTGTGTGTGTGCGAGTGTGTTCGAGAGTGTGTGTGCAAGTGTGTGTGTGTGCGCGAGTGTTTTAGTGTGTAAGCGCGCGAGTGTGTGTGTTCGAGAGTGTGTGTGCAAGTGTGTGTGTGTTGGAGAGTGTGTGTGTGCGAGTGTTTTAGTGTGCAAGTGTGCGAGTGTGTAAGTGTGCGAGTGTGTGTGTGTGCGAGTGTGCGTGTGTAAGTGTGCGAGTGTGAGTGTGTGCAAGTGTGCGTGTGTAAGTGTGCGAGCGAGTGTATGTGAGTGCGAGTGTGTGAGTGTGTGTGTGCGAGTGTGTGCGAGTGTTTTAGTGTGTACGAGCGAGTCTGTGCGAGTGTGTGTGTGCGAGTATGCGCGGAGTGTTCGAGTGCGCGTGTGCGTGCGGAGTTTTGTTTGTTTGTTGACAAGAGCGATGGGGGAGGTGAGGGAGGGCGCGGCCGTGTCACCTTGAAGGGCTTGTCTCCGCTGTGCGACAGCACGTGCCTCTGGAGCCAGCTGTGGCTGGAGGACGGCGTGTTGAACACCTTGCAGCCCTTCCACAGGCACACGAACACCTGCCCGCGATTAGGGGGGGGGGGGAGGACATGCCGGCCGCTTGTTACGCTACGCGCGACCGGTGCGGATTCGTGGAGCATCCGAGGACGTGGAACCGAGCGGGCTGGCCGATGAGCGGAACCAGCGGTGTCAGGATCGGCCTCTGTGGAGGAGGAGGCTCGCAAAGGGCGCCGGCACCGCCGCCGCTGCTGAGCAGTTGGAGGCAGTCGCCCCCCAGCAACAATGGGGGGCGGAGGGAGCGACGCTCACAACAACGAGCGGAGTGTTCACTGGTTGGCACAGTAGGGGGGGGGGGGGCACAGTCTGGCGCATCGGGCCAGTCGCCTCGGTCGGTCAACCCACGGCACCTGCTGGGTCTCTCCCGTGACCTCCGACCAGCAGCGAAAGCCTTCGACACTTCGCGTGGCCTTAAAGTGCACCTGGCCTGGCACGAGCGCCGTGGTTGACGTCACCGCCCCCAAGCGTTGTTGTGCGTGTTCGTACGAGTCTGTGCATACGTGTCTGTGCGTCCGTACGTGTCTGTGCGTCCGTACGTGTCTGTGCGTCCGTACGTGTCTGTGCGTACGTGTCTGTGCGTACGTACGTGTCTGTGCGTACACGCGCGCATGCCTGTGTATACGTGCATGCGCATCTGTGTGTACGTGTGCGCATCTGTGCGTGCGTGACAAAAGGCGGCGGGGCGTGGCGCTGGCCACCCCAACCACCTCGTGCGCCACAGTGCCGGCCTTCATAGGCGCTGCTCGCCAACAGCACTCGCCCCAACAGTCTGTTACAGGCTACACGGGGGATCTTTGTCTTTGCTTTATAGGCGCTGCTCGCTAACAGCACTTGCCCCCTACAGTATGTTACAGGCTACACGGGGGATCTTTGTCTTTGCTTTATAGGCGCTGCTCGCTAACAGCACTTGCCCCTACAGTATGTTACAGGCTACACGGGGGATCTTTGTCTTTGCTTTATAGGCGCTGCTCGCTAACAGCACTTGCCCCCTACAGTCTGTTACAGGCTACACGGGGGATCTTTGTCTTTGCTGTATAGGTGGTGCTCACTAACAGCACTCGCCCCAACAGTCTGTTGCAGGCTACACGGGGGACCTTTGTCTTTGCTATATAGGTGCTGCTCGCTAACAGCACTCGCCCCAACAGCCTGTTACAGGCTACACGGGGGAGCTTTGTCTTCGCTGTATAGGTGCTGCTCGCCAACAGCACTTGCCCCCGACAGCCTGTTGCAGGCTACACGGGGGAGCTTTGTCTTTGCGTGCGCGCTCGGCGCTGCCCCCTCACCTCCCGGCTGGCCTGCCGGTCCACGTGCGCCGTGCGGATGTGCTCCGCCAGGTCGGGGCTGCAGCCGAACGCCGCCTGGCACTTGTCCCAGCGGCACACGCACGCGGCCGCCAGCGGGTGCACTGTGGGGGGCGCGTGCGGTGGGGGGCCTCCGCCGCCTCCGCCGCCTCCGCCGCCTCCGCCGCCTCCGCCCGCCGTGAACGCCGTGAACGCCGTGAACGCCGGGGTGGAGCGGCCCGACGACACGGTGCTCTCCGCGTCCGGGAACGTGCTCACGCTACAAAGAGAGAAAAGAGAGAAAAAAAAAAATCCTTTCTAGATTTGAAGCTTTCGTGACTGCAAGGATCCATACTCTTTGGTTCTATTCGGTTAAAGTCGCGTAGGTCAAAAAAATTTAAACAACCAAAAAATCACGGCGTTTCGGCCACAACACAAGCGGCCTTCGTCAGGTGAAGGGACCGGCGCCTGTCTCGAAGACTGCGCTGGAGCGAAACAGAGCACAAGCTCAGACCGCGGACCTTTAAGCTGTGTGAGAGGGATTAAGGTGCCTCGACAAAGGAATTGGCGTAAAAAAAATTCGCATTTGATTGGCGGACTTAGCATGATGAAAACAAAAAAAAGAGATCCCCCACCCCAGCAGTAGCCTCAGAGCGGTTAAGGCCAAGCACGGCACACAAGGGGGAGCGGGTGGCCAGCACCACGGGCCCGGCCGTGACCGGCTTCTCATTCGAGACCGATTCGACTCAGCAGGGGGTGGGGGAGGAGGCCCAGAACCGGTTCAGATAATCAACGCCGCTGTCGACCACGAGCTGGAATCGAAAGCTCGGCCCGCCGGGTTCGTGGTGCGACGCGCCGGGGGCCGGGTGCACGATGAGGCGACGGGAAACGCGTAAAGCTCGCTGGGAGATGGCATAACGGACCCCGTGCGTTACAGGTTGGCCGAGATGACTGGCTCGTACTCCCCCACTACGTTTTAGCCACCCGGGCGCTCCACTCGTTGTCGCGAGCGGATACCTCCACCGCTTCCAACTTTCCAAGCAGCACAAATCCTGGCACGGTCCAGGGGCATTGTGCGAGAGAATCCTCTGATCAAGACACCGCTGGTACCGGTCATCGGCAGGCCCACTCAGCTCCACGTCCTCCTGTACCACGTCACTCCATCTCTTCTCTGGCCCGTGCCGTGCCCGCTTAGCCCCCTCTATCCGCCATAAACAGAAGTTGCTTGGGTATGCGGTGAGTGGGCATGCGGGCTACATGACCCAGCCAGCGCAGCCTTGCCTCCCGGAGGAGCTTACGGATGGGACTTTGTCCAGATCGTTAAAGGATTGGTGAGCTCCTCACAAAATCCAGCCTGGTTAAACCCAGGATGGATCGTAGGCAGGCCAGCCTGAATGTTTCTAACCGGGGAAGAAGTTCCATTACGGGGAACCCTTCTCTACGCTTGCAAAACATGGAGGGAATGACCATGGCCGAGAAGACCCGAAGCTTCGTGCGGAGAGCCAGACCAGGTAGCTTCCACAAAGCGTTACGCGGCCGATGAAAAGATAATGCCGCTCGACTGATTCGAAGTTAGACCTCTGCTGTCAAACCGGAGCTGGTCATAAGCACACTGCCCAGGTATAGGAAACTCTCCACTCTCTCCACTACTGCTCCATCACCAATGAAGAGCCGCGGGGGTAGAGTGTTTGGAGGCAGGTGTTTAGTGGCACGCTCCAGGTTCAGCAGCAGTGCCTCCAACTCCTCCTCTGAGTGAGCAGAAGTCACCAAATCATTAGCATACATGACATGGCTGACCAACAGGAAGCCATCCCTTTTCCAAACCCGGGCATCGATCAGCCTCCCGTTATATCTGTACCAGATGGAAATTCCTTGCAGTACAGCCATGGAAAGCTTCTCGAATTACGTGGCCAAAGATGATGTTTAATAATATGGGAGGACAACCCTGTCACACCCCAAGGTGTACAGGGAATGCCTCCGACTCCTGGCCACAAAGCTTTACCTGGGCCTGCCCACCATCATGAAGGCCATTAATGATTGTGAGCAGAAAGTCAGGGACTCCGAAAGCACGAAGAACTGCCCACAGCCCTGGCCTGTTGATGGTTTCATAGGCCTTGGCCAGGTCAACAAAGCAAAGATGTAGGTCTAGTTGGAATTCCCTACACCTCTGCTGTAGCAGACGGACAGAGAATATAGCATCCGTGCAGGACCGCCCTGGTCTGAAACCACATTTGGGGCTCCGTAATCCTCTCCTCGGCGTGCCTGGCAAGGCGGTGTTGAATAATCCTTGCGAGGATCTTTCCTGGCACACCGAGAAGAGTGATGCTCCTGTAGTTGTTACAATCTGTGCGGTCCCCCCTCTTAAGGAGGGGGGGGGGGGACTGCCAGGGACAACCAGGGTGTCATTCCAATCCTGCGGAACCCGTCCTGTGGTCCAGACAGTTGTGATGATGTCATGTAGAGCAGCCTGCAGACAAGATGCCACCCTCCCTCGGCGTTTCACTTGGGAGATCGTCTCTGCCCTGCACGTTTCCTGGTCTCGGACGTCGGATCGCCTCTCGCGCTTTCTCCACAGATGGCACCTCAGCCAACCATTCAGAAGTGGGGTGGCTACTTCTGTTAATATTTGAGGCACGGCAGCCAAAGCATCACATAACCAACACACGCACAGATATACAGATACACACACATACAAGATACACACACACAAGACACACACACACACGCGCAAACACATTCCCAGATACACACACACAAAGACACACACACATGCAAACACATTCCCAGATACACACACACAAAGACACACACACATGCAAACACATACACAGATACACACACATGCAAACACATTCCCAGATACACACACACATACAAAGACACACACACATGCAAACACATACACAGATACACACACATGCAAACACATTCCCAGATACACACACACACATACAAAGACACACACACACGCGCAAACACATTCCCAGATACACACACATACAAAGACACACACATGCAAACACATACACAGATACACACACACATACATGCAATACACACTTGGAAGAGACAGAAGGACAGGGAGAAAGAGAAGGGCTGGCGAGAGAGAAGTGCAGGAGAGGGAGAGAGGACATGCAAGAGAGAAGGGCAGTGAGAGAGGGAGAGAAGAGCGAGAGCGAGAAGGGCATGGACAGAGAGGGCAGGGAGAGAAGGGCAGGCGAGAGAGAGAAGGGCAGGGGGAGAGGGAGAGAGAGAGGGGCAGGCGAGAGAGAGGGAGATCGACAAGGGCAGGGAGATATAGAGAGGGCATGCGAGGGCAGGGAGAAGGGCAGGCGAGAGAGAAGGGCAGGGAGAGAGAAGGGCAGGGAGATATAGAGAGAAGGGCAGGCGAGGGCAGGGAGAAGGGCAGGCGAGAGAGAAGGGCAGGGAGAGAGAGAAAGGCAGGCGAGGGCAGGGATAGGGAGAAGGGCAGGGATAGAGGGAGAAGGGCAGGGAGAGAGAAGGGCAGGTGAGGGTGGGGGGAGAGAGAGAAGGGCAGAGAGAGGGAGAAGGGCAGGCGAGGGCAGGGAGAGAGAGGGAGAGAGGGCAGGCGAGGAGGTGTCCACCTGTCCTCGGAGTCCGCTCCACGCGGCCCCGCGTCTCCGGCGCCCTCCCTCGCCTTGCCGTTCGTCAGCGCTTCGGCCTTGTCGGCAGCCTTCTCGTCACCGCCGCCACCGCCTCCACCTCCCGCGGTCGCCGCCACCGCCGCCGCCGCCTCGGCCCTCACCTCGGCCCTCACCCCGCTCCTCACCTCGCCCCTCACCCTCACCACGCTACCATCACTCTGAGGCCTCGAGGCCATCACAACAACCACCACCACCACTACACTGCCCCGATCGATTCCCCGGATCGCGCTGACGACTCGGCGTCGCCTCTCCAATCGATTCTTTAAAGCGCTTCAACACGCGGGGGAATCGATAGCTACGGTGGAATCGTTGGCTCCGACAAAATTTTACCACGAATCGGTCGGCGGCTGCTCGCCGCTAAACGCGTCTCTCTCGCTCGAAGCGATTCGATTCTCCTGACAAAAATAAAATGGTGATATCGAGCGGCTGTCGATTCCTCAAACAACTCGATTATTTTATTGTTTCCCTTCAACGTGACTTTACCGAAAGAACCAAGAATATGAATCACTGCAGTCACGAAAGCTTTAAATCAAAATTTAACTCGATTACTCTTGGTGGACGCCTGATGTCGGTTGTCATTACTGCTGGCGAAACGTCGGACTCGAATTGTCAACGTTGTAGTGGCTTTACTATCCAACACACCTATATTAGGGGCCGTCCATAAATGACGTCACGCGATTTTGGACGATTTTTGACCCCCCCCCAATCTGACCCCCTCAAATTTGATGTCACAAAGCTCTGCCCCCCCCCCCCAATTTTTTTTTAAACATGATTCAAATCGCTTTCAACTATTGTCATTGTATTCTTGGTTCTTTCGGTAAAGTCACCACGTAGAAGAGAAACAAAATAATAAAAATATAAAACAATAAAATTATCACGACGTTTCGACTGCAACACAAGCAATCATCATCAGGTGTGAAAACCACAGCAAGAAAATTTGAAAAAAGTGGCGTTTTTTTTTAACGTTAGCACCATGGAGAGAGATTTGACAGTTTGTTCGGATGGACTCGTCCATCCGAACAAACTGTCAAATCGCTTTGTTCCTGATGGACTCGTCCATCCGAACAAACTGCCAAATCGCTACTCGTCCATCTGAACAAACTGTCAAAATCGCTAGTCGTCCATCTGAACAAACTGTCAAATCGCTACACGTCCATCCGAACAAACTGTCAACTCGCTACTCGTCCCTCTGAACAAACTGTCAAATCGCTACACGTCCATCTGAACAAACTGTCAAATCGCTACTCGTCCATCTGAACAAACTGTCAAATCGCTACTCGTCCATCTGAACAAACTGTCAAATCGCTACTCGTCCATCTGAACAAACTGTCAAATCGCTACTCGTCCATCCGAACAAACTGCCAAATCGCTACTCGTCCATCTGAACAAACTGTCAAATCGCTACACGTCCATCTGAACAAACTGTCAAATCGCTACTCGTCCCTCTGAACAAACTGTCAAATCGCTACACGTCCATCTGAACAAACTGTCAAATCGCTACTCGTCCATCTGAACAAACTGTCAAATCGCTACTCGTCCATCTGAACAAACTGTCAAAATCGCTACTCGTCCATTTGAACCAATTGTCAAAATCGCTACTTGTCCATCTGAATAAACTGTCAAAATCGCTACTTGTCCATCTGAACAAACTGCCAAATCGCTACTCGTCCATCTGAACAAACTGTCAAAATCGCTACTCGTCCATCTGAACAAACTGTCAAATCGCTACACGTCCATCTGAACAAACTGTCAAAATCGCTACACGTCCATCTGAACAAACTGTCAAATCGCTAATCATCCATCTGAACAAACTGTCAAATCGTTACTCGTCCACCTGAACGAACTGTCAAATCGCCACTCGTCCATCTGAACAAACTGTCAAATCGCTACTCGTCCATCTGAATAAACTGTCAAATCGCTACTCGTCCATCTGAACAAACTGTCAAATCGCTAATCATCCATCTGAACAAACTGTCAAATCGCTACACGTCCATCTGAACAAATTGTCAAAATCGCTACACGTCCATCTGAACAAACTGTCAAATCGCTAATCATCCATCTGAACAAACTGTCAAATCGTTACTCGTCCACCTGAACGAACTGTCAAATCGCCACTCGTCCATCTGAACAAACTGTCAAATCGCTACTCGTCCATCTGAATAAACTGTCAAATCGCTTTGTTCCTGATGGACTCGTCCATCTGAACAAACTGTCAAATCGCTACACGTCCATCCGAACAAACTGCCAAATCGCTACTCGTCCATCTGAACAAACTGTCAAATCGCTACTCGTCCATCTGAACAAACTGCCAAATCGCTACTCGTCCATCTGAACAAACTGTCAAATCGCTACTCGTCCATCTGAACAAACTGTCAAATCGCTATCCGTGGTGCTAACGTTAAAAAAACGCCACTTTTTTCAAATTTTCTTGCTGTGGTTTTCACACCTGATGTGATTGCTTGTGTTGCAGTCGAAACGTCGTGAGAATTGTATTGTTTTATATTTTTATTATTTTATTGTTTCCCTTCTACGTGACTTTACTGAAAGAACCAAGAATATGAATCCCTGCAGTCACGAAAGCTTTAAATCAAAATGTATTGTCATTGTTGTGCGTATTTATTAATGTGGCGCTGCACTATGATGTTGTAGAATTATTTGTATTAAGTCTATTTAATTAAGTAGAACGTTGATGTCAAGCTTTCGTTGGCTGCAGGGATTCATATTCTTGGTTCTTTCGGTAAAGTCACGTAGAAGGGAAACAATAAAATAAATAAAAAATTGTTTCATATTTTTTTATTTTATTGTTTCCCTTCTACGTGACTTTACCGAATGAACCAGGAATATAATGTAGCACGTGTTGTCGATATTTATTTAAAGTTGCGCATTTTGATGTGACGTCACATTCATCAAACCCCCCTCCCCCCAGGGACGGCCCCTGATTGATATCGATCGCGCAAAGCCGACTTTACTGCAGAGCAAAATTCCGCTCTGCGGATCGAATTTTAAAGATCCGGAATCGATTCCTCCGCTGCATTAAGTCAACGGCGAAGACAAACGCGTGGATCGACGCAGCGCCACCACGCGCGATTCGATTACTGAAGTCCCACGTGGTGCACGTGCGCGGGTGGTCTTTAAACTGCGGGGAGCGGTGGCGAAGTGGTTAGAGTAGCCGCGGGCGCTGACGAACTCCCAAGGGGCCGTCCATAAATGACGTCACGCACCTAGGGGTGGGGTGGGGGGGTAGGTCAGACATTTGTGACGATATCAAACTAAAAAAACTTCTGTTTGCCAAACCGCAGGTGTCTTGAGCACACTGCACAGGTACGGAATCTCATCCACACACACTCTCTCTCAGCGGCCGATTCATTTACTCACGGGAAGTTTTGAGAGGGCGGAGTGTTTGACGACTAAATGCTCAGCCATGTGCTTGTTAATCTAAATTGTCTTACGGTTGTTGTCGTTGTTGTTGTTGGCGACGGCGGCTTGCACCGCATTGTGATTTTTGGCACACAGCGTTTTAACACGTTTTTTTAAAAATATATATTTGCTGGTTTATTCCAGGATATTCCTGTTGCGCGTCGTCGCTTTTGGGATGTTCCGTGTTCAAATTTTGTTTGTTGCGGTTGCACCAGACGACTTAAGAGCCGCATGTCTCACAGGGCTACACCTTTATAAAATGAAACTTGGATCCACCGCTCGCACCGATCCTCGTGTGCTGCGTCAGCCTTCTTCACGTCGTGAACCGACAACTCAACAGTGTAACCCTTCTCCCCGTCCCAAGGGGCCGTCCATGAATGCTCGATCCATCCACCCCCTTTATGGGCACCAACCAGATCTTTAAAAGAGTCCCTCACCACCCAGACCGTTATAACGCGGACCGTTATAACGCGGTTCGTTTGTTAACTGTCGACGACGAACTACTTTCTTGAGCTGCGTGTTGAGAGTTGGCAGAATGATACGGGAATGTGGCGGCGTCACTGCTGGGAACGTTGCTGCTGCTGCAGCCCATCCTGGAGTCTCACCACTCAGATCCTAGAGTCTCACCACCCAGATCCTGGAGTCTCACCACCCAGATCCTGGAGTCTCACCACCCAGATCCCGGAGTCTCACCACCCAGATCCTAGAGTCTCACCAACCAGATCCTGGAGTCTCACCACCCAGATCCTAGAGTCTCACCACCCAGATCCTGGAGTCTCACCACCCAGATCCTGGAGTTTCACCACCCAGATCCTAGAGTCTCACCACCCAGATCCTAGAGGCTCACCACCCAGATCCTGGAGTCTCACCACCCAGATCCTGGAGTTTCACCACCCAGATCCTAGAGTCTCACCACCCAGATCCTGGAGTCTCACCACCAAGGTCCTAGAGTCTCACCACCCAGATCCTGGAGTCTCACTACCCAGATCCTAGAGTCTCACCACCCAGATCCTGGAGTCTCACCACCCAGATCCTGGAGTCTCACCACCCAGATCCTAGAGTCTCACAACCCAGATCCTGGAGTCTCATCACCCAGATCCTGTAGTCTCACCACCCAGATCCTAGAGTCTCACCACCCAGATCCTGGAGTCTCACCACCCAGATCCTAGAGTCTCACCACCCAGATCCTGGAGTCTCACCACCCAGATCCTGGAGACTCACCACCCAGATCCTAGAGTCTCACCACCCAGATCCTAGAGTCTCACCATCCAGATCCTGGAGTCCCACCACTCAGATCCTGGAGTCTCAACACCAAGGTCCTAGAGTCTCACCACCCAGATCCTGGAGTCTCACCACCCAGATCCTAGAGTCTCACCACCCAGATCCTAGAGTCTCACCATCCAGATCCTGGAGTCTCACCACCCAGATTCTAGAGTCTCACCACCCAGGTGCTAGATTCTCACCACCAAGGTCCTAGAGTCTCACCACCCAGAGCCTGGAGTCTAACCACCCAGATCCTGGAGTCTCAACACCCAGATCCTAGAGTCTCACCACCCAGATCCTAGATTCTCACCACCAAGGTCCTACAGCTCACCACCCAGATACTGGAGTCTCACCACCCAGATCCTGGAGTTTCACCACCCAGATCCTGGAGTCTCAACACCCAGATCCTGGAGTCTCACCACCCAGATCTTGGAGTCTCACCACCCAGATCCTGGAGCCTCACCACCCAGATCCTGGAGTCTCAACACCCAGATCCTAGAGTCTCACCATCCAGATCCTAGAGTCTCACCACCCAGATCCTAGATTCTCACCACCAAGGTCCTAGAGCTCACCACCCAGATCCTGGAGTCTCACCACCCAGATCCTGGAGACTCACCATCCAGATCATAGTCTCACCACCAAGGTCCTAGAGTCTCACCACGCAGACCTGGAGTCTCACCACCCAGATCCTGGAGCCTCACCACCCAGATCCTGGAGTCTCACCACCCAGATCCTGGAGTCTCACCACCCAGATCCTGGAGTCTCACCACCCAGATCCTGGAGTCTCACCACCAAGGTCCTAGAGTTTCCCCACCAAGGTCCTAGAGTCTCACCAACCAGATCCTGGAGTCTCCCCACCCAGATCCTAGAGTCTCACCACCCAGATCCTAGAGTCTCACTACCCAGATCCTAGAGTCTCACCACCCAGATCCTAGAGTCTCACCACCCAGATCCTGGAGTCTCACCACCCAGATCCTGGAGTCTCACCACCAAGGTCCTGGAGTCTCACCACCCAGATCCTGGAGTCTCACCACCCAGATCCTGGAGTCTCACTACCAGATCCTAGATTCTCACCACCAAGGCCCTGGAGTCTCACCACCCAGATCCTAGAGTCTCACCACCCAGATCCTAGAGTCTCACCACCCAGATCCTGGAATCTCACCACTCAGCCCTTTATAACGCCGAAACGCGACCGTGATAGCGCGGTTTCTCAACGGTTGACTACTTTCTTGAGCTCTGCGGCTGAGCGGCGTGATGGAGTAGGCAGAGTGATACAGTAATGTGGCGCCGTACCCTCAATTATTTGTCCGGCCATCTCACTGTGCTGCGCCTGCCACGTAGCTCGCACGAACTTTATCGTTACATTCACGGGGAATTTTTCGTTTCGCTTAACACGTTTTTCTCTTTTAACCTGGCACAGCGGGCAGCTGCCACCAAAAACTGGCTGGGTAACTGGCTACACTGGCTACACGGGATTAAATAAACGTCTATTTGAATTGAAACGTTTGGAAGACAATAATATTAGCGACACCGAAGCGGTGGTAGTCGTGAATACAGAAGACTGACAGCTCGTGCAAAAACGCAATAACGTTTCAAATTGTGCTCCGATTAAAGTACTTAATTCGTTAGCATTTTCCTTAAATTCCAGAGAATGTCAACAAAATCTTGCAATCCGTATTATCTCGGCATTTTATTTGGTCAAAAAAAAAGAGGACTGGATGCTCCGAGTACACGAGGGTTGTAAGAATAAAATCGACATCTCTTTATCAGGCCACGTGAACCCCCCTGGGTCAAATCTCACCCTGGGTCAAATCTCACACCTGGGTCAAATCTCACCCTGGGTCAAATCTCACACCTGGGTCAAATCTCACCCTGGGTCAAATCTCACCCTGGGTCAAATCTCACCCTGGGTCAAATCTCACCCTGCGAACCCTCCGCGCCCCGTAACGACGAGGCTCTGAAATTAAAATCCGTCGAGCGGCGGCGGCGGCGGCGGTTACGTCCTCGTCGCAAGGGGCTGGCTCCCGCAGCGATCGTGAGACGCGAGGACGCCGACGCCGCTCGCCACGCGGTGCCATCGTCGGCGGGGGGGGGGGGTAGGGGGCACAAGCCGGCAAGTCGGCACAATCCCGATTGGTTTTACAGCTGCCGGCTTGGGCCCCCCCGTGGGGGTCGGGTTTATTCGCGACGTTAAAACGTGGCCGCATCGCGCCCGTTGCTCAACAACCCACCCCCCCCCCCCCCCCCGTTCCATATCCGAGGGACACTTTGTTTTGGTCGGTCATCAAGTCCAGCGAAGGGCCCTCCCCTCCTCCCCCCTCCTCTCCTCCTCCTGCTGCTGCTCCTGCACCTCAGTGGGCCGCAAGCTCCACGTCGCCCTTGAGCACTCCTCATCGAGACACCCCCCCCCCCCCCCCACCACGCATCGCCCGAGACGCACCGAGACCCGGCCACTACGAGGGGCTCCCACGGGTTCACGGGTTGCCCCCCACCACCACCCTAAGGTTGCCCATCACCCGCAGGTTGGATTGTTTTTGGGTTGGGGCCACGCGTAGTGATGAGTTGTGTAACCCCCCCTCCACCACCCATCCGTGATTAAACCAAGCTACTATGTTTTTGTATTCTTGGCTCTTTCGGTAAAGTCACCACGTTGAAGGGAAACAATAAAATATATAAGACAATGAAAATTCTCACGACGTTTCGACCATAACACAAACGGTCGTCATCAGGTGTGTCGGTTTGCATTAAGTTATTTATTTTTAAACGGTGTATTTATTTATTTATAAAAACCGTCAGCGCCACGCGCAGCGATTTGGCAGTTTATTTAGAAGGACGAGTCCATCTATGTTCTGAAAAGAGGAGGGGGGAGACGAAAAATTAATGTATGCTGTCTGAAAGCCACCGTAAGCGTGAACAATCAATTAAGACCTGAAATGGTTTATCAAATCTTTCCAATGATTGCTAAGCCAGAATCCATCTTCTCGGTTGAAATTGTCTCTGTGCTTGTATATGTGGATAGCCTCATGAACGAATCTCTCATGGTAGCCAGATGGCTTACAAAGAACCTCTGTCTTGGAGAAGTCAATGTCACGTGAGCCTACTGAATTATAACAATGATCTGCCACGCCCGAGGTGTTGGTCCTACCGTGTTTAAGGTCTGCTTTGTGTTCATGATGCGGTCCGAGACATGGCGTTTGGTTTCTCCAATGTAACTACCACAGAGGCAACTTAGTTTGTAGACGCCAGGGTACTGTATGTCCGGAATCACATATTTTACAGACGGAACTAGATCACGGATTTTATGTAATGTGTTGAAACGGACCTGGATCTTGTGTTTATTCAAGATTTTGGAGATATTTTTTTGTGATCCCCGCAATGTAGGGTAAAGTGATGGTTTTGAGAGGCTCCTCAAGAGGGTCCTTCTTCATGGTTTGAGTGATAGCTTTGCGGATTGTATAGTCGGAGTAACCATTAGCCTTAAGAGCTTGGTGTACGTACCCCGTGCCCCTACTGCTGGACATCTTTGAACAAAAAGACCTTTATAGCGAGGGAAAAAAGTATTTGATCCCCTGCTGATTTTGTACGTTTGCCCACTGACAAAGAAATGATCAGTCTATAATTTTAATGGTAGGTTTATTTGAAGTGAGACAGAATAACAACAAAATCCAGAACTAACGTCAAAAATTGTATAAATTGATTTGCATTTTAATTAGGGAAATAAGTATTTGACCCCCTCTCAATCAGAAAGATTTCTGGCTCCCAGGTGTCTTTTATACAGGTAACGAGCTGAGATTAGGAACACACTCTTAAAGGGAGTGCTCCTAATCTAAGCTTGTTACCTGTATAAAAGGCACCTGTCCACAGAAGCAATCAGATTCCAAACTCTCCACCATGGCCAAGACCAAAGAGCTCTCCAAGGATGTCAGGGACAAAATTGTAGACCTACACAAGGCTGGAATGGGCTACAACACCATTGCCAAGCAGCTTGGTGAGGTGACAACAGTTGGTGCGATTATTCGCAAATGGAAGAAACACAAAGGAACTGTCATTCTCCCTCGGCCTGGGGCTCCAAGATCTCACCTCGTGGAGTTGCAATGATCATGCGAACGGTGAGGAATCAGCCCAGAACTACACGGGATGATCTTGTCAATGATCTCAAGGCAGCTGGGACCATAGTCACCAAGAAAACAATTGGTAACACACGCCGTAAACGACTGAAATCCTGCAGCACCCACAAGGTCTCCCTGCTCAAGAAAGCACATATACATGCCCGTCTTAAGTTTGCCAATGAACATCTGAATGATTCAGAGGACAACTGGGTGAAAGTGTTGTGGTCAGATGAGACCAAAATTGAGCTCTTTGGCATCAACTCAACTCGCCGTGTTTGGAGGAATGCTGCCTATGACCCCAAGAACACCATCCCCACCGTCAAACATGGAGGTGGAAATATTATGCTTTGGGGGTGTTTTTCTGCTAAGGGAACAGGACAACTTCACCGCATCAAAGGGACGATGGACGGGGCCATGTACCGTCAAATCTTGGATGAGAACCTCCTTCCCTCAGCCAGGGCATTGAAAATGGGTCGTGGATGGGTATTCCAGCATGACAATGACCCAAAACACACGGTCAAGGCAATAAAGGAGTGGCTCAAGAAGAAGCACATTAAGGTCCTGAAGTGGCCTAGCCAGTCTCCAGACCTTAATCCCATAGAAAATCTGTGGAGGGAGCTGAAGGTTCGAGTTGCCAAACGTCAGCCTCGAAACCTTAATGACTTGGAGAAGATCTGCAAAGAGGAGTGGGACAAAATCCCTCCTGAGATGTGTGCAAACCTGGTGGCCAACTACAAGAAACGTCAGACCTCTGTGATTGCCAACAAGGGTTTTGCCACCAAGTACTAAGTCATCTTTTGCAGAGGGGTCAAAGACTTATTTCCCTCATTAAAATGTAAATAAATTTATAACATTTTTGACATGCGTTTTTCTGGATTTTGTTATTCCGTCTCTCACTGTTCAAATAAACCTACCATTAACATTATAGACTGATCATTTGTCAGTGGGCAAACGTACAAAATCAGCAGGGGATCAAATACTCACTTTTTCCCTCACTGTATAGCTCATCGGATTCCTCCAGTATAAATATTCTGATTCTCAAGCTGTCAAGTACAATTGAATTTGATGGTCCCAACCCACTCACATCAATTACTTCACAAACCCTAACCCCCCCCCCCCAAAGCAGAGTCAGGATTTTCAGGTAGGGGGGGCAACCCCTCCAGCAATTAAAAATGATAGGAGTTGTTTGTAAGGAGTTGTTAGTAATAAGTAAAGAGTTGTTAGTAAGTAAGGAGTTAGTAAGTAAGGAGTTGTTAGTAAGTAAGAAGTTGTGAGTAATAAGTAAGGACTTGTCCCTTGCTTGTTACTCGAGGCGTGTGCGGCGATGACGCAGCCATCGATCGAGGGGTCGATTCGAACCGCGTTGTTAGTGATCGGCATCGCGCTCGCTGAAGGTGTCGATGCCTTCGGGGAAGTCGTGGACTCTGTAGACGCAACTGCGCACAATTCTGTGAGTCACTTATAACCGCTTTGCCGATTCTTATTGCCAATTATGGACTCAGACTATCGTCCTATCATCTCGTAGAGTCCCTGGCACGTAATAATCTGCTACACAGTGGCAGTGGGTTCGCCAATTTATTACTAATAAACCCAAATTATCCGATCGAATTTAGGGATTTCGATCGGATTATTGGGGGGGGGGGGGCACGTGTCACCCCACCCCCCCCCCCCCGGCTCCGCCAGCGCCCCCCCCCCCCACCAATGCTAAACTTGGCTTACCGCGATAAATGCGGCCCGATTGACCATCTTCAAAGATTTCGAAGACAACAAAAAAAGACCCAATCACAGCTCTCTTTGGGGCTGCCACGTGACGGAGACAACCCCTCCGTGTACGCTGGGCGAGCTAGGAGGAGCAATCCCACCCCGCCCCCCGCCCCCCCACCCACCCGAGTGGTGTGTGTGTGGATCGAGAGGCAACGGGACGGGGCCGCTCGGGAGAAGCAGCTCCTGGCCGTTCTCTCGACACAGGCGGTGGGCGGTGATGCCACCGCCGCCGCCGCCGCTGCTGCTGCCGGATCCCCTGCGACAGCTCCGAATAATGAACCCCGCCCCCCCCGTCCCGTGACAGGAAAAGACCGACGGCAGCGGAACAAAAGAGAGAGGGAACACGGCGGCGAAAAGCAACAAATTTCGTTTAACAAAACGGTGGTTCGGGGTCCAACGGGATAGACAGGGGTCTGACGGGCTAGACAGGGGTCTGACGGGCTTGACAGGGGTCCGATGGGATAGACGCCCCTCCCCCCGCCCATCCCCAACCATGTGACGATCCACTGCGCAATAACTCCCCCCGAGCTACCCCCCTCCCCCCACTCCTCCCCCGCCGCGTCAGTCTCCGCCATCAAGCCCTCTTCTTGCCCTTCGAGGCGCCGGCCTTGCCCTTCGAGGTGCCCTTCGAGGTGCCGTTCGAGGTGCCGGCGGCAGCGAACTTCGAGGCAGAGGCCTTGCCCTTGGAGGCGACGGCCTTGCCCTTGGAGGTGAAGGCCTTGCCCTTGGAGGCGAAGGCCTTGCCCTTGGAGGCGAAGGCCTTGCCCTTCGAGGCGAAGGCCTTGCCGCCCTCGCCGGCACCGCTCGCAGCCCCCGGCCTCGCGTCGATGGCGGCGCCGCCCTTTGCACGGCCAGCGTCCTTCGTCCGCTCCGACGAGGCATCGTCGGCGTTGCCCTTCGTCGTCTTCTCGAACTTGGTCTTCTTCTTCTTCTTGTTCTTCTTCTTGCTCTTGTCCTTGTCCGCCTTGGAGGTGCTGCTCTCGAGACGGAGCACCAGCTCCTGCTCGGTCGGCGCCCCCAGCTTGCGCTTCTTGCCTCGCTCCACCTTCCTCTTGAGCGCCAGCACGTCCAGGGGCTCGGCCGCGCGCGCTGAGAGGACGGAGGGCACACGCGCGCGGGGGTCAGCGGCAGAGACACGGAGACGCACCGAGTTAGTGAGAGAGACGCACGGAGTTAGTGAGGGAGACACACAGAGTTAGTGAGAGAGACACACAGAGTTAGTGAGAGAGACACGCAGAGTTAGTGAGAGAGACACGCAGAGTTAGTGAGAGAGACACAGAGTTAGTGAGAGACACACAGAGTTAGTGAGAGAGACACACAGAGTTAGTGAGAGAGACACACAGAGTTAGTGAGAGACACACAGAGTTAGTGAGAGAGACACACGGAGTTAGTGAGAGAGACACACAGAGTTAGTGAGAGAGACACAGAGTTAGTGAGAGAGACACACAGAGTTAGTGAGAGAGACACAGAGTTAGTGAGAGAGACACACAGAGTTAGTGAGGGAGACACACAGAGTTAGTGAGAGAGACACACAGAGTTAGTGAGAGAGACACGCAGAGTTAGTGAGAGAGACACAGAGTTAGTGAGAGAGACACAGAGTTAGTGAGAGAGACAAACAGAGTTAGTGAGAGAGACACAGAGTTAGTGAGAGAAAAACGCAGAGTTAGTGAGAGAGACAGAGTTAGTGAGAGACACACAGAGTTAGTGACAGACACACAGAGTTAGTGAGAGAGACACACAGAGTTAGTGAGAGACACACAGAGTTAGTGAGACACAGAGTTAGTGAGAGACACACAGAGTTAGTGAGAGACACAGTGAGAGAGACACACAGAGTTAGTGAGAGACACAGAGTTAGTGAGAGACACAGAGTTAGTGAGAGACACACAGAGTTAGTGACAGACCCACAGAGTTAGTGAGAGAGACACACAGAGTTAGTGAGAGAGACACAGAGTTAGTGAGAGACACACAGAGTTAGTGAGAGACACACAGAGTTAGTGAGACACAGAGTTAGTAAGAGACACACAGAGTTAGTGAGATAGACACACAAAGTTATTGAGAGAGACACACAGAGTTAGTGAGAGACACGCAGAGTTAGTGAGAGACACAGGGTTAGTGAGAGACACAGAGTTAGTGAGAGAGACACACAGAGTTAGTGAGAGAGACACACAGAGTTAGTGAGAGAGACACACAGAGTTAGTGAGAGAGACACACAGAGTTAGTGAGAGACACACAGAGTTAGTGAGAGACACAGAGTTAGTGAGAGACACAGAGTTAGTGAGAGACACACAGAGTTAGTGACAGACACACAGAGTTAGTGAGAGAGACACACAGAGTTAGTGAGAGACACACAGAGTTAGTGAGACACAGAGATAGTGAGAGACACACAGAGTTAGTGAGAGACACAGTGAGAGAGACACACAGAGTTAGTGAGAGAGACACACAGAGTTAGTGAGAGAGACACACAGAGTTAGTGAGAGAGACACAGAGTTAGTGAGAGACACACAGAGTTAGTGAGAGACACAGAGTTAGTGAGAGACACACAGAGTTAGTGACAGACACACAGAGTTAGTGAGAGAGACACACAGAGTTAGTGAGAGAGACACAGAGTTAGTGAGAGAGACACACAGAGTTAGTGAGAGACACACAGAGTTAGTGAGACACACAGAGTTAGTAAGAGACACACAGAGTTAGTGACAGACACACAGAGTTAGTGACAGACACACAGAGTTAGTGAGAGAGACACACAGAGTTAGTGAGAGACACGCAGAGTTAGTGAGAGACACAGGGTTAGTGAGAGACACAGAGTTAGTGAGAGAGACACACAGAGTTAGTGAGAGAGACACACAGAGTTAGTGAGAGAGACACAGAGTTAGTGAGAGACACACAGAGTTAGTGAGAGACACAGAGTTAGTGAGAGACACACAGAGTTAGTGACAGACACACAGAGTTAGTGAGAGAGACACACAGAGTTAGTGAGAGACACACAGAGTTAGTGAGACAGACAGAGTTAGTGAGAGACACACAGAGTTAGTGAGAGACACAGTAAGAGAGACACACAGAGTTAGTGAGAGACACAGTGAGAGAGACACACAGAGTTAGTGAGAGACACAGTGAGAGAGACACACAGAGTTAGTGAGAGACACACAGAGTTAGTGAGAGAGACACACAGAGTTAGTGAGAGACACACAGAGTTAGTGAGAGAGACACACAGAGTTAGTGAGAGAGACACACAGAGTTAGTGAGAGATACACAGAGTTAGTGAGAGACACAAAGAGTTAGTGAGAGACACACAGAGTTAGTGAGAGAGACACACAGAGTTAGTGAGAGAGACACACAGAGTTAGTGAGACACACACTGAGTTAGTGAGAGACACAGTGAGAGAGACACACAAAGTTAGTGAGAGACACAGTGAGAGAGACACACAGAGTTAGTGAGAGAGACACAGAGTTAGTGAGAGAAACACACAGAGTTAGTGAGAGACACACAGAGTTAGTGAGACACACAGAGTTAGTAAGAGACACACAGAGTTAGTGAGAGAGACACACAGAGTTATTGAGAGAGACACACAGAGTTAGTGAGAGACACGCAGAGTTAGTGAGAGACACAGGGTTAGTGAGAGACAGAGTTAGTGAGAGAGACACACAGAGTTAGTGAGAGAGACACACAGAGTAAGTGAGAGAGACACACAGAGTTAGTGAGAGAGACACACAGAGTTAGTGAGAGAGACACAGGGTTAGTGAGAGACACAGAGTTAGTGAGAAAGACACACAGAGTTAGTGAGAGAGACACACAGAGTTAGTGAGAGAGACACAAAGAGTTAGTGAGCGAGAGAGAGACAGAGAGTTAGTGAGAGACACAGAGTTAGTGAGAGAGACACACAGAGTTAGTGAGAGAGACACACAGAGTTAGTGAGAGAGACACAGAGTTAGTGAGAGACACACAGAGTTAGTGAGAGACACAGAGTTAGTGAGAGACACACAGAGTTAGTGACAGACACACAGAGTTAGTGAGAGAGACACACAGAGTTAGTGAGAGACACACAGAGTTAGTGAGACAGACAGAGTTAGTGAGAGACACACAGAGTTAGTGAGAGACACAGTAAGAGAGACACACAGAGTTAGTGAGAGACACAGTGAGAGAGACACACAGAGTTAGTGAGAGACACAGTGAGAGAGACACACAGAGTTAGTGAGAGACACACAGAGTTAGTGAGAGAGACACACAGAGTTAGTGAGAGACACACAGAGTTAGTGAGAGAGACACACAGAGTTAGTGAGAGAGACACACAGAGTTAGTGAGAGATACACAGAGTTAGTGAGAGACACAAAGAGTTAGTGAGAGACACACAGAGTTAGTGAGAGAGACACACAGAGTTAGTGAGAGAGACACACAGAGTTAGTGAGACACACACTGAGTTAGTGAGAGACACAGTGAGAGAGACACACAAAGTTAGTGAGAGACACAGTGAGAGAGACACACAGAGTTAGTGAGAGAGACACAGAGTTAGTGAGAGAAACACACAGAGTTAGTGAGAGACACACAGAGTTAGTGAGACACACAGAGTTAGTAAGAGACACACAGAGTTAGTGAGAGAGACACACAGAGTTATTGAGAGAGACACACAGAGTTAGTGAGAGACACGCAGAGTTAGTGAGAGACACAGGGTTAGTGAGAGACAGAGTTAGTGAGAGAGACACACAGAGTTAGTGAGAGAGACACACAGAGTAAGTGAGAGAGACACACAGAGTTAGTGAGAGAGACACACAGAGTTAGTGAGAGAGACACAGGGTTAGTGAGAGACACAGAGTTAGTGAGAAAGACACACAGAGTTAGTGAGAGAGACACACAGAGTTAGTGAGAGAGACACAAAGAGTTAGTGAGCGAGAGAGAGACAGAGAGTTAGTGAGAGACACAGAGTTAGTGAGAGAGACAGGGGGGTACAGGAGACACAGGGTTAGTGAGAGACACGGGGACACAGGGAGAGACACGGAGACACACAGGGTTAGTGAGAGGGAGAGACACACAGAGAGACACACAGAGTGAGTGAGAGACACACAGAGTTAGTGAGAGAGACACACAGAGGTAGTGAAAGAGACACACAGAGTTAGTGAGAGACACACAGGGTTAGTGAGAGACACACAGAGTTAGTGAGGGAGAGACACACAGAGAGACACACAGAGAGACACACGGAGTTAGTGAGCGAGAGAGAGAGACAGAGGGTTCGTGAGAGACACAGAGTTAGTGAGAGACACAGAGTTAGTGAGAGACACAGAGTTAGTGAGAGAGAGTTAGTGTGAGACACAGAGTTAGTGAGAGAGACAGGGGGATACAGGGTTAGTGAGAGACACGGGGACACAGGGAGAGACACGGAGACACACAGGGTTAGTGAGAGGGAGAGACACACAGAGAGACACACAGAGTGAGTGAGAGACACACAGAGTTAGTGAGAGAGACACACAGAGGTAGTGAAAGAGACACACAGAGTTAGTGAGAGACACACAGGGTTAGTGAGAGACACACAGAGTTAGTGAGGGAGAGACACACAGAGAGACACACAGAGAGACACACGGAGTTAGTGAGCGAGAGAGAGAGACAGAGGGTTCGTGAGAGACACAGAGTTAGTGAGAGACACAGAGTTAGTGAGAGACACAGAGTTAGTGAGAGAGAGTTAGTGTGAGACACAGAGTTAGTGAGAGAGACAGGGGGATACAGGGTTAGTGAGAGACACGGGGACACAGGGAGAGACACGGAGACACACAGGGTTAGTGAGAGGGAGAGACACACAGAGAGACACACGGAGTTAGTGAGCGAGAGAGAGAGACAGAGGGTTCGTGAGAGACACAGAGTTAGTGAGAGACACACAGAGTTAGTGAGAGACACACAGAGTTAGTGAGAGACACATGGAGTTAGTGAGCGAGAGAGAGAGACAGAGGGTTCGTGAGAGACACAGAGTTAGTGAGAGAGACACACAGAGTTAGTGAGAGACACACAGAGTTAGTGAGAGACACACGGAGTTAGTGAGAGACACACAGAGTTAGTGAGAGAGACACAGAGTTAGTGAGACACACACAGAGTTAGTGAGACACACACAGAGTTAGTGAGAGAGACACAGAGTTAGTGAGAGAGACACACGGAGTTAGTGAGAGAGACACACGGAGTTAGTGAGAGACACACAGAGTTAGTGTGAGCGAGAGAGAGAGACACACAGAGTTAGTGAGAGACACAGAGTGTGTGAGCGAGAGAGAGAGACAGAGGGTTCGTGAGAGACACAGAGTTAGTGAGAGAGACACAAAGTTAGTGAGAGACACACGGAGTTAGTGAGAGGGAGAGACACACAGAGAGACACACAGGGTTAGTGAGAGGGAGAGACACACAGAGTTAGTGAGAGACACACGGAGTTAGTGAGAGACACACAGAGTTAGTGAGAGACACACTGAGTTAGTGAGAGAGACACACGGAGTTAGTGTGAGCGAGAGAGAGAGACAGAGGGTTCGTGAGAGACGCAGGAAGAGACATGGGGCTCCCCCACCCATCCCGCCCCGCCTTGCCCACTCCGTACCAGGCGCAGGCTTCTTCAGCGGCTTCTCCACGGGGGGGATGAACGCTTTGTTCCGCTCCCGCTGACGCCGCTCCTCCCCCTCTTGCTCCCGCAGCTGAGCGGGGGTCACGCGCGGTGGCGGGGGGGGTGGTGGGGGGGGGGGAGACGGGCGCGTGAGCAGGCGCGCGGGGCACGTTCGCACGCACAATGGCAGCAACAGTAGCGACGTCAACGGGACAGTCGGTTGTCCCGTGACGCGGTGGGAGTTGTTGGGGGTGGGTGTACAGGGCGCGGGCCGAGGTAACTCGCGAGATGCGCTACGCAGGCCCGAACAAAGACGGGAGTATGGCGCGTGGTGGAAGCGTCCGGGGGGGGAGGGGAGGGGAGGCAGCATCCCCAACGCCTCGAGGTGACGAGGCCGGCCGTTACGACCGCTTGTCCCCAGCTCGCTGAGCGACGCGTTAACCAGTTGGCGAACCGCGTTGCGAAGGTAACCCCAAAAAAGCGTTCCATAATACATTCGCCGCGTTATAACCAACACCCGGCGTTGCGGAGGGGGGACAAGACCGCGCGTATGTACGGTGAACACGTCTTTCGCACCGTACGTAGCAGCCAACCGTGCTATTACTGTTGAACAACAACAACGACAGCAGCATCAGCAGCAGCAGCAGCGACAGCTGCCACCGACCGGCGTGGCGAAGCGCTACGTTTGGCTGCGTCTGCTGCGGGGTCAGGGGGCCACGTGCCTACCTTTCGCTCCTCCAGCTTCTTCCTGTGTCGCTGGGCGTCCTGAAGGAAGTACTCTCCACTCGCCAGCTCACGGTCAACCTGGGCGACACGGGCAGCGGACATGCGCGCAGCACGTGACACACTGCTAGGTAAGTGATAGCCCAACGACGGGGGGGGGGGGGGGGCTTGTCGCCGCGTGGATGTTTACGGCGGCCAAATACTCTTGATTCTAAATGCGGAGGGAAAAACCGGAGGGCCCGGACAGAAATCCGCACGACCACGGGGGGAGAGACAGGAGATGTACAGCAGCAGCAGCACGAGGGTCGAGATTGAAGTCACGACCTCCCTGAATACCAGGCGAAGGAGTTAACATCTCCTAGCCACCGTGGCGCCCACACAGAGCGCACGGTCCCACATGGGACACCACGAGCTCGAAACAGTGCACAACACACGTGAGACGTGACGCACACAACACACGTGACACACAACACACGTGACACGCGACGCACACAACACACGTGACACACACAACACACGTGACACGCGACGCCCACAACACACGTGACACGTGACGCACACAGTACACGTGACACGCGACACACACAACACACGTGACACGCGACACACACAACACACGTGATACGCGACACACACAACACACGCGACGCAAACAACACACGTGACACACAACACACGTGACACGCGACACACACAATACACGTGACACGCAACACAATACACGTGACGCGTGACACAATACACGCGACGCACACAACACACGTGACAAGCGACACACGTGACACACACAACACACGTGACACACACAACACAGGGTACCCTACCTGGGGGTACCAAAGGCGTGAAAACGTCGCACGACGCGCGACACAGAAACACAAAGCGTGACACACGAGACACACAACACACGTGACACACCACACAACACACGTGACACACACAACACACGTGACACACACAACACACGTGACAACACACGTGACACGCCACACCACACAACACACGTGACACACACAACACACGTGACACACATAACACACATGACACGCCACACAACACACGTGACACACACAACACACGTGACACACACAACACACGTGACACACACAACACACGTGACACACACAACACACGTGACACGCCACACCACACAACACACGTGACACACACAACACACGTGACACACACAACACACGAGACACACACAACACACGTGACACACGTGACACACAACACACGTGACACACACAACACACGTGACACACACAATACACGTGACACACAACACACGAGACACACACAACACACACAACACACGTGACACGCCACACCACACAACACACGTGACACACACGACACACACAAGACACGTGACACACACGATACACGTGACACACACAACACACGTGACACACACAAGACACGTGACACACACGACACACGTGACACACGTCACACAACACACGTGACACACACAACACACGTGACACACACAACACACGTGACACACAACACACGTGACACACACAACACACAACACACGTGACACACACAACACACACAACACACAAACACACAAGACACGCCACACCACACAACACACGTGACACACACAACACACGTGACACACACAACACACAACACACGTGACACACACAACACACAACACACGTGACACACACAACACACGTGACACGCCACACCACACAACACACGTGACACACACAACACACAACACACGTGACACACACAACACACGTGACACACACAACACACGTGACACGCCACACAACACACGTGACACACACACCACACAACACACGTGACACGCCACACCACACAACACACGTGACACACCACACCACACAACACACGTGACACGCCACACAACACACGTGACACCACACACCACACAACACACGTGACACCACACAACACACGTGACACCACAAAACACACGCGACACACCACACAACACACGTGACACACCACACAACACACGTGACACACACAACACACGTGACACGCCACACAACACACGTGACACCACACAACACACGTGAGACACCACACAGCACACGTGACACACAACACACGTGACACACCACACAACACACGTGA
Source organism: Petromyzon marinus (assembly GCF_010993605.1). Taxonomy (NCBI): domain Eukaryota; kingdom Metazoa; phylum Chordata; class Hyperoartia; order Petromyzontiformes; family Petromyzontidae; genus Petromyzon; species Petromyzon marinus. The sequence goes on along the minus strand of NC_046133.1, from coordinate 5,023,124 downwards.
CACACCACACAACACACGTGACACCACACACCACACAACACACGTGACACCACACAACACACAACACACGTGACACACCACACAACACTCGTGACACCACACACCACACAACACACGTGACACCACACAACACACAACACACGTGACACACCACACAACACACGTGACAGAAGGGGCACGACGCGACCACGCACGAGCGACACGGGGGGTGGGGGTGGGTGTGGGGGGCCACCGGCCGGGGGGGGGGGGGGCCACCTTGCTCTCGATCTGTGCGGGAGGGAAGGGCGTGTACTCCTTTTTGTCCCGAAGCTTGTGTGGCGTCCGGCGCTTGGACAGGTTCTTGTGCTTGAACTTGGGCAGGAAGCGCTCCCAGCTCTGGCTGCGCAGCTCCGGGTCCTTGGCCAACTCTCGCTTAATCATCAACGTCTGCCGGGTGGGCGGGGAGGTGGGGGGGGGGGCAAGCGTCACGGGGGGGGGGGGGGGGGCAAGCGTCACGGGGGGGGGGGGGGCAAGAGTCGCGGGCAGCCACGCACAGCCACGCACGCACAGCCACGCACGCACAGCCACGCACGCACAGCCACGCACGCACAGCCACGCGAGGAGCGGCGCATGGGAGTGGCAAGCGGGGTCACCCGCAGTCACACACAGAGAGGCACGCAAGGGGTGTAACACACGGAATGGCACAGGGGGTCACTCGCAGTCACACACGCGGTCACACACACACACACGCGGTCACAACAACAACAACAACAACAACCGCCATTCGCCACTAAGTGGCGGTGACGTCACCACGACGCTTGTGCCAGGCTATGTGCACCCTGAGGCCACGTGAAGTGTCGAACGCCCGCTGGCAGGAGGTCACGGGGCAGACCCAGGTGCCACGGGTCGACTGACTGAGATGACTGGCTGATGCACCACCTGTGCCCCCTACTGTGCCAACCTGCTGTGCTTTAGCCACCCGGCGCTCCGCTCGCTGTTGTGAGCGTCGCTCCTCCGCCCTCCGTTCTTGTTGGAGGGCGACTGCCTCCAACTGCCCAGTAGCATCCTTCACGAGCCTCCTCCACAGAGGCCGATCTTGACACTGCTGGTACCAGTCATCGGCAAGTCCACTCAGCTCCACGTCCTCCTGTACCACATCACTCCATCTCTTCTCTAGCCCGTGCCGCGCCCGCTTAGCCCCCTCAATCCGGCCAAACAAAAGCTGTTTCGGCATGCGGTGGCTGGGCATGCGGGCTACATGACCCAGCCATCGCAGCCTTGCCTGCCGGAGGAGCTCACCGATGGGACCCTGCCCAGATCTTTCAAGGATTTGTGAGCTCCTCACACAATCCAGTCTGGTTAAACCCAGGATGGATCGTAGGCAGGCCAGCCTAAATGTTTCTAACCGGCGAAGATGTTCCATTAGGGGGGTCCACGTTTCGCAAGCGTAGAGAAGGGAGGGAATGACCGTGGCCGAGAAGACCTGAAGCTTAGTGCGGAGCGACAGACCAGGTAGCTTCCACACAGCGTTACGCAACCGATGAAAAGATATTGCCGCTCGACTGATTCGGAGTGAGACCTCTGCTGTTAAACTGGAGCCAGTCATAAGCACACTGCCCAGGTATGGGAAACTCTCCACTCTCTCCACAACTGCCCCATCACCGATTGGGAGTTGTGGGGGTGGAGTGTCCGATGGTACAAAATACCCAGGCAGGTGCTTAGTTTTGGTGGGGCTGATGGTAAGGCCCCACCTCTTAGTGGCACGCTCCAGTCTCAGCAGCAGCGTCTCCAACTCCTCCTCTGACTGAGCAGCTATTACCAAGTCATCAGCATACATAACGTGGTTGAGCAATAGGGAGCCATCCCTTGACCGCACCCGGGCATCGATTAGCCTCCCATTATATCTGTACCATATGGCGATTCCCCCGGTACAGCTATTGAAGGCTTCACGAACTACGTGGTCAAAATAGATGTTAAATAATGTGGGAGCCAGAGGACATCCCTGTCGCACCCCAAGGTGTACAGGGAATGGCTCTGACTCCCGGCCACGTAGTTTTACCCGGGCCCGCTCACCATCATGAAGGTCCTTAATGATCGTGAGCAGAGGGTCAGGTACTCCAAAAGCACGAAGAACGACCCAGAGCCCAGGCCTACTGATGGTATCATAGGCCTTGACCAGGTCAATAAAGCAGAGATGTAGGTCTTGTTGGAATTCCCTACACCTCTGCTGTAGCAGACGGACAGAAAATATGGCATCTGTGCAGGACCGCCCTTTCCTGAAACCGCATTGGGGCTCCGCAAGCCTCTCCTCAGCGTGCCTGGCAAGGCGATGCTGAATAATCCTTGCCAGGACCTTTCCCGGCACACTGAGGAGTGAGATGCCCCTGTAGTTGTTACAGTCTGTGCGGTCCCCCTTCTTAAAAAGGGGGACCACCAGGGCATCCTTCCAATCCTGCGGAACCCGTCCAGTGGTCCAGACTGTTGTTATGATGTCATATAGGGCAGTCTGTGCACAAACGCCACCCTCCCTCAGCATTTCGCTTGGGAGATCATCTCTGCCCGCTGCCTTTCCTGGTCTCAGACTCCGGATCGCCTTCAATACTTCCTCAGCAGATGGCACCTCAGCCAGCCACTCACAGGGGGTGACTTCATCCAATATTTGAGGCACCGCAGCCTCAGCAGGGTCATCCTCACTTTGTGCCACGATGTTTTCCTGGCTGAGGGATTTTCCCTCCCCCAGGACCTCACCGAAATGCTCAGCAAATCTGCGAACCTGTTCCTGGGGGTCGGAAATTGGATCACCGTTTTTTCCCCTAATGATGGTAATAGGTGTGGCGCTGCAGGTTACTTTTTTGATGGAGTTAAATAGAGATTTGTGATCACGGGCCACTGAGGCAGACTCCATCTCCTCAGCAACCCGCGACCACCACCCATCCTTGCAGCGCCTCACGGCTCTCCGAACCTCCGAGCGAAGGCTGCGGTAAGCCTCCTCATTCTCTGACGTGGGATTCTGTAGCCGATGACAGTGGGCCTGTCGCTTTTTCTCAACCATCGTGAACAACTCCTCTGTCATCCAGGGTGTCTGGGGAGGTCTGGACCGCGTACCCAAAGCAGCCATTGCAGCTGCATGAGTCACAGTCCTAAACCTCGCCCATTTACCCTCGACATCAGGAGGAGTCGGGGACGATGCCAATCCCAGCCGCAAGCGATGATGAAATTCTCGCTTGCAACTTTCATCAGATAACTGAGACCAGGCCACTTTAGGTTGGAATGGGGTCCTGGGTGTACACCCACCACCGGAGTGGAAGAATGGCAGGCGCATCTTACAGATGACTAGTCGATGGTCAGAGGGCAGATCAGCTCCACGGTAGGTCCTGGTGTCAAGGACATGGGCCCGCATTCGCTGGTCCGTCACTATGTAGTCTAGCAGATGTTCTTGCTTGGACCCGGCGTGCATCCATGATGTTGTGTGGATGCGCCGATGCCGGAACAGCGTGTTGGTAATTACAAGCCCATGGGCTGCACAAAAATCTAGCAGCCTCCTACCGTTGTTATTGAGCTGATCTGGCCCATGCCCTCCAATCACTCCAGACCAGGTGCCAGTATCATGACCAACTCGGGCATTGAAGTCACCCAACATGATGACTCTATCCCGAGGGGCCACTTTAGCCAGCACCTGTGACAGGAGGTCATAGAAGGCATCTGACTCATCGGCTTTGCCTGCATCCCTCCACGGATGTTCATCTTCGGTGGGGGCATAAGTAACCACGACCACCATTCCTCGCCTCCGGTTGATGGGAAGGCGAGCCCAAAGTAGCCTGGGGCTTACAGCTTCCCACACCTCACCGCCACGCTCCCACGCCCCCTTCATTCTTTTGTTCAAAAGAATACCCACACCCTGTTGTTTGGCAGTCTGCTGCCCCGAGTAGAGGACTGTCCACCCCTCATGGTGGCAGGAGCCAGAGCCGGTCCACCGGACCTCCTGAATGCCGCATAGATCCAGGCGGTACCGGTCCAGCTCCCGACAGAGGAGTGGCAGCCTCTCCTCTGCAGTGTGCATTCGAACATTCCACGTGGCCAACCGTAGTGGCTTTTCGTTGTTTCTGGAGTAGCCCCGAGGGTAGGTATTCAATCTCCTGGCTCCGCCAATTGGGGTTTGGCCAGGAGACGTCATAGACGCCTGGCCCCCCGGGGCCTCCGGCACAAGCTTAGTTGTTACATATTTCAGTTTAATTCGTAGTTTCGTGGTAATTAATTGAAGGTGGAGGGGTTACCAGCCCCTCGCACCCGTCCAGAGCCCCCGTTTAGCCCCTGTGGTGGACACATATGCCATGAGGGGAGGAGCCAATCAAAATTGGATCTCCCCCCACAGCGCTGTCCACGACAGAGTTGCCCGTCCGGCACCGCGAGGAGGTAGGGGGTTGTTTTGCCGGTCACACACGCGGTCACACACACACACACGCGGTCACACACACACACACGCGGTCACACACACACACGCGGTCACACACACACACAGAGTGGCACGCGTGGTCACACACGCGATCACACACACACACACACACGCGGTCACACACACACACAGAGTGGCACGCGTGGTCACACACGCGGTCACACACACACACACACACGCGGTCACACACACACACAGAGTGGCACGCGTGGTCACACACGCGGTCACACACACACACAGAGTGGCACGCGTGGTCACACACGCGGTAGCCACAAACGGAGCCGTCGACACGCGGGGGGTGGAGCGATGCTGCTGCCCCGAAGCCCCCCCCCCCACCCCGCCGATGGGATGGGTGCCGAGGGCTACCTTTATGCTGTAGATGGGATGAACGTTCTTCATGGTCTCCGTCACCACCTTGCGCACCTGCGGAGTTTAAAGAGCGCCACACCCCCGCCCCGGCAACGGGTGAGTTCCCCGTCGCTCGGCTCACCACGCTCCGCGACAAACTCCGCATTTGCGCGACAGGAGTGAGACACAGAGACAGGGGGGCCGGTCGTTGTGATTACCTGGTGAAAGGTCGCACGGCGCTCGAATTGTCAATGTTGCAGTGGGTTGACTCTCCAACACACAACCTGTGTGGTGCTGTACTAGTATACTACACTATAGACTACACTATAGACTACACTATAGACTACACTATAGACTACACTATATACTACACTATACACTACACGACTATACACTACACTATGCACTAGACTACTTTACACTATGCTATACACTACACTATACACTACACTATATACTACACTATACACTACACACTATACACTAGACTACTATACACTACACTACTATACACTACTATACACTACACACTAGACTACTATACACTACACTACTATACACTACACACTATACACTAGACTACTACACACTACACGACTATACACTACACTATACATTATACTATACACTACACTATACACTACACGACTATACACTACACTATACACTAGACTACTATACACAACGCTATACACTACACTGTACACTAGACTACAATACACTACACTATACACTACACTATACACTACACTATACACTACACTAGACTACTATACACTACACTATACACTAACTAGACTACTATACATTCTACTATACATTCTACTATACACAACGCTATACACTACGCTATACACTACAATAGACTACTATACACTACACTATACACTACACTGTACACTAGACTACAAAACACTACACTATACACTAGACAACTATACACTAAGCTATACACAACACACTAGACTACTATACACTACACTATACACTAGACTACTATACACTACACTACACACTACACGACTATACAATAGACTACTATACACTCCGCTACACTCACCTCCTTGAGTCCCCGGTAGGAGCCGAGAGCAGAGACGGTGTTGCCCTGCACCATGATATAGCAACTGGTGAGCAGCTCCAGGGCCTGCCAGCCACGCAAAGACAAAGATCCCCCACATAGCCTTAGCATACTGTTGGGGCAAGTGCCGTTCGCGAGCAGCCGGCATGATACACGAGGCGGGCGGGGGGGGGGGGGGCTGGGCGAGTGAGTGGCCAGCATCATGCCCTTTGGTTCCCCAGTGGCGACGTTTAAACACCGCACCAGGTACTCATTCGAGGCCCCAGTCGAAGGCCCAGGCGACTGGTTCAGATAACCGTCGCCGGTGGGCCACGTTGGCCGCGAGCGGGAATCCAGCTCGGGAGCGCCGGATTCGAAGCGCTCGAGATCGGTCGGGCAGGGAGGGCGGGGGCTGAGGGTGCTGGAGGGAGGGGGGGGGGGGGGGGGGGCGGGGGGTGCCGGGGGGGGGGGGCGGGGGGGGGGGGGGGAGGCCCACCTTGAGCGTGGAGCCGTTGGGGCCGATGAGACGCTGGCGCCGCTTGACGAAGCGGTCGCGGTTGCGCACCAGCGAGCCGATCTTGACGATGTCACAGGCGATGTCGTCCTGCAGAATGCGCGCGGCCTGACATGGTGCGTGCACGCAACATACAAAGACACCCGCCCCACAGTGGTAGGCTCAGTAGATTGTTGGGGCCAGTGCCGTTAAGCGAGCGGCAACCTTGAAGGCGGACACGACTCGCGACGGGAGGTGGGGGTGGCCTAGGAGCACGCCCGACCGCCTTTGTCTCCCCCCAGTGGCGATGTTGACACACACACACACACACACCGCACCAGGTGCTCGTTTGTCATCGCCGCGCTATTACGACTGCTGGCGTTTCTCAGAGTGTTTTAGGTAGACTACGATATGTGGGAAAAACTCAGCTGCGCGGGTTTTTTAAACCTCGATTTAAATGGTGTGACCATATCACTCCTACTCTCCTCCTCCTCCTCCCTGCACTGGCTCCCTGGAAAGCACAGAGACTCGACTTTAAGAGTATTCTTCCGATTCATATTCTTGGTTCTTTCGGTAAAGTCACGTTGAAGGGAAACAATAAAACATATATAAAACAATAAAATTCTCACGACGTTTCGACTGTAGCACAAACAGTCATCATCAGGTGTGAAAACCAACGGCAAGAAAAAAATGTTTCAAATGTGTTCTTGCCGTTGGTTTTTCACACCTGATGATGGCTGTTTGCGTTACAGTCGAAACGTCGTGAGAATTTTTATCGTTTTATATATATTTTATTGTTTTATTTTTTTCCCTTCAAACGTGACTTTACCGAAAGAACCAAGAATATGAATTACTGCAGTCACGAAACCTTTAAATCAGTATTCTTCCTCTCACGTTCGAGGCCTCGAAGGAATTGGAACTCCGAAATATCTCACCACCGATCGGCGTGAGCTTTACACATATGCACCGTATATAATATTCAACGCCGAGATCAAGCTTGGCTTATTTTATTTTTTTGTCTCATCACGCTACACGGTGCCGTTCGCCCGGACTGGTTAACAGCCTTTGGTAGCCGGTTTCGCCGGACAATCGCACGCCGGGTAATCACTGACCAACTGCATCGATAGACATTATCATCATGACGTACGCACTCGCGTTTTCCCCGTACCGCTATCCCGGGGTCTCACCTGCTCGAAAGCCACGCTGCGCGCGAGCAGCTTGATGAGGTCGCGCGCCTTGATGATGATGTAGGGGTCGAAGGTCTTGCGGGTCGTCGCGACGGTCATGCTGCCCTCGATGAGGTCCAGGGAGGCCTGCACGCCCTGTCGCCGGCCAAACAGGGCGCAGTCAGGCGCTGATAGTCACCCGTGGCCGCCAGCTGGCGTCCAGCAACACGCTGGAGCCAATCACAGCTGGCGCCCAGCCACACGCTGGAGCCAATCACAGCTGGCGTCCAGCCACACGCTGGAGCCAATCACAGCTGGCGCCCAGCCACACGCTGGAGCCAATCACAGCTGGCGTCCAGCCACACGCTGGAGCCAATCACAGCTGGCGTCCAGCCACACGCTGGAGCCAATCACAGCTGGCGCCCAGCCACACGCTGGAGCCAATCACAGCTGGCGTCCAGCCACACGCTGGAGCCAATCACAGCTGGCGTCCAGCCACACGCTGGAGCCAATCACAGCTGGCGCTATCAAGGGCCGTCACAGCGCGGGTACACGCAAAGATCCCCCAAAGTATAGCCTGTTGGGGCAAGTGCTGTTAGCGAGTAGCAGCAGCTGTGAAGGCCGTCACGGCACTTGAGCGGGTGGGTGGCCAACACCACGCCCATCCGCCTTTGTCTCCCCGCAGTGGCGATGTTTACTACACACCGTACCGGGTACTCATTTAGGTGCTCGGTCGACCTAGAGGAGGCCCAGGGCCAGTTCAAATATTCGCTGCTGTGATCGGTCGCGAGCGGGACTCGAACTCGGGTCTAACCTGGTTCGCACGCACGTACAGGACGCGCACGGGAGGACACACACGGGACACGCACAGGACACACACAGGAGTACATGCACAAGACGACACGCACAGGAGTACACACACAGACGTACACACACAGGAGGACACAGAGGACACACACACAGGAGTACACACATATACACAGGAGTACACACACAGGATACACACACAGGAGTACACACACACAGGAGTACACAAAGATCCCCCATATAGCTTGTAGGGGCAAGTGCTGTTAGGGAGCACCTATGAAGGCCGGAACGGTACACGAGGGGGTGGGTGGCCAGCACCACGCCCGACCGCCTTTGTCTCCCTAGTGGCGATGTTTACACACCGCACCAGGTACTCATTTGAGGCTGAGTCGACCTAGGGGAGGCCCATGACCGGTTCAGATAATCGTCACTGGTGTTGGCCATGAGCGGGAATCAAACCCAGGTTGCCGGGTTCATAGCGCAGCGCAGCGCTAACCGCTACACTACCGCTCCCCCAGAAGTACACACACAGGACACACACACACAGGAGTACACACACACAGGACACACACAGGAGTACACACACACAGGACACACACACACAGGAGTAAACACACACACAGGACACACACACACAGGAGTACACACACAGGACACACACACACAGGACACACACACAGGAGTACACACACAGGAGTAAACACACACAGGAGTAAACACACACAGGACACAACACACACAGGACACACACACACAGGAGTACACACACAAGAGTACACACACAGGACACACACACACACAGGACACACACACACAGGACACACACACAGGAGTACACACACAGGAGTAAACACACAGGACACACACACACAGGAGTACACACAGGACACACACACAGGAGTACACAGACACAGGAGTACACACACACAGGATACACACACACAGGACACACACAAAGGACACACACACAGGAATACACACAGGAGTACACACACAGGAATACACACAGGAGTCACACACAGGACACACACACAGGAGTACACACACACACAGGACACACACACACAGGACACACACACAGGACACACACACACAGGAGTACACACACACAGGACACACACACAGGACACACACACAGGAGTACACACACACAGGAGTACACACACAGGAGTACACACACAGGACACACACACAGGACACACACACACAGGAGTACACACACACAGGAGTACACACACACAGGAGTACACACACAGGAGTACACACACAGGACACACACACACAGGAGTACACACAGGACACACACAGGAGTACACACACACAGGAGTACACACACACAGGACACACACACACACAGGAGTACACACACAGGACACACACACACAGGACACACACAGGAGTACACACACAGAACACACACACACAGGAGTACACACACGCGAGTACACACACAGGACACACACACACACAGGAGTACACACACAGGACACACACACACAGGACACACACACACAGGACACACACACACAGGACACACACACAGGACACACGCAGGACACACACACACAGGACACACACACACACAGGACACACACACACAGGACACACACACAGGAGTACACACACACAGGAGTACACACACAGGACACACACACACACAGGAGTACACACACACACAGACACACACACAGGACACACACACACACAGGACACACACACAGGACACACACACACACAGGAGTACACACACACGCGAGTACACTCACGTGCTCGGCGAGGGCGTTCTGCACGAGCGGCCAGCACTCCTTGAGGTAGGCCTCACGGTACTTGGGGAAGAGTGTGGCGAAAGAGCTCTCCTCCAGCAGGCCGCTGGGGTTGTCCTCGCGCGTGAACCCCGGCTCCTTCCAGCCATCGGGGACCGTCAGCAGATCCTCCTCCTCCTCCTCTTCTTGCTTCTTCTTCTGCTTCTCCACTGCTGGATGGGTGGGGTGGGTGGGTCAGGGTCGGACACGTAAAATGAATACTTGAGAGGACACCCAACCAGACATATTCACTCAACGCACAAGGACCTGAGCCCGACCTCCTCCTCTTGCGTAGATTTGCAGGGCGCTTCAAGAGAAATGTTTCAACACTCGCGAGAATTTGCAACAAGGACGCCAAGAGAAATCACCTGCCTCCGGGGGCTCTGCAGCCCACCGGGAGAAGATTCCAGGCGTGCGTTGACAATGATGGCGAACTAATGGAGACTCGTTGACTTTTCTGAAGCCCTAAACATCACATTTGTTCTAGATTTGAAGCTTTCGTGACTGCAAGGAATCATACTCTTTGTGTTGTTGTTGTTGTTTTTTTCCGGTAAAGTCACGTAGGTAAAAAAATAATCAATAAAATAGCCGTTTTGCATTTATTTTTTACTTTATTTATTTTTTACCTATGTCACTTTACCGGAAAAAAAAACGAAGAGTATATTACATTCATATTCTTGGTTCTTTCGGCAAAGTCACGTAGAAGGTAAACAATAAAATAATACAAATATCAAACAATAAAATTCTCACGACGTTTCGACTGAAACACAAGCAATCATCATCAGGTGTGAAAACCACAGCAATTTTCTTGCTGGTAGGTAATTTTCTTGCTGTGGTTTTCACACCTGATGATGATTGCTTGTGTTGCAGTCGAAACGTCGTGAGAATTGTATTGATTTATATTTTTATTATTTTATTGTTTACCTTCTACGTGACTTTACCGAAAGAACCAAGAATATGAATCCCTGCAGTGACGAAAGCTTTAAATCTTAATTTATATTACATTTGTTATTCACCTTTAGTCTCTGGTCTGACACTGGCGGTGAGGCTGGGCCGTAGAGAAGGCAGCCGTCTCTGGTGTAGGCCAATCCGTTTCAAAGACAATGATGCATCGTAGACTATTATCAGAGACATGTACGTTTGCATGCTCACCATAAGTACCGTGTGCGGTTAATGCAGTAACTTTATTCCTTGCAAAAGTTTTCTATTTGTTGTTTGAACATCTTAAATCCACAACTGTTTTATTATTACACGCTTTTATTTAACTTCGCTGTCTGTTGTTGTATCCTCAAATCTTGTAACTCAATTTGAACCCCCTTCCCAATGTGGTATCGACTGCAAACTCGGTATACTTATGTCATCCTGATGACAATACGATAGTCTATCATAAAATATAAAAAAACATGTATTTTTAAACATTATTTTTTTATATTTTATGTTTCGGCCTGGGTCTCATTGTCCACGGTAAGCTGACGTTGGCTGTAGTTGGCCACGGTCCACGTTGTGTCAAACTTCGGGGCCACTTCCTGGAAGTCGTGGATTTCTTCCATTACTAGTGCATTTAATTAAAGCGTGTTTTTTTTTAGTTTTTTTTAAATATTACTTATTTCCCAGAAAGGGTAAAAACCTCTCCTTCTTCTTCAGGAAAATGACGATTGCTTGTGTTGCGATCGAAACGCTGGAGCTTTTTGTATCATTGTTTTGTTCTATGTGACTTTATCGAAAGGCCCGAAGAATATGAATTCCTGCAGTCACAAAAGCTTTAAGTCAACCTCTCTTCTTCATCTTAAAACCACACAACTCCTATTTTATAGCGAAAACATAAACTAAACATCATGGTACCTCCTTTGCCAGTACCAAACTATGAGAATAGAGGGTTTCCACTTCTTTCTTGGCAACACAACAAGCTGTGTTGAGATGTTAAAACACCAAACTGAAACCTTTTTTTACAAGGAATCATGTTACTACGTTAACCACAATGCTTGTGGTCAGAATACAAAACAAAAAACGCACTCTGATAATAAATAATGGCATTGTCCTTGAAACCGATTGGTCCACACCAGAGACAGCTTTCTTTAGAGCCGAGTCTCAAACGGCGTTAGAGACCAGAGGACTAACACAATGCATATACTGTCATATTCTTGGTTCTTTCGGTAAAGTCACGTATATGGGAAATAATAAAAATACAACAATACAATTATCACGACGTTTCGATTGCAACACAAGTAATCATCATCAGGTGTGAAATCCACAGCAATACTTTAAAAAAAAAACGCCACTTTAAAAAAAAAATTCTTGCTGTGGTTTTCATACCTGATGATGATTGCTTGTGTTGCAATCGAAACGTCGTGAGAATTTGATTGTTTACTATTTTTATTATTTATTTTTTTTCCCTTCTACGTGATGACTTTACCGAAAGAACCAAGAAAATGAATCCCTGCAGTCACGAAAGCTTTAAATCGAAATCTCTCAAGAGTGTGTGTATTTTGTTTGCATTCTGACCACAAGCATTGTGGTTAACGCAGACGTGATTCCTTGTAAAAACGTTTCAGTCTGCCGTTTTAACATCTCGACGACACGACTGTTTGGTTGCCAGAAAAAAAAGAAGAGGGGGGTAAACCTCGATTCTCAATAACTAAACACCCCCCTCCAATCCGCCCGTGTTTCCCTTCTCTCCTTAAACCTCGATTCTCAATAACTAAACACCCCCCTCCAATCCTCACGTGTTTCCCTTCTCTCCTTAAACCTCGATTCTCAATAACTAAACACCCCCCTCCAATCCGCCCGTGTTTCCCTTCTCTCCTTAAACCTCGATTCTCAATAACCAAACACCCCCCTCCAATCCTCACGTGTTTCCCTTCTCTCCCAACTTCATTGCGACCGACGTGTCGAACAATAACACCAACAACAATAACACCAACAACAATAACACCAACAACAATAACACCAACAACAACCTATAACGCCCGTGAACAAATTGGCGCGGCAATCATTCGCTACAAGCACTTCTGCGCCTTCACACAACCGGCCACCACAGGCACCAGCCGTGGTGAAGTATGGTCAAACGAAAAACCGCAACGCGTACCGGGGGGGGGGGGGTAGGGGGGTAGGAGGAGCGCCCATCCAGCAGTGGAGTGGCAACAGCTGCGGAACCGCCGCGTCTCTGGCACGGCCACGTGGGCCCTAGGGGACCCCCCCCCCCCTAGGGAACCCCCCCAGGGCCCCCCCCCTAGAGGACCCCCTCCCCCTAGAGGACCCCCCCCAGGGGACCCCCCCTCACGGGACGTAGTGTAGGTGTGTGTGTGTGTGGGGCCACACTTAAGAGACCCCCATTCGTACCCCCTAGCTAAGCCCCCTCGGAGACCCCTTGAGACGCGAGGGCTGGGGGGGGGGGGGGGACGATGCCATCGACACCAGCCGTGGTGAAGTATGGTCAAACAAACACCGCAACGCGTACCTGGAGGTGGGGGGGGGGGGGTAGGTAGGGGGGTGGAACGCTCATCCAGCAGTGGAGTGGCAGCGGCTATCGGACCCCCGCTCGGCAGCAGCATCTCGGCACGGCCACGTGCTGCGGAATGTCGGAGACGCCGTGGGCCCTAGGGGGACGCCTCCCCCCCCCACTACGGGACAATGTAGGGGTGTGCGTGTGTGGGGGGCCACACTTAAGAGACCCCCCCCCCCACCACCACCACCACACACGCCTCGGTACCCCTTAGCCAAGCCCCCTCGGAGACCCCTTGAGACGCGACGGGGGTCCTGTTCGGGCCTACCGAGCGCCTGGAAAGCCCTGCGGTAATGCCAACAAGACGCCACTCGTGGTTCTCGCAACAACAACAACAACAAAAACACCTCGAAAGGCGGGAAGGGGGGGGGGGCACGGGGACACCCCTCTGAGGAGGACCCCCTTGGCACCCTGAGCCCCCCTGAGGGCCCCCCCTCGCTGCACTTTACCCACCGGGATCGGCCCCGCCACGCCGCCGGCTCCGCTCGCTCGCCTCCATCATCCCAGCGAGGATCCGGTTCCTGTGCGGATCCGGATCCACGACCCCAAACCCCAACCACCCCTAGGCACTACCCACCCCCGTGACCCCCCACCCCCCCCCAACCTCCCCACCGCCCCAACCCCCCCACCGCCCCAACCCCCCCACCCCCCCGACCTCCGCACTCACCAAACCCCAACCCCCCCACCCCCCCCAACCCCCCCACCCCCCCCAACCTCCCCACCCCCCAACGTCAGGAATCACATTTGCAAATCCAGTTCTGTTCAGCACTCATCTTCTGCTTTGGAGTCTATCTCTTATTAGTGTGTTCTCTTTTTTTGGGGGGGGGGGTGAGGAAGGAAGATTTAATGAACCGGTAACCGCTTCGAGATATCGGTTACCGGTTCGGGGAAGTCATCCAGCCAGCATAAAGCCCGCCTGCCCCCCCCCTCCCCAAACCCGTGACGGGTTGGCACAACCCAGACGCGTGGGACCTCGTTCATCCAGCAGTGGAGTGGAATTTTTGCTGGTTCGTTCCAGGGGGGTAAGGGTCAGACATTTGTGACGATATCAAACTAAAAACTTCTGTTTGCCAAACCGCAGGTGTCTTGAGCACACTGCACAGGTACGGAATCTCATCCACACCCTCTCTCTCTCTCAGCGGCCGCTCCATTTACTCACGGGAAGTTTTGAGAGGGCGGAGTGTTTGACGACTAAATGCTCAGCCATGTGCTTGTTAATCTAAATTGTCTTACGGTTGTTGTCGTTGTTGTTGTTGGCGGCGGCTTGCACCGCATTGTGATTTTTGGCACACAGCGTTTTAACACTTTTTTTTTAAATATTTGCCGGTTTAATCCAGGATATTTCTGTTGCGCATTGTCGCTTTAAGATGTTCTGTGTTCATATTTTGTTTGTTACGGTTTCACCCGACGACTTAAGAGCCGCATGGCTCACAGGGCTATACCTATAAACCATTTCGGGTGTTAACTGATTGTTCACGCTTACGGTGGCTTTCAGACCACATCCATTATTTTTCGTCTCCCCCCCCTCCTCCTCTTTTCTGAACATAGATGGACTCGTCCATCTGAACAAACTGTCAAATCGCTGCGCGTGGCGCTGACGTTTTTTTTTATAAATAAATAAATGCACCGTTTAAAAATAAATAACTTAATGCAAACCGACACACCTGATGACGACCGTTTGTGTTATGGTCGAAACGTCTATCTGAACAAACTGTCAAATCGCTCTCCGTGGTGCTAACGTTAATTTAGATAAAAAACCCGCCACTTTTTTCAAATTTTCTTGCTGTGGTTTTCACACCTGATGTGATGATTGCTTGTGTTGCAGTCGAAACGTCGTGAGAATTTTATTGTTTTATAATTTTTATTATTTTATTGTTTCCCTTCTACGTGGTGACTTTACCGAAAGAACCAAGAATAGGGCTATACCTAATAAGTGAAACTTGAAATTTGAAACAATCCCTTGCGCCGGAGTGGCACTGCGCTGATGCGGAATCGCACCACAAGGGGGCCCTGTAACCCCAGGGATACAAAGGGGGGCGCTGTGACCTAGGGGAGGGTGGGGGGTGAAGTGATGAATATTTTTTTAATTATTCTTCTTGGTTCTTTCGGTAAAATCACGTAGAAGGGAAATAATAAAATAAATAAAAGATATTTATTTTATTATGTTTTATTTTTGTTATGTTATTATTTCCCTTCCACGTGACTTTACCGAACGAACCAAGAATATGAATCACTGCAGTCACGAAAGCTTTAAATCAAAATTTTAGATTATTCATCTTAATTTGAAGCTTTCGTGACTGCAGGAATCCACGCTCTTTGGTTCTTTCGGTAAAGTCCACGTAGGTAGCAAATAAAATAAATCACGACGTTTCGGTCCCAACACAAGCGGCCGTCATCAGGTGAGACAATTATCTGCTGTTGTGGTTTTCTCTAGGCACCAGCGATTCCTCATGTGAGAGACAAAGCGAACCCATGCCCCCTCCCCCCTGCCTCCCCCTGCCCCCCCCCAAATATTGAAATTAAAGTTTGCCAATGCCCCCCCAACTCCCCCCATACTGCCGTACCCCCTAGGAACACCCCACCAGCGGCTCCCACAGGACCAACGCCGTCTGACTTCGTCAACTCATCGTGGGGGGGGGGGGCGCGGCCCTCACCGCCTCGGCAGATGAGACACGGAGGTGGGGTGGGTGGGGTGGGTGGGGTGGGATGGGTGGAGTGGGTGGGGTGGCTGAGTGCGGTGGGTGGGGTGGGTGGGGTGGGTGGGGTTGAGGTGGGTGGGGTGGGATGGGTGGAGTGGGTGGGGTGGACGGGTGCGGTGGGTGGGGTTGGGGTGGGTGGGGTGTGTAGGGTGGTGGGGTGGGGTGGATGGGGTGGGTGGGGTTGGGGTGGGATGGGTGGAGTGGGTGGGGTGGCTGAGTGCGGTGGGTGGGGTGGGTGGGGTGGGTGGGGTTGAGGTGGGTGGGGTGGGATGGGTGGAGTGGGTGGGGTGGACGGGTGCGGTGGGTGGGGTTGGGGTGGGTGGGGTGTGTAGGGTGGTGGGGTGAGGTGGGGTGGATGGGGTGGGTGGGGTTGGGGTGGGTGGGGTGGGATGGGTGGAGTGGGTGGGGTGGACGGGTGCGGTGGGTGGGGTTGGGGTGGGTGGGTTGGGTAGGGTGGTGGGGTGGGGTGGGTGGGGTGAGGTGGGGTGGGTGGGGTTGGGGTGGGTGGGCTGGGTAGGGTGGTGGGGTGGGGTGGGTGGGGTGAGGTGGGGTGGGTGGGGTTGGGGTGGGTGGGCTGGGTAGGGTGGTGGGGTGGGGTGGGTCGGGTGGGTGGGGTTGGGGTGGGTGGGGTGGGTGGGTTGGGTAGGGTGGTGGGGTGGGGTGGGTGGGGTGAGGTGGGGTGGGTGGGGTGGGGTGGGTTGGAAACGGCATCCCAACATCGCTGCCACGCTACGCTCAATGCACAGCTGTCAACCCCTTATCAGTGCCCTACCTTGTTACAGACCAATTCAGACCTTATTGGTCACCTCGTGCCCTTTAAAAATCTCAACGTTTACGGTAAAAAGTCCCATCACAAGGGAGAAACACCAACAAATAGATACCAAAAACATATTGTTGCCCGTACACCGTATGGAACTGAAAACTCAGTTTCCCTGTAAAAGTATACGGGGTAAACCGGAAAGGTTGACAGGTATGGTCAATGGGTGGCAGTGCTGAGTCTATGGGTGGCAGTGTTGAGTCTATGGGTGGCAGTGCTGAGTCTATACACTATACGCTACACTATAAGTATATAGGTCGCAGTGCTGAGTCTATGGGTGGCAGTGTTGAGTCTATGGGTGGCAGTGCTGAGTCTATACACTATACGCTACACTATACCTCTATGGGTAGCAGTGCTGGGTCTATGGGTGGCAGTGTTGAGTCTATGGGTGGCAGTGTTGAGTCTATACACTATACGCTACACTATACATCTATGGGTAGCAGTGCTGGGTCTATGGGTGGCAGTGTTGAGTCTATGGGTGGCAGTGTTGAGTCTATACACTATACGCTACACTATACATCTATGGGTAGCAGTGCTGAGTCTATGGGTGGCAGTGTTGAGTCTATGGGTGGCAGTGCTGAGTCTGTACACTATACGCTACACTATAAGTCTATGGGTCGCAGAGCTGAGTCTATGGGTGGCAGTGTTGATTCTATACACTATACGCTACACTATAAGTATATAGGTGGCAGTGCTGAGTCTATGGGTGGCAGTGTTGAGTCTATGGGTGGCAGTGCTGATTCTATACACTATACGCTACACTATACCTCTATGGGTAGCAGTGCTGGGTCTATGGGTGGCAGTGTTGAGTCTATGGGTGGCAGTGTTGAGTCTATACACTATACGCTACACTATACATATATGGGTAGCAGTGCTGAGTCTATGGGTGGCAGTGTTGATTCTATACACTATACGCTACACTATAAGTCTATGTGTCGCAGTGCTGAGTCTATGGGTGGCAGTGTTGAGTCTATACACTATACGCTACACTATACATCTATGGGTAGCAGTGCTGGGTCTATGGGTGGCAGTGTTGAGTCTATGGGTGGCAGTGTTGAGTCTATACACTATACGCTACACTATACATATATGGGTAGCAGTGCTGAGTCTATGGGTGGCAGTGTTGATTCTATACACTATACGCTACACTATAAGTCTATGTGTCGCAGTGCTGAGTCTATGGGTGGCAGTGTTGAGTCTATACACTATACGCTACACTATAAGTCTGTTGGTATCAGTGCTGAGTCTATGGGTGGCAGTGTTGAGTCTATACACTATACACTGCACTATAAGTCTGTGGGTAGCAGTGCTGAGTCTATGGGTGGCAGTGCTGAGGCTATCATACCTGTCAACCCCTTATCAGTGGCCAACTTATTACAGACCAATTCAGATATTATTGGACACCCCGTGCCCTCATAAATCTCAACGTTCATCCTGCCCGCATTGAAACGGCTGTACGCCGTACGGACCTGAAAACTCAATTTCCCTGTACAAGAATATGGGGTAAAACGTTTATGGCTTGACAGCTCCGGCAAGACAGAATGTCTCGGCGTCTCACTACAGGCGAGGTGGGGTGTGCGTACCCACAGTTCATCCACACCACGGTGGGCAGTGGCGGTGTGCGGACGTGGAAGAGGCTCGCTCCACTGTGTCCCACACCGCAGCACCCCAGAGACGAAATCGAACCGGCGGAAACTTTTGCATTTGTAATGACAGTGGAGCCTACATACGCTGTGAGTGGACTAGTGGCCACGCGAGGTAATGACAGGAGAGTCAGCCTGCAGTACGTATGCACTAGTGGCCAACTAGTGGCCACGGTAGGTAATGACAGGGGAGTCAGCCTGCAGTACGTATGCACTAGTGGCCAACTAGTGGCCACGGTAGGTAATGACAGAGGAGTCGGCCTGCAGTATGAATGCACTGATGGCCACGGGAGGTAATGACAGTGGAGTCAGCCTGCAGTACGAATGCACTGGTGGCCACGGGAGGTAATGACAGGGGAGTCAGCCTACAGTGTGAATGCACTGGTGGCCACGGGAGGTAATGACAGGGGAGTCAGCTTGCAGTGTGAATGCACTGGTGGCCACGGGAGGTAATGACAGGGGAGTCAGCCTACAGTGTGAATGCACTGGTGGCCAGGAGAGGTAATGACAGGGGAGTCAGCTTGCAGTGTGAATGCACTGGTGGCCACGGGAGGTAATGGCAGGGGAGTCAGCCTGCAGTGTGAATGCACTGGTGACCACGGGAGGTAATGACAGGGGAGTCAGCCTGCAGTGTGAATGCACTGGTGACAACGGGAGGTAATGACAGGGGAGTCAGCCTACAGTGTGAATGCACTGGTGACCACGGGAGGTAATGACAGGGGAGTCAGTTGCGAGTGCGAAGGGACCGGTGGCTACAGGGATGACCGAGAAGGGAGCGCGGTCAGGAGATGGAAGAGGACGGTGGAGTCTGCCGGTTGAGCGAGCGTCCAGAGTCAAGAGAGAATGATCGAGAAGGGGGGCGTGGCCTCGTGTTGGGTATATAAGGAGGGAGATGCGCGGGAGACTCGGGGCTGTCGCAGTGGGGGTCTCACGCCTGGTGTCAAGTGAACGCGCCTTCAATAAAGTGCCATCTCAAGTCGTCGTTACACATTCGTCCGGTCCTATCGGTGGCGCTGCTGACAGCTCCTCGCGGCGACCGCGGCTTGGCCGCGCGAAGCCGAGCTCTCGCTAATAATATCGATTCGAAGCTGAGCGTGGTTTTTATTGTTTTATTCTTTTACCAAGGTAAAGGCCAACTGAGCCTAACGAAGCTCCGTTGCCCGTGTGTCTGTGGCCTTCACAGGTGCTGCTCGCTAAGAGCACTTGCTCCAAGAGTCGTTTAAGGCTACACGGGGGGAGGGGATGGGGGTTTGTCTGTGTGTGTGTGTGGGCTGGGGTGGGGAGCGGTGGTGCAGCGGTTAGCGCTGCGCTGCGCTACGAACCCGGCGACCCGCTCACGGCCAACACCCAGTGACGATTACCTGAAAAGGTTCTGGGCCTCCCCTAGGTCGACTCAACCTCAACTGAGAAATTGGTGCGATGTGTCAACATCGCCACTGGGGAGACAAATACGGCTGGGGGTGGTGTTGGCCACCCACCCCTTCGTGTGCCGTGCCGGCCTTGCCTCGACATTCTGCTAAGGCTATGCAGGGGATCTTTGTCTTTATTTTGGCGCTCACTAACAGCACTTGCCCCAACATTCTGCTAAGGCTATGCAGGGGATCTTTGTCTTTGTACAGGTGCTCACTAACAGCACTTGCCCCAACAGTCTGCTAAGGCTATACAGGGGATCTTTGTCTTTATTTTGGCGCTCACTTACAGCACTTGCCCCAACAATCTGCTAAGGCTATACCGGGAGGGGGGGGGGGTGACCTTTGTCTGTGGTGTCCGCTCACTAACAGCACTTGCCCCAACATTCTGCTAAGGCTATACTGGGGGGGTGACCTTTGTCTGTGGTGTCCGCTTACTAACAGCACTTGCCCCAACATTCTGCTAAGGCTATACCGGGGGGGTGACCTTTGTCTGTGGTGTGTGCTCACTAACAGCACTTGCCCCAACATTCTGCTAAGGCTATACCGGGGGTGGGGGGGGGTGACCTTTGTCTGTGGTGTGTGCTCAAGTGGTGTCCTCAGGCGGCATCGACGGCGCGACCTCTCCACTCGCCAAGGGCCCCAAGCGACACTCAGAGGCGCCCTTACACGCCCCATCGACTGGCACTCCAGCAACAAAGACAAAGGTGCCCCAACCCCACGGTATAGCCTCAACAGGGCTGTTGGGGCAAGTGCCGTTAGCGATATGCAGCACCTACGATGGGGGGCCCCCCTGGGGGGGGGGACGGGTGGCCAGCAAGCCACGTGCGGCCCGGCCGCCTTTGTCTCCCCGGTGGCGATGTTTTTTTTTCTAAACACACCGCTCAAGTCACTCAATTTGAGGCTGAGTCGACCTAGGGGAGGCCAAGGAGCGATTCATATAATCATCGGTTGTCGTTGGCCGTGAGCGGGAATCGAACTCGAGTTCCACAGGTTCGAAGCGCAGTGCGATAACCGCTACACTACCGCTCCCCACACACAAACACAGCACAGACAGACACAAAGACAAAGATACCCCGTATAGCCTTAACAGACTGTAGGGGCAAGTGCTGTTAGCGAGCAGCACCTATGAAGGCCGGAACGGTACACAAGGGGGTGGGTGGCCAGCACCACGCCCGACCACCTTTGTCTCCCTAGTGGCAATGTTTACACAACGCACTCATTTGAGGCTGAGTCGACCTAGGGGAGGTCCGGGACCGGTTCAGATAATCGTCACTGGTGTTGGCCGTGAGCGGGAATCGAACCTGTGTCGCCGGGTTCATAGCGCAGCGTGCTGAACCGTTACACTACCGCTCCCCACACACAGAGACACACACAGAGACACACACACACAGATAGACACACACACAGATAACACACACAGATAGACACACACACAGATAACACACACAGATAGACACACACACAGACAAACACGCACACAGATAGACACACAGATAGACACACACACACACACAGATAGACACACACAGACAAACACAACACAGACAGACACACACACAGACAAACACACACACAGACAGACACACAACACAGACAGACACACACACAGACAGACACACAACACAGACACACACACAGACTGACACACACACAGACAGACGCACACACACACAGACACACACACAGACAGACACACGCACAGACAGACACACACACAGACAGACACACACACAGACAGACACACACACAAACAGACACACAGACAGACACAGACACACACACACCATGAGAGTGAATCGGGCCTCCCAGAGTATGAGGAATTGAAATGTTAAGGGAGGTCGTGGAGTAGTTTTAGTTCCTGCATCTGTAGGGAAATCGTTCTCTTCTGGGTTCAAAGATTTGCTCGATCGGCAGGAGGAAACCCGTTCATAAAATATGCGTGCAGTGGTGGGTGGGTGTAAGGAAGTGGGTGGTTGGATGTGGTGGGTGGGTGTACTGGCGGGGCCAGTTGGGGTGGGGGGGTGGCACGTGCCCCCCAATGATCCGATCGAAATCCCTAATTTCGATCGGATCATTGGGGTTTATTAGTAATTAATCGGCATTTTGTGACCCCCACTGCCACTGTGTAGCAGATTATTACGTGGCCAGGGACTCTACGAGATGATAGGACGATAGTCTGTAGTCTGAGTCCATAATTGGCAATAAGTAACGGCAAAGCGGTTATAAGCGACTCACAGAATTGTGCGCAGTTGCGTCTACAGAGTCCACGACTTCCCTGAAGGCATCGACACCTTCAGCGAGCGAGATGCCGATCACTAACAACGCGGTTCGAATCGACCCTCGATCGATGGCTGCGTCATCGCCACACACGCCTCGAGTAACAAGCAAGGGACAAGTCCTTACTTATTTCTCACAACTTCTTACTTACAACTCCTTACTTACTAACAACTCCTTACTTATTACTAACAACTCCAACTCCTTACTTACTAACAACTCCTTACTTACTAACAACTCCTTACTTACTAACAACTTCTTACTTACTAATTCCTTACCTACTAACAACTCCTTACTTACTAACAACGCCTTACTTACTAACTCCTTACTTATTAACTCCTTGCTTACTAACCCCTTACTTATTAACAACTCCTTACTTACTAACAACTCCAACTCCTTACTCACTAACAACTCCTTACTTACTAACAGCTCCCTACTTACTAACAACTCCTTACTTACTAACAACTCCAACTCCTTACTTACTAACAACTCCTTACTTACTAACAACTCCTTACTTACTAACAACTCCTTACTTACTAACAACTCCTTACTTACTAACATTGTAGTGTAGTGGTTAGCGCTACGCTGCGCTACGAACCCGGCGACCCGGGGTTCGATTCCCGCTCAGGGCCACCACCGGTGACGATTATTTGAACCGGTCCTGGGCCTCCCCTAGGTCGACTCAGCCTCAAACGCGTAACTGCTGTGGTGTGTGAACATCGCCATTGGGGAGACAAAGGCGGCTGGGCGTGGTGAATCCAAGTCCCGGGCGAAGCCGGGTAGTTAAGCTCGTCCATAATACATATTCAACGTAACTGCACAAGAAGGCGTCTCTGAAAGCTACATTTACACAAGCGACAGCCGCGCAAAATACGGGAGGATAGGGGCAGCGTCTACTGAGAAACACGATTTGGATTTGGCCTGCAGTAGGTGGGGGTTGTGGTGGTGGTGGTTGGGGCATAAATGAAGGTGCGGCGAAAACGGATGCCGAGCCATGCTCGTGATCAGCTATAAAAATAAACACGGCCAATAAATCACGGAGTTCCTTGGGGGAAGCTGGAAGGGAACAAGGGGGGGAGGGAGGGTGGAGTGGATGGTAGGGGGTGGTGATAGCAGTCGATTTCCTGTGGTCCCCTAGAATTGTCCAAAACAAACACGTGGGTCGCCGCCGAGAACATTCGGAATATCAATCGCCGATTCATGCGGACGACAACCGGTGATCGTGTGTGTGTGTCACACGGAGGTGGGGGGGAGAGACACGTGTGTGTGTGT
Source organism: Petromyzon marinus (assembly GCF_010993605.1). Classification (NCBI taxonomy): domain Eukaryota; kingdom Metazoa; phylum Chordata; class Hyperoartia; order Petromyzontiformes; family Petromyzontidae; genus Petromyzon; species Petromyzon marinus. Next base: position 4,999,400 of record NC_046133.1, on the reverse strand, counting down.
GTGTCACGCGGAGGTGGGGGGGGAGAGACACGTGTGTGTGTGTGTGTCACACGGAGGTGGGGGGGGAGAGACACGTGTGTGTGTGTGTCACGCGGAGGTGGGGGGGGAGAGACACGTGTGTGTGTGTGTCACGCGGAGGTGGGGGGGGGGGGAGAGACACGTGTGTGTGTGTGTGTCACGCGGAGGTTGGGGTGGGAGAGACACGTGTGTGTGTGTGTGTCACGCGGAGGTTGGGGTGGGAGAGACACGTGTGTGTGTGTGTCACGCGGAGGTGGGGGGGGGAGAGACACGTGTGTGTGTGTGTGTCACACGGAGGTGGGGGGGAGAGACACGTGTGTGTGTGTGTGTCACGCGGAGGTGGGGGGGGGGAGAGATACGCGCGTGTGTGCGTTGTTGGTGAGGAGTGGTGAGCGCACCACCATTTGAACCGGTGTTTGGTCCTCCCTTAGGTCGACTCAGCCTTAAACGCGTACCTGGTACGGCGTGTAAACATCAGCACTTGGGGGAGACAAAGGCTGTCCACAACATCACGCCTCGGTATGACGTTGCGGCCTTCATAGGTGCTGCTGCTTGCTAACCAGGGCAGCATTATCAAATATGCCACAGCAGACACCGTGCCGAGGGTCTACTCACTCACCCAGCCACTCACCCACTCACTCACCCACTCACCCACTCACCCACTCACCTACCCACTCATTCACTCACTCACCCACTCACTCAATTCACCCACCCACTCACCAACCCACTCACCCACCCATCAGGGCAGCATTATCAAATATGGCACAGCAGGCACCGTGCCTAGGGTCTACTCACTCACTCACCCACCCACCCACTCACTCACCCACTCACTCACTCACCCACTCACCCACCCATTCACTCACCCACCCACTCACCCACCCACCCACTCACCCACCCACTCACTCACCCACCCGCCCACCCACTCACTCACTCACCCACTCACTCACCCAGCCACTCACCCAGCCACTCACCCACCCACTCACTCACCCACTCACCCACTCACCCACCCACCCACCCACTCACCCACCCACCCACTCACCCACTCACCCAGCCACTCACCCACCCACTCACTCACCCACTCACCCACCCACCCACTCATTCACCCACTCACTCACCCACCCACTCACCCACCGACTCACCCACCCACTCACTCACCCACCCACTCACTCACTCACCCACTCACTCACTCACCCACTCACTCACCCAGCCACTCACTCAGCCACTCACCCACCCACCCACTCACTCACCCACCCACCCACTCACCCACCCACTCCGGCCATATCATCCAACTTCGAAACTCCGGAATTTGTTTTTAATCCACGGTTTGTTTGTATGATAAAACCAAATCAACGGCATCCTTTTGAAGCTGCGTCATCCGATACGAAAAAAAAAACAGTTTAAATCTTATTTTAAAAAGTTTAAATTCGTAAAAAAATGTTGAGGCTCACCTTTTTTTTTTAAATCTCTCAATAATTTAAAAATAAATCTCGCTTCTCTGCGGCATCACGCAACGCCCGCCACCCCCCCCCCCCCCTTCCCCTCGAACGAGGGACACGGACTGAGTAAGGATGGACCGCATCGGCAGTGAACGACGACTTATCCAGCGGCTGGGATCGAGTCCCGCGTGAGAAGTGTAGCGGAGTGAAAGCGGTGGTGGTGGTTGTGCTGGTGGCAGTGACATTGGGGCAGCAGCAGCAGTAGCGGCTGATTAGAAAGCTATCACTGAAGGCCCTACGGCACACAAGTGACCCTAGGGCTTACACGAACCTGAATCCGGCACTGTCGCTAACGGCACTTGCCCCTGACAGCCCGTGTCGGCTACACGCGTGTGTGTGGATCTTTGTCTGTGTTTCATAGGCACAGTAGGGGGGGAGGCACAGGGTGGTGCATCTGCCCAGTCATCTCAGTCAGTCGACCCGTGGCACCTGCTGGGTCTGCCCCGTGACGTCCTGGTGCACCTAGCCTGGCACAGTAGGGGAGGTACATGTGGTGCATTTGCTCAGTCATCTCAGTCAGTCGACCCGTGGCACCTGCTGGGTCTGTCCCGTGACCTCCTGGTGCACCTAGCCTGGCACAGTAGGGGGGCACAGGGTGGTGCATCTGCCCAGTCAGTCGACCCGTGGCACCTACTGGGTCTGTCCCGTGACGTCCTGGTGCACCTAGCCTGGCACAGTAGGGGGGCACAAGTGGTGTATCTGCCCAGTCATCTCAGTCAGTCGACCCGTGGCACTTACTGGGTCTGCCCCGTGACTTCCTGGTGCACCTAGCCTGGCACAGTAGGGGAGGCACAGGGTGGTGCATCTGCCCAGTCATCTCAGTCGACCCATGGCACCTGCTGGGTCTGTCCCGTGACCTCCTGCCAGAGGGCGGTCGACACTTCACGTGACCGCGGCGATTGTGCCAGGCTTGGTGCACCTGGAGAGTGAGGCCATGGGTTTACAGACCCAGTTGGTGGGGGGGGGGGGGGGCGGTGGGGTGATGTTGGCGGTGACCCACCAGGTGCTCGCAGACATACAAGGCAGCTGGGCAAACACTCCTGGGCCTCCGCCAGCCTCCCCCCCCTTCCCTCCTACGGGGCCTGGGTGGGGTGGTGGTGGTGGGGGTGGGGGCGGCGTGCCAGGCCAGGGCCCGGGCCGGAGAGGAGGAGGCAGCAGCAGCAGCAGCGGCGGCGGCAGCGGCGGCGGCCGCTTTGATGTGGCCCCGAAGTGAAGCGCGCGGTGGAAATTCCCCCGCGCGCGAAAGCGTTCCGACACTCAACGGACGCCAACACGCGCGCCGCACAAAGCGAGCCCCGACCACGCCGCACAAAGCGAGCCCTCTTTGTGTGACTCTCACCCCCCGAGTGGGGGGGGGGGGGTGAGGAGGTGGTTGGGTGGGGGTTAGAGACAACAACCGTTCAAGGGGAGACGGAGTCACGGAGTCAGAGAGTGGGTAGCCTTTCCATGACGTCGCTCCAGCGCTCTGCCACGCCGCCAGCGATCGGGGTTGGTGGATCACGCGGAGATCTGTGAATCTCCCCCCCCCCGCCCCCACCCCGCCCCCACCCCGCCCCGCCCGCCCCGGTGTTGTCTGGGAGGTTGCAACACAGCGAGGAGTGGATGCGTGAATCCACTCGGTGCAGAGCTTTGCCCCCCACCACCCCCACCCCCACCTCCCCCCTTGCCCCCCACCACCACCACCCCCACCCCCACCTCCCCCCCGTTCACGCCACCTCGTGTACGGCAACACGGTGCTGGGTTTTCTCCGGCGCGTTCCAGGCCACCTCTGACTCGAAGCCAATCTCTCGCTGTAACACGTAGGGGGCCTTCGCGACCAATATCATTCATATTACAGGGTTTTTTTTTATTTTGGGAGGGGGGGGGTGGTGGTTAGATCGCGTAAATGTATTAATGTGTCGTGAAACCTGCCACCGCTCGACACAGCCAATTAGTAAGTGGTTTGTCACGTGAACAGAACGTGGCCAATTCGTTACTAGTAAAGCACACCGGTTGAGTTTGAGAGTAAAGCCACAACATTTGCAATGTGAGCACGACGTTTCGCCAGCAATTACAATCGCCAGCAATTACAACTAGCTTCAGATCTGGCTGTCGCCCGCTGAAGCTATTCGAGGCCTCCTTTCACAGCCTGTTGCCAGCTGAGTCGGCCGCCGGCAGTTCGCTCCCTTGTCGCCTGGGTCGATGTCGCAGCTCTTCGTGTCCCGTTTGCAGACACCTTTGAAGCGCAGGACCGGGCGACCAGTGGCCCGCGTGGCTGATGCCAGCTCGCCGTACAAGACATCCTTGGGTATTCTGCCATCCTGCATGCGGCGCACGTGTCCAAGCCATCTCGGGCGCCTTTGACTCGGTAGAGAATACATGCTGGGAATGTTGGCCATGCCGAGGATTTGAGGCGTTGGGAATGCGATCTTGCCACCTGATACCGAGGAATCGCCTGAGACAGCGGAGGTGAAATGTGTTTTAGTCGATGTTCTTGTTTGGGCGTGTGTTGCTCAGGACTCAGACCCATCGAGGAGGGTGCTAAGGACGCACTCCCAGTAAACCTGAACATCGGTGTTGAGAGTTAGGGATTTGTTCTCCCACATTCTTTTGACCAACCTGAACATAGCTGTAGAGGCCTTCCCAATGCGCTTGTCAATCACTGTGACAAGGGACAGGTTGCAGGTGATGGTGGAACCCAAGGAGGTGAAGTCCTGAACGACTTCCAGGGTGTAGCTGCCAAGGTTTATGGAAGGGATGTGTCTCTGACATCCTGGCCCATGACATTGTATCTCTTTCAGACTGATTGTCAGGCCAAATGTGTTGCAGGCATTGGCAAGGTGGTCGATGAGTGTCTGCAGACCTTGTTCTGTGTGAGCTGTGAGCGCGGCATCGTCGGCGAATAGGAGTTCTCTGATGAAGAGTTTTGCGGACTTTGGGTTTTGGATCTGATGCGGCCAAGTTTGAAGAGTTTGCCATCAGATCTTGAATGGAGAAAGACTCCCCCTCTTCTGCGGTCCCAAAGGCACGTGTGTGAGCATGAGTGAGAAAAAGACGCCAAACGGTGTTGGGGCAAGCACGCAACCCCGCCTGCTTTACACCGCCGAGTATAGGAAATGCCTCTGAGGTGGTGCCGCTGTGCTGTATCGTTCCTTTCGTGTTGTCATGGAAAGAGGAGATGACTGCCAGCAGCTTCGGTGGACAGCTGATCACTTTGAGGAGTTTGAAGAGGCCTCCCCTGCTGACGAGGTCAAAGGCCTTTGTTGGGTCAATGAATGCTCAGCAAGTGGGGGCATTCTCTGTTCGCAACATTTCTCCTGTAGCTGGCACAAGGAGAAGAGCATGCCGATGGTGGACCTTCCTGCTCTGAAGCCACACTGTGCCTCAGGATGCGTCCTCCCAGCTAATATCTACAGCCTGCTGAGAACCACACGGGCATCGTGGTTTTCCCCACGATGCCTAGCGGGGAGATGCCACGGCAGTTATTGCAGTCCACACGGTCACCCTTGTTTTTGTATAGGGTGGTGATGATGTTGGAGTCTCTCGTGTCTCGAGGCACTGCATCCTCTTCACGGCACTGGCAGAGAAGTCCGTGGAGTTTTGTGTGATGCCATCCTGTCCAGGGGGACTTGCCGCTGCCTCGTGAGTTGATGGCATTGTCAAGCTCCTTCAAGGTCGAAACATTGTCCAGTTCGTGTATCGTTGGTAGGAGCTTTACAGCAGCAAGGTCAGCTTCTGACACGCCATTGTCTCGTGAGTAGAGCTCTGAGTAGTGTTCTACCCACCTGGTCATTTGCTCTTGTTTATCAGTGATGATGGCCCATGTGCTGGATTTTAGGGGAACAGTCCTCCTGATGTTAGAACCAAAGGCTGTCTTGATGCCTTCATACATGGCACGGATATTGCCAGTGTCAGCGGCGAGTTGGATCCTACTGGTGAGGTTCACTCAGTAGTTGTTGGCGCAGCGTCTGGTGGTCGTTTGGGCTGCACTGCGGGCAGCTTTCAGAGCCCTTAATGATCCTGTACTTGGCTCTTGCTTGTACTTCAGGAGCGCCATTCGATTGGCTTGGAGGATGGGTTCCAATACAGCCAGGTGTTCCTCAAACCAGTCTGTGTTCCGCCTTTGTCTGCTTGCCGAAGGTATTGATGGCTGCATTGAAAATGGCGTCTCTGATGTACGCCCACTTTGCCTCAACGCTTATATCCAGTGCGTCATGTAGGGGCAGCTCAAGGTTGTGTTGGAATGATTGAGTGCGCTCTGGGAGGGAGGTCTTGGCAGAGTCAATGTGTGGGTAGCGCTTTCGTTTGAGGCGGTGCATCTTTTTGGGGCGCAGTCTGACCTTGCTGGATACCGACGAGTGATCGGTGTCACAGATGATGAGTCCCGCGTTGAGGAGGGTTCGTCGGGTGATGACGAGGTCCAGTTGGTGCCAATTGATTGACCTTGGATGTCTCCGTGACACTTTATGGCAAGGTTTTGTGAGAAAGAATGAGTTTGTGATACCGAGATTCGTGGTATGAGCAGAGGTCTAGTTGTCTTTGGCCACTGGCATTCATTTTTCAGATGCCATGATGGCCAAGGCAAGCGTGGCCACGCGTCGTGGTCAGCCCCAACCCTTGCGCTGAAGTCTCCCAACAGAAACACGTGCTCAGAGCTGGGGATTTTGTGAATAATATTGTGAAGCCCCCCATAGAACTGGTCATGAATCTCGGGAGGTGAGTAGAGTGTTGGGGCGTAGACACTCAGGATGTTTACATGGCCAGAAGCAGTGAGCATTCTCGTGAGCAGAATCCACTCGGAGCCTGCGGTTGGTGGTTCTATCATGCCAAGGAGCGTGTTTTTGATGGCAAAACCAAGACCATGTTGCCTCAGTTCGTTGTGCTGTTTGCCTGCCAGTAGAAAGTGTAGTCACTCTTTCCTAGTGAGCCACCGCCAGCAATCCGGGTCTCCTGCAGCGCTGCAATATCAACGTGGAGTCTCGCCAGCTCCCTGTCGATAACTGCGGTCTTGCGGATGTCCTCAATCTGCAATAGATCTTCGGAGAGGCCAGGACACATTTTTGCTTTCGTCTGGTGCAGGTCTTGCAGCCCACTTGTCTGCTGATGAACCAGAGGCTCCAAGCGCCCAATGGAGCAGGTGAGCCGTGGCGGGAAAGCACCTCATTGGGCCGGGGGTTGCCCAGCTTGTAGGCGGGTGGCGGCAGCTCTCCATTGGGGTGCAATTACCCCTCCCACCGACGATGGCGACCCGTGGCGCCCATTTTTTTTTTTAACGCCAATCCAAAATGAGCGTATTAATCCGCGACTGCTGCCGTCCGTGTTTCTTGGCCACGATCGGGTGGCCGAGGAGGAGTGTCCTCCCCCCATTCTTGCACCTCTTGTTGGCGCAAAGCCCGGGCAGGTTACTGTGGGAATCCTGGGTTGGCCATGCGTCAGGATCCCCCCTACAACTCGGCCTTGCCGGTGAGGTCCAAAGGAGTGCCACGCACGACGTTTGGTACCAGTTTGGCTGCAGGGACTGCCGGGGATGTGACGCTGTGCGTCACAAAGGCGCCTACGGTGCCCATGATTTTGTGTTGGGGCTTGCTCCCTTAACCTCTGACTCTCCCGAATAGACTCGCAAGGCAGTGAGAGGACCGGGTAACTCTGGGAGGGGCCTTTACCAGGTACTGACAGCCGGGCCAGCTGTGCCTGGGACTCGCGTAGAACAGCGTCGTTACGTCCGCAGGGAGCTTGTCGCCAACGAACACACAGACGTGCAGACAGACAAACACACAGACGGACACGCAGACGGACTAACAGACGATCACACAGACGGACTAACAGACGGACACACAGACGGACTAACAGACGGACTAACAGACGGACTGACAGACAAACACACAGACGGACTGACAAACACACAGACGGACTAACAGACAAACACACAGACGATCACACAGACGGACTAACAGACACACAGACGGACACACAGACGGACACACAGACGGACTAACAAACACACAGACGATCACACAGACGGACTGACAGACAAACACACAGACGGACTAACAAACACACAGACGAACACACAGACGAACACACAGACGGACTAACAGACAAACACACAGACAAACACACAGACGAACACACAGACGGACTGACAGACGGACACACAGACGAACACACAGACGATCACACAGACAAACACACACAGACGGCCGGGCCAGTAGTAGGAGAGGGGTGAAAGATCCGTCGCTGCTGTCGATTGCCAAGAGAGTGAACTCGAGGGGACTCAACGTTACATCAGGGCAGCATCTCGAGTGTTTGAACTTGGGAGGGGGGGGGGGGGGGTGCTGGGCGGAGGGGGGGCGGGAGGAGGCTGAGGTGTGTGGGGGGGGGCACTTCCGATTACTTCTTAGACCTCTTCCCCAAAGACAAAGATCCCCCGTGTAGCCTTGAAGGCTGTTGGGGCAAGTGCTGATAACGAGCACCTCTTCCCCGATACAAAGACAAAAAAACGGATGCGTAGATCAAGGACGTAATTATAATATATATTGGTGGGGGGGGGGACATCCCCCCCCCCCACCAATATTAAAATATGCTCAAAATGCCCCCCCCCAATATATTGCTATGAAATAGATTTCTGTTTATATGATTGTGATTATGGTTGTACTTTATTAATCCCAAATCTCTGCCATTACATACAATGAAACAAGAAAAGGTAAAAAAATAGAAAAAAACTGAGCAATGTAAATACAATAACACTCTTAGACATTATTGTAAAAAATAAAATAAAAAGTCAATCCGTTAGCGATTTTTTTTTTATCTTTTAGGCAGGAAATTCGTTTTCAAATTTAGATTTTTTTTCTGGGGGGGAAGACCCCCAGGAGGATTTGGTCCCCCCAATGTTGACTCCATGGCTACGGCGTTGGCGTGGATAGACATACATGAAGATAGAAAGACCGAGATTCCCCGTGTAGTGGTGAACATGCAAAAGACATGGCTTCTAATAATATATACGCATTGTCTTTGAACCTGATTCCTTGCAAAATGTTTTTATTTGCTTTTTGAACATCTTAACACAACTCCGGTTTTATTGCCAGTAAGGATAAACACTTATCGTTATTTTTTCATACTTTGATACTGTGCAAAAATGCCCTATTTAGCAGCAACGTTGTTGTTATGGCTGTGGTTGTTGTTGTGGTTGTTGTGGGTATGGTTGTTGTGGGTGTTGTTGTGGGTGTTGTGGTTGTTGCTACTGTGGTTGTTGTGGTTGTTGTTATTGTGGTTGTTATTGTTGTTCAGGAGCTCGATGCCAAAATCGAGGTCTGCTTCCGCCGCTGCTGCTGTGATCCGGGTGACTCGGGGCTGTGACACAACAACAACAACAACGATGATGATTTACATTAATATGTAAAGGCGTCGTCCACGAACGTTTCAACAACTGCCGACTCAGTCGTCAGCATCCTTGTGAGGGGGCACGCGCGTGACATAGCAAGAGACACGAGGGCTGAGAGGGACACTCGACGCTGCACAGATGCCTCTCTCTCTCTCTCACAATCCACTCTCACTCCCACTCCCCACTCGCTCTCTCTCTCTCCACTCTCACTCTCCCACTCTCTCACTCTCCACTCTCTCTCTCACTCTCCCACTCTCTCACACACTCTCTCTCTCTCTCACTCTCCCACTCTCTCACACACTCTCTCACTCTCTCTCTCACTCTAAACTCTCTCTCTCACTCTCCTCTCTCACTCTCCAATCTCACTCCCCACTCTCTCTCTCTCCACTCTCCCACTCTCTCACGCTCCACTCTCCACTCTCTCTCACTCTCCCACTCTCCACTCTCTCTCACTCTCTCACACACTCTCTCTCTCACTCTCCCACTCTCTCACACACTCTCTCACTCTCTCTCTCACTCTAAACTCTCACTCTCTCACTCTCCACTCTCTTTCTCCACTCTCACTCTCCCACTCTCTCACTCTCCACTCATTCCCTCTCTCTCACTCTCCACTCTCACTCTCTCCCACTCTCTCTCACTCCCACTCTCTCTCTCTCTCACTCCCCACTCTCTCTCTCTCTCACTCTCCACTCTCTCACTCTCCACTCTCTCTCTCACTCTCTCACACACCCTCTCCCACTCTCTCACTCTCCACTCTCACACACTCTCTCCCACTCTCTCACTCTCTTTCTCACTCCCCACTCTCTCTCACTCTCCACTCTCTCTTTCTCACTCTCGACTCTCTCTCACTCTCCCACTCTCTCACACAGTCCTCTCCACTCTCACTCTCCCACTCTCTCTCTCTCTCACTCTCCACTCTCTTTCTCACTCTCCACTCTCTCTCACTCTCTCACACACTCCACTCTCTCTCTCTCTCCACTCTCACTCTCCCCCTCTCTCTCACTCTCTCACTCTTTCTCACTCCCCACTCTCTCTCTCACTCTCCACTTTCTCTCTCTCACTCTCTCACACACTCCACTCTCTCTCTCTCTCAATGCATGCTGGGAAGTGGGTGTGCCTTGCTGGAGCTCTCCCAGGGGCCACGGGCGGAGCCAGTGGAGTGGGGTGGCACGTGCCCCACCCCCCCATGATCCGATTGAAATCCCTAATTTCGATCGGATCATTGGGGTTTATTCGCATTAAATCGGCATTTTGCGACCCCCCACTGCCACTGTGTAGCATATTATTACGTGCCAGGGACTCTATGAGATGATAGGACAATAGTCTGAGTCCATAATTGACAATAAGTGACGGCAAAGCGGTTATAAGCGACTCACAGAATTGTGCGCAGTTGCGTTTACAGTACACGACTTCCCCGAAGGCATCGACACCTTCAGCGAGCGCGAGGCCGATCACTAACAACGCGGTTCGCAATTCGACCCCTCGATCGATGGCTGCGTCATCGCCGCACACGCCTCGAGCAACAAGCAAGGGACAAGTCCTTACTGACAACTCCTTACCAACAACTTCTAGATTTGAAGCTTTCGTGACTGCAAGGATCCATACTCTTTGGTTCTATTCGGTAAGGTCACGTAAGGTAAAAAATAAACAATAATCACGACGTTTCGGCCACAACACAAGTGGCCTTCATCAGGTGAAGGGACCGGGCTGTCCAGAGGACATTCTGTCTACAAGAAAACCCACCCACACAGATTCCTACTTGAAACCTGATTCCCACCACCACCCGACGCAAAAAGAATTCTCTCATCAAAACGTTATGCCACAGGGCTCATTGCATTTCGGACCAACACCACCTGACCAGTGAATTAAAACATGTACACCTGGCCCTCAAAAGGAATGGATACTCTGGCCGTACCATCCGCCAAGCTGAGATGGGACTCGACATCGAGGGGGAGCTGTTCGTGCAGTGTCCCCCCTCTCTCTTCACCAGCCCGTCAAAGTGCTGATCTCCAACGTCCCACCCTTCCTCAAAAGCACCAAACTGCAGCGAGACCTACAGCGGTTCTGCGACGACCGTCTCCCGCATCGTCGCGCTGCCTTTGAGGACGCAGGACCCGAAGCAGGCACACATCATGTCGCTCCAGCGACAAACCTTCGTGATCTTGAAGGACGATAACACGAGCCTCAACGTGGCCCTCAAGTACACGGTCCAGGGATACGTCCACACCGTGTACACCTCCACGGCCGTGCCGCGGTGTTTCGTGTGTGTTGGTGTCGGCCACGGCCGAAAAAAAACTACCTGGCCAAGGAAAATGAAAATACTGCTCAGCCTGCACCAACACACACACAGTACAGCAGCAGCAGAATCCGCAGCAGCAGCAGAACCAGCAGCAGCAGGACGATCCGCAGCAGCGGCTGCAGCAGCAGGACCATCCCCCGCAGCAGGGTCAGCATGACAAACACCAGCAGGACCCCGCTGACTCTGTGGCTGACGGCGCAAAGTCAGCGACTGGCAGTGAGTGGGATTGCGTCACCATCGTTGGGTCGTGAAAGGGCAGGGCTGAGGACGGCCCCCCGCAGTGCGAGGGCACGTCGGCACCCTGCCTAGGCGCACAGCCACCGCCGATGACGACAACAAGCCGGACGACCGCCCAGATGCAGTAGCAGGGCATTGCGATGAGGCCGAGCCACGGGACGTGGTGAACGTTGCTGACGAGGCCCAACCACCGGACAAGGCGGAGGCACGACCACCGGACCCGGCCTCGGCTGCCCCGGAGCGACAGGGGCGGCTGCGGACTTCCACCGCACCTGACGGTGCCACGGTGCTCGAGGGTTGTCAGTCAGCCCATCTCCTCACCCGACGAGGCGACGGCTGCAGGGCCCGCGGAGGAGAGCCACCCCGAGCCCAACGAGGCCCCGGCTCTGCGTGGCTCGACAGAAGCGGTGGCCGCTCAGCCTCACGCGAGCACGCGCGGAGACTCGAGCAGTCGGAGCCTGACGTCTACAACAACGCGAGCGGGATGAGCTTCTCGCAAAATTAAGGGGGAGCGGGAATAGGCACCCGTCGAGATCCACCATTTCCTCCAATCTACCTACAGGAAGCGTGGGGTCAATGTCGAGGCTTTCTTCCCCGATGTGCTGTGCTTCTCGAAAGCCGCACAGGAAATATATCGTGAACCACAAAAGTTCGTGTTCAGTCAACAGGAATTTCTCCCGACTGAAAGCGTCGGGTGCAAAAAGCGAAGAGGAAGAGCTCTTCCCTTCCGAGGTGATCTGCCGCAGCCACTGCCAACACCTACTGCCATGAGTTCGGGTGTCTAGATAGTCAGTCTGAACTCCAGCAGTGCTCGCAGTGACAAGAGGTGGCACCGCGTCTGTTGCTTTCTCGAAGACCAAAAGGCAGACTTAACTTTCCTGCAAGAAATGCACTTTGAAGCCATTCTGCAGGCCCAATGTCAGCACCTTATGGGCAGACAGGCCTCCTTCAGCCATGCTGAAGACAACCTCGCTGGAGTGACGATAGTGTTCGGTCCGCGTTTTGTTCCTGAGAGAGTGGTCATTAGAGGAGATCGTGAAAGGATATTTGATCTCGGTGGACTTTGTGTTCAACGACACCAGGCTGTGGTGCTTTAACTTGTACGCGCCGAGCAGGAGCTGCGAGAGAAAGCCCTTCTTCTCCGGCACGCTGCGGGACGCGCTGGAGACAGACGAGGCGGACGACCTGCTCACGGTTATTGGGAGAGATTTCAACTGCACCCTCGACCCGGCTCTCGACCGTAACACCGCCGAACCTCACCGAGGAATCTGCACGGCCGCTAGCCGACCTCGTGCGGGGACTGGATCTGCACGACATGCGGCGACTACAGCATCCGGTCCAGCGGCAGTACTCTTGGTGCCGCTGCTGCTCTTAAGGCAGGATAGGCCTTGCCAGGCTCGACTGACTGTACGTCAACACCAGCGGCGTTAACCTGCTTGGGGACAGTAAAATCGTTCCCTCCGATCACCGCCCGGTCTCCGTGCTGCTGCGACTTCCCAGAGCGGAGTAGCGCAGCACCTACTGGAGGCTCAACGTGCAGCTGCTTGATGACACCGACTTCAGAGAAACCTTCAAAGCCTTTTGGGCTCAATGGCTGCCTGCCAAAAGCAGCTTCAACTCCCACCAGCTATGGTGGGACAACACAAAGGCGCAGGTCAGGGCTCTCTGTCAGCAGTTCATGAGCCAGCACGCCGCCGCCAAGAACGAGGTGGCGCGCCAACTGCAGAACGAGAGCTGCTGGCGCTAGAGGCAGAGCTGAGCTCATCCCACGACACACAGCAGGGTGAGACGCTACTGGAGAAGCAGCGGCGTTTCAGGTCCATCACGGACGAGCAGGCGGCACATCACGCTTTTGTGTGCAAAGAGATGCAGAACCTGTCGCAGATGGACTCTCCCTCTAAGTTTTTCTTTCGCTTAAAAATAAAAGGCCAACACCAACAATATTTCAAGTCTGCAAACCCCAGATGGACAAACAGCCACATCTGAGAGGCAGCTCGCCAAGACCGCCAGGGATTTCTATTCACAACTTTTCACTGCCGAAACCATACGTGACGGGGCTGTCCGGGAGCTACTGGACGGGGGCCCTACCTTAGGAGTCCCCGAGCGGGATCGTCTGGACAGCCCCGTCACCTTGCAGGAGCTCCACACCGCTGTGAAAGGGCTCGCAGCCGGTAAAGCCCCGGGGATTGACGGCCTGCCGGTTGAGTTTTATGCAGCCTTTTGGGATGAGCTCGGCCCTCGCCTACTAATGTTGACGGAGAGCCTGCAGAAGGGGGAACTCCCCACAGAGCTGTAGGAGAGCGGTGGTCTCCCTGCTACCCAATAAGGGGGACCTGCGCCTCATTTAGAACTGGCGACCCGTGTCCCTCTTGTGCGCCGACTACAAAATCTTCTCGAAGCTTCTGGAAAACCATCTCAAGACAGTGCTGGGTTAGCTGATCCTGCCGGGACAGTTGTATTGCATCCCCGGACGGTGCATATACGATAACATCGGTACGGTCAGAGACGTAATCTCCCTTGCAGAAGCGCACAACGTGGACTTGGGCCTCCTCTTCTTGGATCAGGAGAAGGCCTTTGACAGGGCGAGCCACGAGTACCGTGGACAAACTCCTAACGTCGCTCGGCTTCGGCTCGGCCTTCATCTCACACGTGAGGCTCCTGTACACGTGGGCACATCCAGCCTCACGAAGATAAACCAGCGGCTCGGCGTCCCCTTTCCCTGTGACAGGGAGGGTCAGACCTGGGATGCCCCCGCTCGGCGCTGCTGTACACCCTGTCCATTGAGCCACTGCTACGCCACCTGAGACAAAATCTGTCTGGCCTCAAAGTCCCGGGACCTGAGAATGTGGTCATCAGGCTTTCAGCATACGCAGACGACATATGCATCGTGCTAAAAACGATGCGCATGACATCTTCATGCTCTGTCAGGCGGTTGCAGCGTACGAGAAGGCCTCCTCCTCCAGGGTCAACTGGGCCAAGTGCGAGGCCCCCTCTGAGTGTTTGGGGTCGCGAGGCGGCGTTCGCTCTGTGCTCCTCCCAGGAGGAGTCAGTTGGCGGGACGACAGAGTCAAGTACCTGGGGGTTCACCTGGGGAAACCGCGTGACGTCGCTCTGAACAACTGGACCGAGCTGGCTGACACAATCGAGGCTAAATTACTGACATGGGCACGCCTCGCTCCGCAGATGTCATTCAGGGGCCGAGTGCTCGTCGCTAACAACCTGGCAGCATCCGTGCTGTGGCACAAGACCCAATGCCCTCCAGCCTCCTGCTTGGCTACTCACCAGAGTCAACCGCTCACTCGCGCACTTTGTCTGGCACGGGAAACACCGGCTCAGGCCGGAGGTTCTCCGCCTGCCGGTGGGCGAGGGCGGCCAGGGTCTGGTAGACGTCGCCGCCAGGGTCACGAGTTTCAGGCTCGTGGCGGTCAGGTGGCCCCTGTACGACCGGGAGGAGCTACCCTGGAAGTCGCCGGCCCTCACCCTGCTGATAAATGCAGGGGGGTGCCTGCGGTACGGAAAGGAGCTCTTCCTGATGGACCTGAGCCTGGTCGACTACCAGAGGCTGCCAGGTTATCACCATATCCTTTTGGATGCATGGTGGAGCTTCGAGTAGAGCAGAACACGCTCACTACGACCTCAGACATTTTCTGAACGAGCCCCTCGTTCTGCAACGGCCTTTTTCACATCAGCAGGGCTGCGGACAGTCTTCCACCTTGTGCAGGCCCACCAGCCCGAGTGGAAGACCGCAGCTGAGATCGCCAGCACCGCGGAACTCCGCTCCATTCTCGCTGGGGAGAAGTTGCTGCGGGATGTGCTACATGCCATGAAGGAGCTGCGCCTGAAGCTGGAGGCACCGGGGGATGGTGGCGGCCCTCTCCCCCCTCCTCCCCCTTCCCGGAGTTGTGCTTCTCCTGCACGCAGCCCCCTGGCCACAGCGACTCCGGGAAGCTGAGGCTCCGAGGCTGCAGGAACGTGTCCCTGAAGAGCACCCCAAAGAAAGAGCTCTACACGTGCATTGTCAAGGCGCTGCATTCCCAGGACCTGGCCGACTTTACCGGACACAAAATTGAGAGATAATTTATCCCCCCTCATTGTGGCTGCCCCCCAGTGGAAACACATGTACAAGTCTCACGTACAAGTTATGTACAAGTTATTTTATACCTACGGGACTTTACCGAAAGAACCAAAGAGGAAGTCTCCCGTAGCCAAATACTGCGGCAACCTCCAGTGGAGATTGGCACATTGCACGTTGCCATCGGCCGTGTGGCTCAGCCAAATCTCGCCGGAGGCACCAGACTTGGTGCATCTCCTGCGGTGCCAGGGAGGATCTGCTCCACCGGTACTTACGCTGCCAGCGGCTCAACCCAATGTTCCGCCTTTTGGGGGACATCTTCAGTAAACTGGGGGGGGGGGGGTGCCCTTCTACAACAGCAGCTTCGTATACGGGGTGGTGCCTTACCTGGCTAACAAGCGCCACGACCTCGCCAACTTTGCCTGTGCTCAGGCGAAGATGGCGGTGTACAGAACGAGGATGAAGACGCTGCAAGGTGACACTGACGGCTGCTCTGAGCTGCTTCCAGTGTTCAGGTTCCTGCTCAAGGCGCGGCTCCGGCTGGAGCACGCCACGTGACACAGCCACGTGTCGGTGATGTGCAGCGCGTCTTCTTCTAACGCTGGGGAGCCGGACAAGCCCCTCTCTGTACCAGCGTGGACGGCACCCCCCACGTGTTCACCTTCTGAAGCGCTCGCTCGTCACCGTGACGTGCGCGATGACCACCACCACCACGTGACTTTTATTTCGTGTTGTGCGCGGTGCATTTAGCGCCACAGCGCGTGGATTTACAGCGTTTGTTTATTTGTGTTGCTGGTGACTTTGTGTGTTTGTGTTGCTGGTGACTTTGTTTATTTGTGTTGCTGGTGACTTTGTGTGTTTGTGTTGCTGGTGACTTTGTGTATTTGTGTTGCTGGTGACTTTGTGTATTTGTGTTGCTGGTGACTTTGTGTGTTTCATATCGAAATCGCCTCCGGTGCGTTTAAAAAGTAAAAAAAAGTCTCTCTGACACTCCACACCCTCTCTCTCTCTCTCCCACTCCCACTCTATCACACTCCACACACTCCACCAGCACGCCGTTCTAATTGGAATAATTCTCTCGCATTGATTTCTCGCTCGCGGCCGAGGGGAGAGTAGTAGTAGGAGGGGGGTGGTGGCAGTTTTATCGATCGTAGCAGAAGCGGTACTTCTCCCTCTCTCCCTCGCTCATTCCTAATCTGTGCGGAACTACGGCGACTCTCCTCCGGCGCAAGAGCGTGGTTCCTTCCTCATTCCGCGGCGAGTCCTGCCCTAGCCCTGCTACCGGTCCCGTCCTAACCCTGTTACCGGTCCAGTGCTAGCCCATTCACCGGTAAGGTGGCCGGCCTTTTGCCAAGCAGCTCCGGGTGGACTCATCCCGTGGCTTCCTGGGCGAAGCCTCTCGGGGTGATTCTTTGCCGCGCGAGTGACGGACACGGCGAGGCAGAAAGAGAGCTAGAGAGAGAGAGACAGGGATAGACAGAGGTAGACAGAGATCTTGGGATGGAGGGAGAGAGAGAGAGAGTGGGATAGAGAAGGAGCGAGAGTGAATAATAGACATCGAGGTAGATACTGAGATTGAGCTCGACACAGAGACACACACACACAGATGCACAAGAGACAGAGACACACATACACACAGAGATAGACACAGAGACACATATACACACAGAGATAGACAGAGAGACACACAGAAACAGAGAGAGAGAGAGAGACAGACAGACAGAGAGACACAGAAAGACACAGACACACACAGATACACACACACAGACACACACAGAGACACACAGACAGAGAGACACACAGACACACACAGAGAGACACACAGATACACACAGACACACACAGATACACACAGACACACAGAGAGACACACAGACACACACAGAGAGACACACAGACACACACACAGACAGAGAGACACACACAGACACACAAGACAGACACAGACACACACAGACAGATACACACAGAGAGACACACAGACACACACAGACAGACACACAGACAGACACACACAGATACACACAGACACACACAGACACACACAGACACACACACAGACACACTCACACACAGACACACTCATACACAGACACACAGACACACAGAGAGACACAGACACAGACAGACACACAAAGACACACAGACACACACAGAGAGACACAGACACACACAGACACACACACAGACACACACACAGACACACACACAGAGACACACACACAGACACACACACACAGAGACACAGGCACACACACACACAGACACACACACACAGACACACACAGACACACACACATACACACACAGACACACACACACAGACACACAAACACACATACACACAGACACACTCACACACAGACACACACAGACAGACACACAGACAGACACACAGAGACGCGGACCGGCTGTGGCCGAGGGATGGGACACGCGGCAGCCACGTGACCGGGCGACTCGAGGGGGACGGGGGGGGGCAGCAGCAGCCTGGGTGGGGGTCGTGGTGGTCGTGATGGTGGTGGGGGTCGTGGTAGTGGTGGTTGGGGTCGTGGTGGTCGTGATGGTGGTGGTGGTAGTGGGGGTGGTGGTGGTGGGGGTGGTGGTGGTGACGGTGGTCGTGATGGTGGTGGTAGTGGTGGGGGTAGTGGTAATTCGAGTCGTGATGGTGGTAGTGGTGGTGGGGGTCGTGGTGGTTGGGGTCGTGGTGGTCGTGATGGTTGTGGTGGGGGTCGTGGTGGTGGTGTTGGTAGTGGGGGTCGTGGTGGTTTTGATGGTCTTCGTGGTGGTAGTGGTGGTGGGGATCGTGGTGGTTGTGATGGTGGTAGTGGTGGTGGAGGTAGCGGTGGTGGTAGTAGTGGCGGAAGTGGTGGTAGTGTGCGTGTTATTCTGCTTTTGCGCAAGATGGCAATTTGTGGTTGTTCAGGATGCCAATGGCAAGGTCTGCTACTGCCACGATGAGACAAAGAGAGACAGAGAGAGAGACAGAGAGACAGAGAGAGACAGAGAGAGACAGAGAGAGAGAGACAGAGAGACGGAGAGAGACAGAGAGAGGGAGAGAGAGAGACAGAGAGAGAGACAGAGAGACAGAGAGAGACAGAGAGAAAGTTCGTGTCGTGTCGCTGTTCCTCCTCCGTTGAAGGAGCGCAGACCACAGTGGGTTCACTTTGCAGGTCTCTATGGATCTCTGTGTGTCTCTCTATGGATCTATACGTATCTATCAGCGTCTGTATGGGTCTCTATGAGTCTCTGTGTGTCACTTTGTGACGCTATGGGTTCACTGTGCGGTCTCTATGGGTCTCTACGCATCTATTGGTGTCTCTATGAGTCTCTGTGTGTCTCTATTGGTGTCTCTATGAGTCTCTGTGTGTCTCTATTGGCGTCTCTATGAGTCTCTGTGTGTCTCTATTGGCGTCTCTGTGTGTCTCTATTGGTGTCTCTATGAGTCTCTGTGTGTCTCTATTGGTGTCTCTATGAGTCTCTGTGTGTCTCTATTGGCATCACTGAGTCTCTGTGTGTCTCTATTGGCGTCTCTATGAGTCTCTGTGTGTCTCTATTGGCGTCTCTATGAGTCTCTGTGTGTCTCTATTGGTGTCTCTATGAGTCTCTGTGTGTCTCTATTGGTGTCTCTATGAGTCTCTGTGTGTTTCTATTGGTGTCTCTATGAGTCTCTGTGTGTCTCTCTTGGTGTCTCTATGAGTCTCTGTGTGTCTCTATTGGTGTCTTTATGAGTCTCTGTGTGTCTCTATTGGTGTCTCTATTAGTCTCTGTGTGTCTCTATTGGTGTTTCTATGAGTCTCTGTGTGTCTCTATTGGTGTCTCTATGAGTCTCTGTGTGTCTCTATTGGCGTCTCTATGAGTCTCTGTGTGTCTCTATTGGCGTCTCTATGAGTCTCTGTGTGTCTCTATTGGTGTCTCTATGAGTCTCTGTGTGTCTCTATTGGTGTCTCTATTAGTCTCTGTGTGTCTCTATTGGTGTCTCTATGAGTCTATGTGTGTCTCTTGGTTTGGCCATGTTTGTTTGTTGTAGTACGGAGTTAGACTGATGACTTTTAAACTAAGTTTTCTTGTGGTTGTTGTTGTTGTTGTTGACTTGCTTCCCACTGGGATTTTTGCACACAGCGTTGGTGTACGGTGCTTTTTCTGGAAGATTTTGCTGTTTTTTCCTGGATTTGCTGTTTGCACAAAGTCACGTAAAGTCACTTTAAGTTATTTATCTTGTTCATGTTTTTTTTGTTTGTTGCGGTTGCACCCGATTCAAGAGCCGAATGGCTCACGGGGCAATACCAACATAAATGAAACTGAAACTATGGGTTCACTCTGCCGTCCGTAGTGTATTTAATGCACTTCCCCATGTCTCTATGGGTCTCTATGACCCTCTATTTATCTCGACGAGTCTCTGTGTATCTCCGTGGGTTTCTATGAGTTCCCCACGTGGTCCAGAGTCTTGTGTTGGATGGCCACAATTGGACAACTTTCGCTGGTCTTTAATGCACCGCGTCGTTGTGGGTCTACTGTGCACAGCAATCTCCATGAGTCTCTGCCCGTCTCTGATGGGTCTCTGCGTGTATGGATTCGTCGTCCGGGGGTTGTACTGGCACTGCGGTGCACGTGCCATGACGGTGGGCCATCGCCCGAAACGTTACTTTACGAACGTGCTGCCTGTCAAGGCCACAGCGTTGCTGAGGAACGTGCCGAGTTTCTATTGAATTGTCTTCATGAATGGTGGTCGTGACGTTGTTGGTGTTGTCAGTGATGGTTATTGTTGGTAGCGATGTCGATGGTATCGTTGTTGATGGTGGTGGTGGTTGTGTTGGAGGAACTTCACGGTGGCCAGGAGATGTTAACTACCTTGCCTGGTATGCAGGAGGTCGTGGGTTCGATCCCGACCCTGACGCCTGCTGCTGTATATTTGGAGTTTGTGTGTCTCTCTCGTCATCATCATCATCATCACGGTGGCCAGGAGATGTTAACTACCTCGCCTGGTATAGAGGAGGTCGTGGGTACGATCCCGACCCTGACGCCTGCTGCTGTATATTTGGAGTTTGTGTGTCTCTCTCTCATCATCATCATCATCACGGTGGCCAGGAGATGTTAACTACCTCGCCTGGTATACAGGAGGTCGTGGGTACGATCCCGACCCTGACGCCTGCTGCTGTATATTTGGAGTTTGTGTGTGTCTCTCTCTCTCATCATCATCATCACGGTGGCCAGGAGATGTTAACAACCTCGCCTGGTATACAGGAGTTCGTGGGTTCGACCCCGACCCCTGCTGCTGTATATTTGGAGTTTGCGTCTCTCTCTCATCATCATCATCATCACGGTGGCTAGGAGATGTTAACAACCTCGCCTGGTATACAGGAGGTCGTGGGTACGATCCCGACCCTGACGCCTGCTGCTGTATATTTGGAGTTTGCGTCTCTCTCTCATCATCATCATCATCACGGTGGCTAGGAGATGTTAACAACCTCGCCTGGTATGCTGCGAGCCTTCGACACTTCACGCGGCCTCAAAGCGCACCTAGCCTGGCACAGGCGCGGGTATTGCTATTGGTGGTGAGCAGGGAGAAAAAAGTCGGCCGGGCCGTGGTGCTGGCCACTTCACAGATGCCGCTGCTCGCTCGCAGCACTTGCCCCAACAGTCGGTTAAGGCTGCATGGGGGAACTTTGTCTTTGTTGTTGAATTGAGGGAGCGGTGGCGTGTAGAGTGGCGTCAGCGCGCCGCACTACGAACCGGGCAGCCCCGGGTTCGATTCCCGCCCACGGCCACCAAGAGCAGTGACGATTTTGTGAACCGGTCCTGGGCCTCATACCCTAGGTCAGCTCAGCCTCATGTGAGCACCTTGGTGCGGTGGGTAAACATCACCGCCGGGGAGACAAAGGTGGCCGGGCGTGGTGCTGACCCATCCCCCCCCCCCCCCCGCCCCGCCGCCGCCGCCCCCCCCCCCCCCCCCTCGTGTGCCGTTCCGGCCTTCGTGGGTGTGACTCACTAACAGCACTTGCCCCTAAAAAGTCGGTCCAGGCTAGCCGGGCTTCCTTTGCCTCTGGTGGTGGTGGTGGTGGCATTGATGTCACGACGTCGAGTGCGGTTGTTGAGCACGTGACGCGGGCAGCAGTGTGCCACGCTCTGTGGTCACGTAAATAAGTAAATAAAACGGGCCCACGGTGAGTGGGGAGAGGGAGGAGAGAGAGGAGGAGAGCGAAGGGAGAGTGAAGGGAGAGCCGAGGTGGAGAGAGGGGTGAGCGAGCGAGTGAGTGAGCGAGCGAATGAGTTAGCGAGTGAGTGAGCCAATGAGCGAGCGAGCGAGTGAACGAGTGAGTGAGTGAGCGAGCGAGTGAGCACGTCTCCCAACTGGGTGGAGGATGCCGGATCACAGCGGCTGGTCCAGCACCACGCCGCGTCCGCCTTTGCCTCCATAAGTCCCCCGCACCGCCGATTAACCACGGTTGGCGCACGTACGGTGAGAAAGAAGTCCGGCGTGCAGTACACAGTGGGCGATGTTAACTACACACCGCGTCCATTTGAGGCTGAGTCGACCTAGGGGAGGCCCACGAACCTGTTGAGATAGTGGCCGTGAGCGGGAATCGAACTCGGGTGGCCGGGATGCGTGTAGCGCTGACCCCCATGCCACTGGTCTCCGGACGCACGCTCCACTCGTGCACAAACTCACTCAAATTCTATGGTTCTTTCGGTATTAAAGTCTCGTAGATAAAAACAAATAAATATATATAAATGAAAATAAAGTGAATAAAAAATGCAAAAAATATTTACGAGGTTTCGATCGGAACACAAGCGATTTGTCATCAGGAGAAAAAAAAACCTAGTTCACCCGTTTGCTAACGCACGCAAAGTCTGCTCAGTCTCGCTCACTCACTTACCAGTACCACTCACTGACTTATCAGCATTAATAGTAGTAGTTCGCTCGGATACAACTACCGTCAATTAATTTACAAATACTCTCACTCTCTCTCAATCACTCTCTCTCACTCATTCTCTCACTCACTTTCACTCACTCTTGATGACCGCATTTTCAGGTCCCGGGACTTTGAGGCCAGACAGATTTTGTCTCAGGTTTGCTTAGCAGTGGCTCAATGTACAGGGGGTAACAGCAGCGCCGAGCGGGGGCATCCCAGGTCTGACCCCCCTCGTCACAGGGAAAGGGGACGCCGAGCCGCTGGTTTATCTTCGTGAGGCTGGATGTGCCCCCGTGTACAGGAGCCTCACGTGCGAGATGAAGGCCGGGCCGAAGCCAAGCGACGTTAAGGAGTTTGTCCACGGTACTCGTGGCTCGCCCTGTCAAGGGATTTCTCCTGATCTAAGAAGAGGAGGCCCAAGTCCACGTTGTGCACTTCTGCAAGGGAGATTACGTCTCTGACCGTACCGATGTTGTCGTATATATGCACCGTCCGGGGATGCAATACGACTGCTCCGGCAGGATCAGCTAACCCAGCACTGTCTTGAGACGGTTTGCCAGCACCTTGGAGTAGATTTTGTAGTCGGCGCACAAAGAGGGACACGGATCGCCAATTCTAAATGAGGCGCAGGTCCCCCTTCTTGGTTAGCAGGGAGACCACGGCTCTCCTGCAGCTCTGTGAGAGTTCACCCTTCTGCAGGCTCTCCATCACCAATTCCAGTAGGGGAGGGCCAAGCTCATCCCAGAAGGCCGCGCAAAACTCAACCGGCAGGCCGTCAATCCCTGGGGCTTTACCGGCTGCGAGCCCTTTCACAGCGGTGTGGAGCTCCTGCGGGGTGACGGGGCTGTCCAGACGATCCCGCTCGGGGACTCCTAAGGTAGGGCCCCCGTCCAGTAGCTCCCGGACAGCCCCGTCGTGTATGGTTTCGGCGGCGAAAAGTTGCGAGTAGAAATCCCCGGCGGTCTTGGCGATCTCGCTCTCAGATGTTGCTGTTTGTCCATCTGGGGTTCGCAAACTGGAAATTTTTGTGGTGTTGGCCGGTGCTTTGTTCAAGCGAATTAAAAACTTAGCGGGAGAGTCCATCTGCGACAGGTTCTGCATCTCTTTCCACACAAAAGCGCGATGTGCCGCCTGCTCGTCCGTGATGGACCTGAAACGCCGCTGCTTCTCCAGTAGCGTCTCACCCCGCTGTGTGCCGTGGGGTGAGCTCAGCTCCGCCTCAAGCGCCAGCAGCTCCTTCTGCAGTTGGTGCGCCACCTCGTTCTTGGCGGCGGACGTGCTGGCTCATGAACTGCTGACAGAGAGCCCTGACCTGCGCCTTTGTGTTGTCCCACCATTACTGGTCGGAACTGAAGCTGCTTTTGGCAGGCAGCCGCTGAGCCCAAAAGGCTTTGAAGGTTTCTCTGAAGTCGGTGTCATCAAGCAGCTGCACGTTGAGTCTCCAGTAGGTGCTGCGCTACTCCGCTCTGGGAAGTCGCAGCAGCACGGAGACTGGGCGGTGATCGGAGATACTGGAGGGAACGATTTTACTGTCCCCGAGCAGGTTAACGCCGCTGGCGTTGACGTACAGTCGGTCGAGCCTGGCAAGGCCTATCCTGCTTTGAGGGCCGCAGCGGCACCAAGAGTACTGCCGCCGGGCCGGATGCTGTAGTCGCCGCACGTCACGCAGATCCGGACTCCGCACGAGTTCGGCTAGCGGCCGTGCGGATTCAGGGTGAAGTTCGGCGGTGTTACGGTCGAGAGCCGGGTCGTGGGTGCAGTTAAAGTCTCCTCCCACGACGGTGAGTAACGTCGTCCACGTCGTCTGTCGCGAGCGCGTCCCGCAGCGCGCCGAAGAAGAGCTTCCTCTTGGGAGGCCTTGCTCGGCGCATACACGTTATAGCACCTGAGGCAGGATTCATTCAGGGCGAATTCGACAGAAATCAAGTGGCCTTTGACGATTTCTTTGAAGGAGACGTTCTCTGGTGCAAACCGCGAACCGAGGACAATCGCCACGCCGGCGAGGTTGTCCTCGGCGTGGCTGTAGAAGGCCTCGGCCGCCTAAGAAAGGCTGGCGTTGGGCCTCCAGAGTGGCGTCGAGGTGAGTTTCCTGGAGGAGAGTCGCATCTGGTCAAGGTGAGTTTCCTGGAGGAGAGTCACATCCGCTTTGTGTTCCCTGAGAAAGCGGCAGATCTGGTCCCACCTCTTGTCCCTGCGAGCGCTGTTACAGTTCAGACTGGAAACCTTAATAGCTGAAGCCATCATGCAGTTGTCTGGTGGTGGTAGTGTTAACAGTAGTTGCGGGGGAGCTGGGTTACTTCTGGGCAGAAGTAAGCTCCTTCTTCGCCTTGCGCATGAACGCTTTCAGGCGGTGGCATTCCCGAGTCGAGAAACCAAACCTGTCGCTGTTGCGGCAAATTTGTTGGGATGCTTTGAGGAAAGCGGTGAAGTCAGGGAAAACGGCCCCGACCCTAACTTGACGCTTCCTGAAAGTGTTCCCGAGGAAGTTGTGGATGTCCCCAGGTGTGTAATCGAACTCGCCGTTGACTTGTGAGTAGCTGAGCTCACTCACGTCGTCCTCTCCTTCGGTCTCCGACACCTCGTCGTCCGAGTCCTCCAAGCTCGTCAAACCGTGACTCGGCAGAAGCCTCGTTTGCCGTCGGTGATGGCAGGGCCTCATCGGGAAGAAGGTGGCTGCCCTCTGGTAGTGGAGGGTCTTTTGCTCTCCCCTCGGGTCAGGTGAGCCGGCCTTCGTCGCCTTCTTGCAGCGTGGCGCCGTCAGGCGCCGCACCGGCCGGTGGTTCCTCTTGCTCTGAGGATGCTGAGGCGGCGTGCGACGGTGGCGGCGGGGGTGTTGGCGGTCCTTGTCCCATCGTGCTGTCCTCAGGCGGGTCGCTATCGAGCGTGTCTTCATATTCACCCCTCGCAACGCTTTCTGGGTTGGCGCTCATGGGGGGGTTGCACCGTTTTGGGTTGGGCTCGTGATCGGCGGTGGCCGCGCGCTTAGGGTTAGGGGCCGCGTGGCCAACCTCCGCCGTGGGAAGGCTTCACCCTGCGCTTGCGGGAGGTGACGAGGGTGAAACCCTCGCCATCCTCTTCGTCGGTGGGCGGCTTTGTGCGACCGGCCGCCGAGTCAGCGTCCTGCTGCTGCTGCTGCTGCTACAGCTGGCACTCGTGCAGTGGTGGCTGCTGCTGCTGCTGCTGAGGCTGAGGTGGCTGCGGCTGCTCATGTTGCTGCTGCAGCTGCTGCTGCTCCTGCTGTTGCAGCAGCTGCTGCTGCTCAGGCTGTGGTGGCTGCTTTTGCCGGCGCTGTTGAGGCTGTGGCGGCTGCTGCTGGTGCTGCTGTTGCTGCTGCGTGACGTTTATTTGCAGGCTGCGTGTTTTCCCCTTTTGGTTTTCCCGTGCAGTTTTCACGGGCATGGCCGAAGCAAGCCACCGCACACGTAGCAGCGTGGCAACGCGGTGGACACGCACACGGCGTAGGCGTAGCCTGCCGAAGTGCACTCAGAGTTCACGCTGAGTTCCGCGTTGTTGCCCTTTAAAATGATGAAAGTTTGTCGCCTGAACGACAAGACGTGCGCCATTTATGGGTCCCCACGTGCGCGAGGTCAGCGTCACGATTCGGGACACAACTTTGCCGGAACCGCTCAAGGTCTCGTTGTAGGCCGGCAGTTTTGAGGAAAGGTGGTGGTGGGGTGCGTTGGAGATTAGCACTTTTCGCGCGGGGTGGGGGGGGAGGGGGAGAGAGGCGTGCATTTGCACAAATATCTCCCCCCTGAAGGTGGACGCGCGCCACCATCTCCGCGTCGGCGAAGAGGACCACGTAGCCGCGGGTCACGGGAGCCGCGGCGGCGGCGACGTTCCGCTTCCCCCACCCAATGTCCAGCGGCAGCGTCTATCACGTCGTCCACCTTTATGTCAGGTGGCGGGAAGCAGAACAGTCCCTGTTGGGCGGTTTGACAGATGTCAACTCGCTTAGCGTGGCATTGCAAATAAGTAAGTAGATAAATAATAAATAAACTAGCTTCATATTGACGTTAGCTGCACAATTGAAAGGGGGAGAACAGGACAAGAAGAGGTGGATGGAAAAGAAAAGTGTGGTGGTGGTGGTGGGGGGGGGGGGGCAGAGTGGCCTCAGGAGAGAGAGAGAGGGGGGGGGGCAGTGATGGGTGCTGCGGTGGCAGGGCAACAGGAGTGCTGAAAGGAGAGAGTGAGGCAAGGAGCAGAGAGGAGAGGAGTGAGAAAGTGGAGCGATTTTCATGTTTGCAGTAAAGCAGAAGAATAGGAAGGATGTAACAGAGGTGCGAGGATAGGTAGTGGGTGCAGGGCTGTGAGTAGGTCGCAGGCTTGCCGAGTAAACGAGTGTGATGAGAGGAAAAAGAGATGCAGGGGTGAGACACAATGACGTCAGGCGGGGCTAGGATGCATACATAAAACGAGGCCCTCACTGGCAGGTGATAGAGAGAGGCAGGAGATTGAGAGATAGAGGCAGGAGATATACAGAGAGAGAGTCAGGCGAGATAAAGGCAGGATATAGAGAGATAGAGGCAGGAGATAGAGAGAGTCAGGCAAGATAGAGGCAGGAGATAGAGAGATAGAGGCAGGAGATAGAGAGAGATGCAAGAGATAGAGAGATAGAGGCAGGAGATAGAGAGAGGCATGAGATAGAGAGGCAGGAGATAGAGAGTCAGGAGAGAGAGGAGATAGTGAGAGAGAGGCAGGAGATAGAGAGAGAGGCAGGAGATAGAGAGAGGAGTTAGAGAGAGGAGATAGAGGGAGGAGATAGAGAGAGAGGCAGGAGATAGAGAGATAGAGGCATGAGATAGAGAGAGGCAGGAGATAATGAGAGAGAGTCAGGAGATAGAGAGAGAGTCAGGAGAGAGAGGAGATAGAGAGAGGCAGAAGATAGAGAGAGAGGGAGGAGATAGAGAGATAATCAGGAGATAGAGAGAGAGGCAGGAGATAGAGACGCAGGAGATAGAGGCAGGAGATAGAGAAATAGAGGCAGGAGATAGAGAGAGAGGCAGGAGAGAGAGTCAGGAGATAGAGAGATAGTGGAGATAGAGAGTCAGGAGATCGAGAGATAGAGGCAGGAGATAGAGAGAGTCAGGAGATAGAGAGAGAGTCAGGAGAGAGAGGAGATAGTCAGGAGATAGAGGCAGGAGATAGAGAGAGGCATGAGATAGATAGAGTCAGGAGATACAGAGAGAGAGGCAGGAGATACAGAGAGAGGCAGGAGATAGAGAGAGGCGGGAGATAGAGAGATATAGGCAGGAGATAGAGAGAGACAGGAGATAGAGAGAGGCAGGAGATAGAGAGATAGAGGCAGGAGATAGAGAGAGACAGGAGATAGAGAGAGAGACAGGAGATAGAGAGATAGAGGCAGGAGATAGAGAGAGGCAGGAGATAGAGAGAGAGTCAGGAGATTGAGAGATAGAGGCAGGAGATAGAGAGATAGAGGCAGGAGATAGAGAGAGAGGCAGGAGATAGAGAGAGGAGATAGAGGCAGGAGATAGAGAGAGAGTCAGGAGATAGAGAGAGGCAGGAGATAGAGAGGCAGGAGATAGAGAGAGTCAGGAGATAGAGAGAGTCAGGCGAGATAGAGGCAGGATATAGAGGGAGAGAGTCAGGAGATAGATAGAGGCAGGAGATAGAGGCAGGAGATAGAGAGATAGCGGAGATAGAAAGAGAGTCAGGAGATAGAGAGAGAGGCAGGAGATAGAGGCAGGAGATAGAGAGAGAGGAGATAGAGAGGCAGGAGATCGAGAGATAGAGGCAGGAGATAGAGTCAGGAGAGAGAGAGAGGCAGGAGATAGAGAAAGAGGCAGGAGATAGAGGCAGGAGATAACAGAGGAGCGGGGGGGGCGTATGGGAGCTACAAAGACGGGTGGATTAAGGGGCTTGTGAGAATGGCAATTTTAGCGGGTTGTGGTGTTGCCCACCTGTGCCCGTTTGACCCCTCTGGGTCAAGCGCTGTGGGTTTTTATTGTTACCGGGAGTTACACGGGAAGAGTCCGAGACTCTGTGCTCCATGAGTCGGGTGTCGAGGTGGCACAAGCGACATCCTTTGGGGGGTTGGGGGGTGATCTGTAGCAAGGCCGTAATTATAATATATATTGGGGGGTGGGGGACATACCTCCACCCCCCAATATTCAAATATGCTCAAAATGTCCCCCCCCCCCCCCCACAATTTTTCGCTAATGAAATAGATTTCTGTTTATATGCTTGTGGTTATGTTTGTACTTTATTAATCCCTAATCTCTGTCATTACATACAATGAAACAAGAAAAGGTAAAAAAGTTAAAACAGGGCAATGTAAATACATTAACACTCTTAGACATTATTGTAAAAATAAAAGAGTCCATCCTACGTGTTAGTGAATTTTTTAAAAATATTTTAGGCAGGAAATGGCAGGAAATGAGTTTTCAAATTTAGATTTTTTTTCTGGGGGGGACGGGGGACCCCAGACCCCCTGGAAGATTTGGTCGCCCCCCCAATGTTGATTCCACGGCTACGGCCGTGGCGATTTCGCTGTGAGAGAGACAAGAGGTTTGGGGGGCGGGGGGCATGACGAACGAGATTCACAGTTCGTCACATCCCTCCAGCACGAGGAGCACGTGGCCGATGGGGTTCCTGTCGCGGGAGGCCGTGGCCACGCCGTTGACAGCCCCCGACGTATCGGGGTCTGGCCTTAGCGGTGGGGAAAAAAAAACGAAGTACAAAGTCACCCTGCGTGGGTTGGGCAGTAGGGGTTAGAGGCGGCTGCGGATGCGTTTGAGGCTCGCACCTCGGAGTTTGTGTGATCTCCCCCCTGTTCTACAGAGGGAGTGGAGTTTGTAGGATCTCCCCCCCCTGTTCTACAGAGTGAGTGGAGTTTGTAGGATCTCCCCCCCTGTTCTACAGAATGAGTGGAGTTTGTGTGATCTCCCCCTGTTCTACAGAATGAGTGGAGTTTGTATGATCTCCCCCCTGTTCTACAGAATGAGTGGAGTTTGTATGATCTCCCCCTGTTCTACAGAGTGAGTGGAGTTTGTATGATCTCCCCCCTGTTCTACAGAATGAGTGGAGTTTGTATGATCTCCCCCTGTTCTACAGAGTGAGTGGAGTTTGTAGGATCTCCCCCCTGTTCTACAGAGTGAGTGGAGTTTGTGTGATCTGCCCCTGTTCTACAGAGTGAGTGGAGTTTGTAGGATCTCCCCCCTGTTCTACAGAGCGAGTGGAATTTGTAGGATCTCCCCCCTGTTCTACAGAGTGAGTGGAGTTTGTAGGATCTCCCCCCTGTTCTATAGAGTGAGAGGAGTTTGTGTGATCTGCCCCTGTTCTACAGAGTGAGTGGAGTTTGTGTGATCTGCCCCTGTTCTACAGAGTGAGTGGAGTTTTTAGGATCTCCCCCCTGTTCTACAGAGTGAGTGGAGTTTGTATGATCTCCCCCTGTTCTACAGAGTTAGTGGAGTTTGTAGGATCCCCCCCCTGTTCTACAGAGTGAGTGGAGTTTGTAGGATCTCCCCCCTGTTCTACAGAGTGAGCGGAGTTTGTATGATCTCCCCCCTGTTCTACAGAGTGAGTGGAGTTTGTGTGATCTCGCCCTGTTCTACAGAGTGAGTGAGTGGAGTTTGTGTGATCTCCCCCCTGTTCCACAGAGCGAGTGGAGTTTGTAGGATTCCCCCCCCCTGTTCTACAGAGCGAGTGGAGTTTGTGTGATCTCCCCCCTGTTCTACAGAGCGAGTGGAGTTTGTAGGATCTCCCCCCTGTTCTACAGAGGGAGTGGAGTTTGTAGGATTCCCCCCCTGTTCTACAGAGCGAGTGGAGTTTGTGTGATCTGCCCCCTGTTCTACAGAGTGAGTGGAGTTTGTATGATCTCCCCCTGTTCTACAGAGTTAGTGGAGTTTGTAGGATCTCCCCCCTCTTCTACAGAGTGAGTGGAGTTTGTAGGATCTCCCCCCTGTTCTAAAGAGTGAGCGGAGTTTGTATGATCTCCCCCCTGTTCTACAGAGTGAGTGGAGTTTGTAGGATCTCCCCCCTGTTCTACAGAGTGAGTGGAGTTTGTGTGATCTGCCCCTGTTCTACAGAGTGAGTGGAGTTTGTAGGATCTCCCCCCTGTTCTACAGAGCGAGTGGAATTTGTAGGATCTCCCCCCTGTTCTACAGAGTGAGTGGAGTTTGTAGGATCTCCCCCCTGTTCTATAGAGTGAGAGGAGTTTGTGTGATCTGCCCCTGTTCTACAGAGTGAGTGGAGTTTGTATGATCTCCCCCCTGTTCTACAGAGTGAGTGGAGTTTGTGTGATCTGCCCCTGTTCTACAGAGTGAGTGGAGTTTTTAGGATCTCCCCCCTGTTCTACAGAGTGAGTGGAGTTTGTATGATCTCCCCCTGTTCTACAGAGTTAGTGGAGTTTGTAGGATCCCCCCCCCTGTTCTACAGAGTGAGTGGAGTTTGTAGGATCTCCCCCCTGTTCTACAGAGTGAGCGGAGTTTTTATGATCTCCCCCCTGTTCTACAGAGTGAGTGGAGTTTGTGTGATCTCGCCCTGTTCTACAGAGTGAGTGAGTGGAGTTTGTGTGATCTCCCCCCTGTTCCACAGAGCGAGTGGAGTTTGTAGGATTCCCCCCCCCTGTTCTACAGAGCGAGTGGAGTTTGTGTGATCTCCCCCCTGTTCTACAGAGCGAGTGGAGTTTGTAGGATCTCCCCCCTGTTCTACAGAGGGAGTGGAGTTTGTAGGATTCCCCCCCTGTTCTACAGAGCGAGTGGAGTTTGTGTGATCTGCCCCCTGTTCTACAGAGTGAGTGGAGTTTGTATGATCTCCCCCTGTTCTACAGAGTTAGTGGAGTTTGTAGGATCTCCCCCCTCTTCTACAGAGTGAGTGGAGTTTGTAGGATCTCCCCCCTGTTCTACAGAGTGAGCGGAGTTTGTATGATCTCCCCCCTGTTCTACAGAGTGAGTGGAGTTTGTAGGATCTCCCCCCTGTTCTACAGAGTGAGTGGAGTTTGTGTGATCTGCCCCTGTTCTACAGAGTGAGTGGAGTTTGTAGGATCTCCCCCCTGTTCTACAGAGCGAGTGGAATTTGTAGGATCTCCCCCCTGTTCTACAGAGTGAGTGGAGTTTGTAGGATCTCCCCCCTGTTCTATAGAGTGAGTGGAGTTTGTGTGATCTGCCCCTGTTCTACAGAGTGAGTGGAGTTTGTATGATCTCCCCCCTGTTCTACAGAGTGAGTGGAGTTTGTGTGATCTGCCCCTGTTCTACAGAGTGAGTGGAGTTTTTAGGATCTCCCCCCTGTTCTACAGAGTGAGTGGAGTTTGTATGATCTCCCCCTGTTCTACAGAGTTAGTGGAGTTTGTAGGATCTCCCCCCTGTTCTACAGAGTGAGTGGAGTTTGTAGGATCTCCCCCCTGTTCTACAGAGTGAGCGGAGTTTGTATGATCTCCCCCCTGTTCTACAGAGTGAGTGGAGTTTGTGTGATCTCGCCCTGTTCTACAGAGTGAGTGAGTGGAGTTTGTGTGATCTCCCCCCTGTTCCACAGAGCGAGTGGAGTTTGTAGGATTCCCCCCCCCTGTTCTACAGAGCGAGTGGAGTTTGTGTGATCTCCCCCCTGTTCTACAGAGCGAGTGGAGTTTGTAGGATCTCCCCCCTGTTCTACAGAGGGAGTGGAGTTTGTAGGATTCCCCCCCTGTTCTACAGAGCGAGTGGAGTTTGTGTGATCTGCCCCCTGTTCTACAGAGTGAGTGGAGTTTGTATGATCTCCCCCTGTTCTACAGAGTTAGTGGAGTTTGTAGGATCTCCCCCCTCTTCTACAGAGTGAGTGGAGTTTGTAGGATCTCCCCCCTGTTCTACAGAGTGAGCGGAGTTTGTATGATCTCCCCCCTGTTCTACAGAGTGAGTGGAGTTTGTGTGATCTTGCCCTGTTCTACAGAGTGAGTGAGTGGAGTTTGTGTGATCTCCCCCCTGTTCCACAGAGCGAGTGGAGTTTGTAGGATTCCCCCCCCTGTTCTACAGAGCGAGTGGAGTTTGTGTGATCTCCCCCCTGTTCTACAGAGTGAGTGGAGTTTGTAGGATCTCCCCCGTGTTCTACAGAGTGAGTGGAGTTTGTACGATCTCCCCCCTGTTCTACAGAGTGAGTGGAGTTTGTATGATCTCCCCCTGTTCTACAGAGTTAGTGGAGTTTGTAGGATCTCCCCCCTGTTCTACAGAGTGAGTGGAGTTTGTAGGATCTCCCCCCTGTTCTACAGAGTGAGCGGAGTTTGTATGATCTCCCCCCTGTTCTACAGAGTGAGTGGAGTTTGTGTGATCTCGCCCTGTTCTACAGAGTGAGTGAGTGGAGTTTGTGTGATCTCCCCCCTGTTCTACAGAGTGAGTGGAGTTTGTATGATCTCCCCCTGTTCTACAGAGTGAGTGGAGTTTGTAGGATCTCCCCCCTGTTCTACAGAGTGAGTGGAGTTTGTATGATCTCCCCCCTGTTCTACAGAGTGAGTGGAGTTTGTATGATCTCCCCCCTGTTCTACAGAGTGAGTGGAGTTTGTGTGATCTCGCCCTGTTCTACAGAGTGAGTGAGTGGAGTTTGTGTGATCTCGCCCTGTTCTACAGAGTGAGTGAGTGGAGTTTCTATGATCTCCCCCTGTTCTACAGAGTGAGTGAGTGGAGTTTCTATGATCTCCGCCTGTTCTACAGAGTGAGTGGAGTTTGTATCATCTCCCCCTGTTCTACAGAGTGAGTGGAGTTTGTATGATCTGCCCCTGTTCTACAGAGTGAGTGGAGTTTGTATGATCTGCCCCTGTTCTACAGAGTGAGTGAGTGGAGTTTATATGATCTCCCCCTGTTCTACAGAGTGAGTGGTGTTTGTATGATCTCCCCCTGTTCTACAGAGGGAGTGGAATTTGTATGATCTCCGCCTGTTCTACAGAGGCAGTGGAGTTTGTATGATCTCCCCCTGCTGTACAGAGTTAGAGTGAGTGAGTGGAGTTTGTATAATCTTCCCCTGTTCTACAGAGTGAGTGGAGTTTGTGTGATCTCCCCCTGTTCTACAGAGTGAGTGGAGTTAGTATGATCTCCCCCTGTTCTGCATACATATAACCCCCCCCCCGCACCAGCCTCCGATAACAGCCCACGTGACCCCTACCTGGCCCCCCACTCTCGCGGGCCCCGCCGGACCCCGGTGCCCTGAATTCCCCCCCCCCCTCCCCGCGCCCACCCCAAGTGGTTCCAGGTGTGGCGTCACGAGCGGCCCTCGTAGGCATGGCGACCCCCGCATGTCCCCCTCCTTTTAAGGGGGCGACACGGGCAGGAGGGCACCCAGAGCAGAGAGAGGGCATCGCGGCAGAGAGAAGGGACCCACAGGGAGGAAGGGGACCCACAGGAGAGAGGGGACATCGCGGCAGAGAGAGGGGACCCACGTGGAAGAAGGGGACCCACAGGAGAGAGGGACATCGCAGTACAGAGGGGACCCACGTGGAGGAAGGGGACCCACAGCACAGAGGGGACATCGCGGCAGAGAGGGGACCCACTTGGAGGAAGGGGACCCACAGGAGAGAGGGGACCCACAGCACAAAGAGAGGGGACCCACGTGGAGGAAGGGGACCCACATCACAGAGGGGACATCGCAGCACAGAGAGAGGGGACCCACGTGGAAGAAGGGGACCCACAGGAGAGAGGGGACATCGCAGTACAGAGGGGACCCACGTGGAGGAAGGGGACCCACATCACAGAGGGGACATCGTGGCAGAGAGAGGGGACCCACGTGGAGGAAGGGGACCCACAGCACAGAGGGGACATCGCGGCAGAGAGAGGGGACCCACGTGGAGGAAGGGGACCCACAGGAGAGAGGGGACCCACAGCACAGAGGGGACCCACGTGGAGGAAGGGGACCCACAGGAGAGAGAGGGCATCGCAGCACAGAGAGAGAGGACCCACGTGGAGGAAGGGGACCCACATCACAGAGGGGACCCACGTGGAGGAAGGGGACCCACAGCACAGAGGGGACCCACGTGGAGGAAGGGGACCCACAGGAGAGAGGGGACATCGCAGCACAGAGGGGACCCACAGGGAGGAAGGGGAGCTACGGGGATCCCTGGCAGCGACGAAGCGGTGATTTTTAAGGTGAGATCAGAGTTCACTCTGGGATTCATATAACCCTGGTTACCCCTGGGTTAGGGGTAGAGGCAAGCCTGGGTTAGGGGTTAGGAATAATCCTGGGTTAGGGGTGACCCTGGGTTAAGATTAATTCTGGGTTAGGGGTAGGAATAATCCTGAGTTAGGGGTAATCCTGGGTTAGGGGTGACCCTGGGTTAGGGGTGACCCTGGGTTAGGGGTGACCCTGGGTTAGGATTAATTCTGGGTTAGGGGTAGGGGAAACCCTGGGTCAGGGGTGACCCTGGGTTAAGATTAATTCTGGGTTAGGGGCAGGAATAATCCTGGGTTAGGGGTAATCCTGGGTTAGGGGTGACCCTGGGTTAGGATTAATTCTGGGTTAGGGGTAGGGTTACGCGCGGGTTATAGCGGTAACTGTGGGGTAGGGAAAAGCGTTATCAAACGAAGAGGAAGCTCTGTGTGTTGAGAAGCGGCGATTCTCACTTCTCGTCACCGAGGTTAAACACCGCAGGGGTTAACCACGGGTGCCGGGTGGATGCCCCCTAGGAAGGGGAATTGGGGCCAGGAGGGATGCTTGGGGTGGTGCCGGTGGGAGTCGCTAAACCGGTTACTCGCTTATTAAATCGGTTACTCACTGAATTACCCCGTTAGTCACTTATTAAACCGGTTACTCGCTTATTAAACCAGTTTCTCACTTATTAAACCGGTCACTCGCTTATTAAACCGGTTACTTGCTTATTAAACCGGCTACTCACTTATTAAACCGGTTGCTAACTGATTAAACCGGTTACTCGCTTATTAAACCGGTTATTCGCTTATTAAACTGGTTACTCGCTTATTAAACCGGTTGCTAACTTATTAAACCGGTTACTCACTTATTAAACCGGTTACTCACTTATTAAACCGGTTACCCGCTTATTAAACCGGTTACTCACTTATTAAACCGGTTCCTCACTTATTAAACCGGTTTCTCGCTTATTAAACTGTTTGCTCGCTTATTGAACTGGTTGCTCGCTTATCAAACCGACTGCCGGTTTAGAGAGCCAGGAGCGGATTCCTGTCATGGAAACCGGTTAACCGATTCCGGCGTAGCGCAAGTCACCTGCACGAGAGAGCGAGAGAGGGAATGGGACAAACCGCACGGCGGTAATCCGCTGGGTGATCGTTTGAACCCCCTCGTCGCTTCAGCTGCAGGGTGAAGGCGCGCGCTCACCGCAACCGCATTGCGGAAGAGCAGAGTATTTGGCCTACTCTTCCGCGCCCGGGACCCGAGACGTCTTCGACGTCTTCCGCGGGACAAGATGAACTCGGTTTATCCCCTCTTCACCGCCGTCGCTGGCGTAAGGAGGGCCGCTTAATCGATAACAGTTGGCCTACTCTTCCACGCCCAGGACTCAAGACATCATCGCACTTTGACCCTCACCGCCGCCCTCCCCAGATGGCACCATCACCGCCGCCCCCGATGGTGGTGATGGTGGTGGTGGTGACGGTGGCGGTGATGGTGGCGACGGTGCCGCGGGAGGCGATGTCGCGCCGTGCCGGCAGCGCGGTGGAGCCGAGCATCGATGATCGGCGCTTCATCATCGAGTGCGTGCGCGCGCACAACTTCTTCCGCTCCATGGTCAACCCGCCAGCTCGCAACATGCTCTACATGGTAGCCACCATCACACACCTGTACACACACACACCTGTACACACACACACCTGTACACACATACCTGTACACACATACACATACCGGTACAACATGCTCTACATGGTAGCCACCATCACACACCTGTACACACACATACCTGTACACACATACCTGTACACACATACCGATACAACATGCTCTACATGGTAGCCACCATCACACACCTGTACACACACACACCTGTACACACACACACCTGTACACACATACCTGTACACACATACACATACCGGTACAACATGCTCTACATGGTAGCCACCATCACACACCTGTACACACACATACCTGTACACACACACACCTGTACACACATACCTGTACACACATACCGATACAACATGCTCTACATGGTAGCCACCATCACACACCTGTACACACACACACCTGTACACACACATACCTGTACACACATACCTGTACACACATACACATACCGGTACAACATGCTCTACATGGTAGCCACCATCACACACCTGTACACACACATACCTGTACACACACACACATACCTATACAACATGCTCTACATGGTAGCCACCATCACACACCTGTACACACACATACCTGTACACACACACACCTGTACACACATACCTGTACACACATACCGATACAACATGCTCTACATGGTAGCCACCATCACACACCTGTACACACACACACCTGTACACACACATACCTGTACACACATACCTGTACACACATACCGATACAACATGCTCTACATGGTAGCCACCATCACACACCTGTACACACACACACCTGTACACACACACACCTGTACACACATACCTGTACACACATACACATACCTATACAACATGCTCTACATGGTAGCCACCATCACACACCTGTACACACACATACCTACACGCACACACCTGTACACACATACCTGTACACACATACACATACCTATACAACATGCTCTACATGGTAGCCACCATCACACACCTGTACACACACATACCTGTACACACACACACCTGTACACACATACCTGTACACACATACCGATACAACATGCTCTACATGGTAGCCACCATCACACACCTGTACACACACATACCTACACGCACACACCTGTACACACATACCTGTACACACATACACATACCTATACAACATGCTCTACATGGTAGCCACCATCACACACCTGTACACACACATACCTGTACACACACACACCTGTACACACATACCTGTACACACATACCGATACAACATGCTCTACATGGTAGCCACCATCACACACCTGTACACACACATACCTGTACACACACACACCTGTACACACATACCTGTACACACATACACATACCTATACAACATGCTCTACATGGTAGCCACCATCACACACCTGTACACACACATACCTGTACACACACACACCTGTACACACGTACCTGTACACACATACCGATACAACATGCTCTACATGGTAGCCACCATCACACACCTGTACACACACATACCTGTACACACACACACCTGTACATACACACACCTGTACACACATACCTGTACACACATACCGATACAACATGCTCTACATGGTAGCCACCATCACACACCTGTACACACACACACACCTGTACACACACATACCTGTACACACATACCTGTACACACATACCTGTACACACATACCGATACAACATGCTCTACATGGTAGCCACCATCACACACCTGTACACACACATACCTGTACACACACATACCTGTACACACACACACCTGTACACACATACCTGTACACACATACCTGTACACACATACACATACCTATACAACATGCTCTACATGGTAGCCACCATCACCTACCTGTACACACATACCTGTACACACATGCCTGTACACACATACACATACCGATACAACATGCTCTACATGGTAGCCACTCTCATCTACCTACACACACATACCTGTACACACATACCTGTACACAAGTACACATACCGATACATGCTCGACATGGTAGCCACCATCACCTACCTACACACACACACCTGTACACACATACACATACCTATACAACATGCTCTACATGGTAGCCACCATCACCTACCTGTACACACATACCTGTACACACACACCTGTACACACATACACACACCGATACAACATGCTCTACATGGTAGCCACCATAACCTACCTACACACACATACCTGTACACACACATACCTGTACACACATACCTGTACACACATACCTGTACACACATACACATACCGATACAACATGCTCTACATGGTAGCCACCATCACCTACCTGTACACACATACCTGTACACACATACCTGTACACACATACCTGTACACACATACACATACCGATACAACATGCTCTACATGGTAGCCACCATCACCTACCTGTACACACATACCTGTACACACATACTTGTACAAACATACCGATACAACATGCTCTACATGGTAGCCACCATCACCTACCTACACACACATACCTGTACACACACATACCTGTACACACACATACCTGTACACACACACACCTGTACACACATACCTGTACACACATACCTGTACACACATACACATACCTATACAACATGCTCTACATGGTAGCCACCATCACCTACCTGTACACACATACCTGTACACACATGCCTGTACACACATACACATACCGATACAACATGCTCTACATGGTAGCCACTCTCATCTACCTACACACACATACCTGTACACACATACCTGTACACAAGTACACATACCGATACATGCTCGACATGGTAGCCACCATCACCTACCTACACACACACACCTGTACACACATACACATACCTATACAACATGCTCTACATGGTAGCCACCATCACCTACCTGTACACACATACCTGTACACACACACCTGTACACACATACACACACCGATACAACATGCTCTACATGGTAGCCACCATAACCTACCTACACACACATACCTGTACACACACATACCTGTACACACATACCTGTACACACATACCTGTACACACATACACATACCGATACAACATGCTCTACATGGTAGCCACCATCACCTACCTGTACACACATACCTGTACACACATACCTGTACACACATACCTGTACACACATACACATACCGATACAACATGCTCTACATGGTAGCCACCATCACCTACCTGTACACACATACCTGTACACACATACTTGTACACACATACCGATACAACATGCTTTACATGGTAGCCACCATCACCTACCTACACACACATACCTGTACACACACATACCTGTACACATACCTGTACACACATACACATACCGATACAACATGCTCTACATGGTAGCCACCATCACCTACCTGTACACACATACCTGTACACACACATACCTGTACACACATACACATACCGATACAACATGCTCTACATGGTAGCCACTCTCACCTACCTACACATACCTGTACATACCTGTACACAAATACCTAGACATTCCTATACATACCTGTACACACATACCTGTACACACATACACATACAGATACAACATGCTCTACATGGTAGCCACCATCACCTACCTGTACACACACATACCTGTACACACACATACCTGTACACACATACCTGTACACACATACCTGTACACACATACACATACCGATACAACATGCTCTACATGGTAGCCACCATCACCTACCTACACACACATACCTGCACACACATACCTGTACACACATACCTGTACACACATACACATACCGATACAACATGCTCTACATGGTAGCCACCATCACCTACCTACACACACATACCTGCACACACATACCTGTACACACATACCTGTACACACATACACATACCTATACAACATGCTCTACATGGTAGCCACCATCACCTACCTGTACACACACATACCTGTACACACACATACCTGTACACACATACCTGTACACACATACCTGTACACACATACACATACCGATACAACATGCTCTACATGGTAGCCACCATCACCTACCTACACACACATACCTGCACACACACATTCCTGTACACACATACCTGTACATACATACACATACCGATACAACATGCTCTACATGGTAGCCACCATCACCTACCTACACACACATACCTGTACACACATACACATACCGATATAACATGCTCTACATGGTAGCAACCATCACCTACCTACACACACACACCTGTACACACATACCTGTACACACATACCTGTACACACATACACATACCGATACAACATGCTCTACATGGTAGCCACTCTCACCTACCTACACATACCTGTACATACCTGTACACACATACCTAGACATTCCTATACATACCTGTACACACATACCTGTACACACATACACATACCGATACAACATGCTCTACATGGTAGCCACCATCACCTACCTACACACACATACCTGTACACACATACCTGTACACACATACCTGTACACACATACACATACCTATACAACATGCTCTACATGGTAGCCACCATCACCTACCTACACATACCTACCTGTACACACATACCTGTGCACACATACACATACCGATACAACATGCTCTACATGGTAGCCACCATCACCTACCTACACACACATACCTGTACACACATACCTGTACACACATACACATACCGATACAACATGCACTACATGGTACCCACCATCACCTACCTACACACACATACCTGTATACACACATACCTGTACACACATACCTGTACACACATACACATACCGATACAACATGCTCTACATGGTAGCCACCATCACCTACCTGTACACACATACCTGTACACACATACTTGTACACACATACCGATACAACATGCTCTACATGGTAGCCACCATCACCTACCTACACACACCTACCTGTACACACATACCTGTACACACATACTTGTACACACATACCGATACAACATGCTCTACATGGTAGCCACCATCACCTACCTGTACACACACATACCTGTACACACATACACATACCGATACAACATGCTCTACATGGTAGCCACTCTCACCTACCTACACATACCTGTACATACCTGTACACAAATACCTAGACATTCCTATACATACCTGTACACACATACCTGTACACACATACACATACAGATACAACATGCTCTACATGGTAGCCACCATCACCTACCTGTACACACACATACCTGTACACACACATACCTGTACACACATACCTGTACACACATACCTGTACACACATACACATACCGATACAACATGCTCTACATGGTAGCCACCATCACCTACCTACACACACATACCTGCACACACATACCTGTACACACATACCTGTACACACATACACATACCTATACAACATGCTCTACATGGTAGCCACCATCACCTACCTGTACACACACATACCTGTACACACACATACCTGTACACACATACCTGTACACACATACACATACCGATACAACATGCTCTACATGGTAGCCACCATCACCTACCTACACACACATACCTGCACACACACATTCCTGTACACACATACCTGTACACACATACACATACCGATACAACATGCTCTACATGGTAGCCACCATCACCTACCTACACACACATACCTGTACACACATACACATACCGATATAACATGCTCTACATGGTAGCAACCATCACCTACCTACACACACACACCTGTACACACATACCTGTACACACATACCTGTACACACATACACATACCGATACAACATGCTCTACATGGTAGCCACTCTCACCTACCTACACATACCTGTACATACCTGTACACACATACCTAGACATTCCTATACATACCTGTACACACATACCTGTACACACATACACATACCGATACAACATGCTCTACATGGTAGCCACCATCACCTACCTACACACACATACCTGTACACACATACCTGTACACACATACCTGTACACACATACACATACCTATACAACATGCTCTACATGGTAGCCACCATCACCTACCTACACATACCTACCTGTACACACATACCTGTGCACACATACACATACCGATACAACATGCTCTACATGGTAGCCACCATCACCTACCTACACACACATACCTGTACACACATACCTGTACACACATACACATACCGATACAACATGCACTACATGGTACCCACCATCACCTACCTACACACACATACCTGTATACACACATACCTGTACACACACACACCTGTACACACATACCTGTACACACACACACCTGTACGCACATACCTGTACACACACATACCTGCATACACATACACATACCTGTACACACATACACATACCGATACAACATGCTCGACATGGTAGCCACTCTCACCTACCTACACACACATACCTGTATACACACATACCTGTACACACACATACCTGTACACACATACCTGTACACACATACACATACCTATACAACATGCTCGACATGGTAGCCACCATCACCTACCTACACACACACACCTGTACACACATACCTGTACACACATACACATACCGATGCAACATGCTCTACATGGTAGCCACTCTCACCTACCTACACATACCTACCTGTACACACATACCTGTACACACATACACATACCGATACAACATGCACTACATGGTACCCACCATCACCTACCTACACACACATACCTGTATACACACATACCTGTACACACACACCTGTACACACATACCTGTACACACATACCTGTACACACATACACATACCTATACAACATGCTCCACATGGTAGCCACCATCACCTACCTACACACACATACCTGTACACACACATACCTAGACATTCCTATACATACCTGTACACACATACCTGTACATACCTGTACACACATACCTAGACATTCCTATACATACCTGTACACACATACCTGTACACACATACCTAGACATTCCTATACACACATACACATACATACAACGTGCTTGAAATGGTACCCACTCTCACCTACCTACACATACCTGTACACACATACCTGTACACACATACCTATACACACATACCTAGACACACATACCTAGACATTCCTATACACACCTACACATAACGTGCTCGACATGGTACCCACTCTCACCTACCTGCACATACCTGCACATACCTATACAAACTTATGCAAGCATAGCTATACATACACACATTTAAACAACATGCTCTACTCACACTCACCTACAAACACATACATTCCCACACATTCCCACACATTCCCACACATTCCCACACATTCCCACACATTCCCACACATTCCCACACATACAGAGAATATTATTGCGTTATTTTATTTTATTCTCATTCTACGTGACTTTACCGAAAGAACCAAAGAAGACATACACACCTGTTCATCAAAGATCCCCCGTATAGCCTGCACAGACTGTAGGGGCAAGTGCTGTTAGCGAGCACCTATGAAGGCCGGCACGGCACACGTGGGGGTGGGTCGCCAGCACCACGCCCAACCGCCTTTGTCTCCCCCAGTGGCGATGTTTACTACACACTGCTCATTTGAGGCCGAGTCTACCTTGGGGGGAGCCCCAGGCCCGGTCCAGATAATCGTCGCCGGTGTTGGCAGTGAGCGGGAATCGAACCCGGGTCT
The DNA here is from genome assembly GCF_010993605.1 of Petromyzon marinus. Taxonomy (NCBI): domain Eukaryota; kingdom Metazoa; phylum Chordata; class Hyperoartia; order Petromyzontiformes; family Petromyzontidae; genus Petromyzon; species Petromyzon marinus. Next base: position 4,955,656 of record NC_046133.1, on the reverse strand, counting down.
CCGGGTTCGGAGCGCAGCGTAGCGCTAACCACTACACCACCGTAGCGCTAACCACTACACCACCGCTCCCCACTTGGACAGACACAGACAAAGATCCCCCGTATATCCTTAACAGACTTTTGGGGCAAATGCTGTTAGCGAGCACCTATGAAGGCCATTTGGACACACACACACAACAACAACCGCCATTCGCCACTAAGTGGCGGTGACGTCACCACGACGCTTGTGCCAGGCTATGTGCACCTTGAGGCCACGTGAAGTGTCGAACGCCCGCTGGCAGGAGGTCACGGGGCAGACCCAGCAGGTGCCACGGGTCGATTGACTGAGATGACTGGCTGATGCACCACCTGTGCCCCCTACTGTGCCAACTTGCTGTGATTTAGCCACCCGTCGCTCCACTCGTTGTTGCGAGCATCGCTCCTCCGCCCTCCGTTGTTGTTGGAGGGCGACTGCCTCCAACTGCCCAGTAGCGTCCTTCACGAGCCTCCTCCACAGAGGCCGATCTTGACACCGCTGGTACCAGTCATCGGCACAAGGACACACACACACGGACACGCACACGGATACACGGACACACGGACACACAAAGATCCCCCATATAGCCTTAACAGACTGTAGGGGCAAGTGCTGTTAGCGAGCACCTATGAAGGCCGGAACGGTACACGAGGGGGTGGGTGGCCAGCACCACGCCCGACCGCCTTTGTCTCCCTATTGGCGATGTTTACACACCGCACCAGGTACTCATTTGAGGCTGAGTCGACCTAGGGGAGGCCCGGGACCGGTTCAGATAATCGTCACTGGTGTTGGCCGTGAGCGGTAATCGAACCCGGGTCGCCAGGTTCACAGCGCAGCGCGCTAACCGCTACACTATCACACACACACGGACACGTGGACACACGGACACACACACACGCTCTGCCCCTCTCGCCCGCCCCACTAAATCCACTCTCCGTTGACCACCCCCCCTTACCGCACAGAGCTGGGACAAGGCGCTGGCCCTCACCGCCAAGGCGTGGGGCTCCAACTGCTGGTTCGAGCACAACGTCCACCTCCGAGACGAGGGCCGCGTCCACCCCACGTTCACCACCGTGGGCGAGAACCTTTGGGGCGGTTTCCTGAGCTCGTTCAACGCCACGGCCGCCGTGCAGGCCTGGTACGAGGAGGTGCACGACTACGACTTCCCCACCTTCACCTGCCAGCCGGGACGCGTGTGCGGACACTACACGCAGGTGAGACGCGTTGCAGGTGTGTGTGGGGGGGGGGCACTATGTGCAGGTGTAGGGAGGTGTGGGGGAGGGGCTCTACGCACAGGTGAGACGCTTGCAGGTGTGTGTGTAGGGGGCACTACGTACAGGTGAGACGCTGGCAGGTGTATGTGTAGGGGGCACTACGTACAGGTGAGACGCTGGCAGGTGTGTGTGTAGGAGGCTCTACGCACAGGTGAGACGCTGGCAGGTGTGTGTGTAGGGGGCACTACGCACAGGTGAGACGCTGGCAGGTGTGTGTGTAGGGGGCACTACGTACAGGTGAGACGCTGGCAGGTGTGTGTGTAGGGGGCTCTACGCACAGGTGAGACGCTGGCAGGTGTGTGTGTAGGGGGCACTACGTACAGGTGAGACGCTGGCAGGTGTGTGTGTAGGAGGCTCTACGCACAGGTGAGACGCTGGCAGGTGTGTGTGTAGGGGGCACTACGTACAGGTGAGACGCTGGCAGGTGTGTGTGTAGGGGGCACTATGTACAGGTGTAGGGTGTGTGGGGGCACTACACACAGGTGAGACGAGCTGCAGGTGTGTGGGGTGGGATGGGGGCACTACGCGCAGGTGAGATAGGAGCAACAACGACCCAGCTTGATATCGAGGTGTGTGTGCGTCAGTGTGTGTGTGTCGTGTGTGCGTCAGTGTGTGTGTGTGTGTGTCGTGTGTGCGTCAGTGTGTGTGTGTGTAGTGTGTGCGTCAGTGTGTGTGTCGTGTGTGCGTCAGTGTGTGTGTGTCGTGTGTGTGTCGTGTGTGCGTCAGTGTGTGCGTCAGTGTGTGTGTGTGTGTCGTGTGTGTGTCGTGTGTGTGTCGTGTGTGCGTCAGTGTGTGTGTGTGCGTCAGTGTGTGTGCGTCAGTGTGTGTGCATCAGTGTGTGTGCGTCAGTGTGTGTGCGTTAGTGTGTGCGCGGAGTTGGGACATCAGTTCGGGGTCATCGACGGATTCCATTTGCTTGGCGAGTCCGCCCCCATGCATTCAAACACGCGCACACAAAGACACAGATCCCCCGCATAGCCTCAACAGACGGTTGGGGCAAGTGCTGTCAGCGGCCGAAAAGACCCGGAGCGTTGTGTGGAGCAACGGGGCCAGGGAATCTTCCGCACGACGGGGTCACGCAACTGACCAACGGGGTAACGGAGAACCAGGGCGGCTCTAGGACGATGGTGAGGAGGGCCAGGATGGTGAGGAGGGCCAGGATGGTGAGCCAGGATGGTGAGGAGAGCCAGGATGGTGAGGAGAGCCAGGATGGTGAGGAGGGCCAGGATGGTGAGCCAGGATGGTGAGGAGAGCCAGGATGGTGAGGAGGGACAGGATGGTGAGCCAGGATGGTGAGGAGAGCCAGGATGGTGAGGAGGGACAGGATGGTGAGGAGGGACAGGATGGTGAGCCAGGATGGTGAGGAGGGCCAGGATGGTGAGGAGGGCCAGGATGGTGAGGAGAGCCAGGATGGTGAGGAGGGACAGGATGGTGAGGAGGGACAGGATGGTGAGCCAGGATGGTGAGGAGGGCCAGGATGGTGAGGAGGGACAGGATGGTGAGGAGGGACAGGATGGTGAGGAGGGCCAGGATGGTGAGGAGAGCCAGGATGGTGAGGAGGGCCAGGATGGTGAGGAGGGCCAGGATGGTGAGGAGAGCCAGGATGGTGAGGAGGGCCAGGATGGTGAGGAGGGCCAGGATGGTGAGGAGAGCCAGGATGGTGAGGAGAGCCAGGATGGTGAGGAGGGCCAGGATAGTGAGGAGGGCCAGGATGGTGAGGAGGGCCAGGATGGTGAGGAGAGCCAGGATGGTGAGGAGGGCCAGGATGGTGAGGAGAGCCAGGATGGTGAGGAGGGCCAGGATGGTGAGCCAGGATGGTGAGGAGGGCCAGGATGGTGAGGAGGGCCAGGATGGTGAGCCAGGATGGTGAGGAGGGCCAGGATGGTGAGGAGAGCCAGGATGGTGAGGAGGGCCAGGATGGTGAGCCAGGATGGTGAGGAGGGCCAGGATGGTGAGGAGGGCCAGGATGGTGAGGAGGGCCAGGATGGTGAGGAGTTCCAGGGTGATGAGGAGTTCCAGGATGGTGAGGAGAGCCAGGATGGTGAGGAGTTCCAGGATGGTGAGGAGTTCTAGGATGGTGAGGAGTTCTAGGATGGTGAGGAGAGCCAGAATGGTGAGGAGGGCCAGGATGGTGAGGAGAGTCAGGATGGTGAGGAGAGTCAGGATGGTGAGGAGGGCCAGGATGGTGAGGAGAGCCAGGATGGTGAGGAGTTCCAGGATGGTGAGGAGGGCCAGGATGGTGAGCCAGGATGGTGAGGAGAGTCAGGATGGTGAGGAGAGTCAGGATGGTGAGGAGAGCCAGGATGGTGAGGAGAGTCAGGATGGTGAGGAGAGTCAGGATGGTGAGGAGGGCCAGGATGGTGAGGAGAGCCAGGATGGTGAGGAGTTCCAGGATGGTGAGGAGAGCCAGGATGGTGAGGAGGGCCAGGATGGTGAGGAGTTCCAGGATGGTGAGGAGTTCCAGGGTGATGAGGAGTTCCAGGATGGTGAGGAGAGCCAGGATGGTGAGGAGAGTCAGGATGGTGAGGAGTTCCAGGATGGTGAGGAGTTCTAGGATGGTGAGGAGGGCCAGGATGGTGAGGAGGGCCAGGATGGTGAGGAATTCCAGGATGGTGAGGAGTTCCAGGATGGTGAGGAGTTCCAGGATGGTGAGGAGAGCCAGGATGGTGAGGAGGGCCAGGATGGTGAGGAGTTCCAGGATGGTGAGGAGTTCTAGGATGGTGAGAAGAGCCAGAATGGTGAGGAGGGCCAGGATGGTGAGGAGAGTCAGGATGGTGAGGAGGGCCAGGATGGTGAGCCAGGATGGTGAGGAGAGCCAGGATGGTGAGGAGGGCCAGGATGGTGAGGAGGGTCAGGATGGTGAGGAGAGCCAGGATGGTGAGGAGTTCTAGGATGGTGAGAAGAGCCAGAATGGTGAGGAGGGCCAGGATGGTGAGGAGAGCCAGGATGGTGAGGAGGGCCAGGATGGTGAGGAGAGCCTGGATGGTGAGGAGAGCCTGGATGGTGAGGAGGGCCAGGATGGTGAGGAGAGTCAGGATGGTGAGGAGGGCCAGGATGGTGAGGAGAGCCAGGATGGTGAGGAGGGCCAGGATGGTGAGCCAGGATGGTGAGGAGGGCCAGGATGGTGAGGAGGGCCAGGATGGTGAGGAGGGCCAGGATGGTGAGGAGGGCCAGGATGGTGAGGAGGGCCAGGATGGTGAGGAGTTCCAGAATGGTGAGGAGTTCTAGGATGGTGAGGAGAGCCAGAATGGTGAGGAGGGCCAGGATGGTGAGGAGAGTCAGGATGGTGAGGAGGGCCAGGATGGTGAGGAGAGCCAGGATGGTGAGGAGTTCCAGGATGGTGAGGAGGGCCAGGATGGTGAGGAGGGCCAGGATGGTGAGGAGAGCCAGGATGGTGAGGAGGGCCAGGATGGTGAGGAGAGCCAGGATGGTGAGGAGAGCCAGGATGGTGAGGTGAGCCAGGATGGTGAGGAGTTCCAGAATGGTGAGGAGTTCTAGGATGGTGAGGAGAGCCAGAATGGTGAGGAGTTCCAGGATGGTGAGGAGAGCCAGGATGGTGAGGAGGGCCAGGATGGTGAGGAGAGCCAGGGTGATGAGGAGTTCCAGGATGGTGAGGAGAGCCAGGATGGTGAGGAGAGTCAGGATGGTGAGGAGTTCCAGGATGGTGAGGAGTTCTAGGATGGTGAGGAGGGCCAGGATGGTGAGGAGGTCCAGGATGGTGAGGAATTCCAGGATGGTGAGGAGTTCCAGGATGGTGAGGAGTTCCAGGATGGTGAGGAGAGCCAGGATGGTGAGGAGTTCCAGGATGGTGAGGAGTTCCAGGATGGTGAGGAGAGCCAGGATGGTGAGGAGGGCCAGGATGGTGAGGAGAGTCAGGATGGTGAGGAGGGCCAGGATGGTGAGCCAGGATGGTGAGGAGAGCCAGGATGGTGAGGAGGGCCAGGATGGTGAGGAGGGTCAGGATGGTGAGGAGGGCCAGGATGGTGAGGAGAGCCTGGATGGTGAGGAGAGCCTGGATGGTGAGGAGGGCCAGGATGGTGAGGAGAGTCAGGATGGTGAGGAGGGCCAGGATGGTGAGGAGAGCCAGGATGGTGAGGAGGGCCAGGATGGTGAGCCAGGATGGTGAGGAGGGCCAGGATGGTGAGGAGGGCCAGGATGGTGAGGAGGGCCAGGATGGTGAGGAGGGCCAGGATGGTGAGGAGGGCCAGGATGGTGAGGAGGGCCAGGATGGTGAGGAGTTCCAGAATGGTGAGGAGTTCTAGGATGGTGAGGAGAGCCAGAATGGTGAGGAGGGCCAGGATGGTGAGGAGAGTCAGGATGGTGAGGAGGGCCAGGATGGTGAGGAGAGCCAGGATGGTGAGGAGTTCCAGGATGGTGAGGAGGGCCAGGATGGTGAGGAGGGCCAGGATGGTGAGGAGAGCCAGGATGGTGAGGAGGGCCAGGATGGTGAGGAGAGCCAGGATGGTGAGGAGAGCCAGGATGGTGAGGAGAGCCAGGATGGTGAGGAGTTCCAGAATGGTGAGGAGTTCTAGGATGGTGAGGAGAGCCAGAATGGTGAGGAGTTCCAGGATGGTGAGGAGAGCCAGGATGGTGAGGAGGGCCAGGATGGTGAGGAGAGCCAGGATGGTGAGGAGTTCCAGGATGGTGAGGAGTTCCAGGATGGTGAGGAGAGCCAGGATGGTGAGGAGGGCCAGGATGGTGAGGAGGGCCAGGATGGTGAGGAGGGCCAGGATGGTGAGGAGTTCTAGGATGGTGAGGAGGGCCAGGATGGTGAGGAGGGCCAGGATGGTGAGGAGGGCCAGGATGGTGAGGAGGGCCAGGATGGTGAGGAGGGCCAGGATGGTGAGGAGGGCCAGGATGGTGAGGAGAGCCAGGATGGTGAGGAGTTCTAGGATGGTGAGGAGGGCCAGGATGGTGAGGAGGGCCAGGATGGTGAGGAGAGCCAGGATGGTGAGGAGAGCCAGGATGGTGAGGAGTTCTAGGATGGTGAGAAGAGCCAGAATGGTGAGGAGGGCCAGGATGGTGAGGAGAGTCAGGATGGTGAGGAGGGCCAGGATGGTGAGGAGGGTCAGGATGGTGAGGAGTTCCAGGATGGTGAGGTGGACCAGGATGGTGAGCCAGGATGGTGAGGAGACCCAGGATGGTGAGGGGGGTCAGGATGGTGAGGAGAGTCAGGATGGTGAGGAGGGCCAGGATGGTGAGGAGGGTCAGGATGGTGAGGAGGGCCAGGATGGTGAGGTGGACCAGGATGGTGAGCCAGGATGGTGAGGAGACCCAGGATGGTGAGGGGGGTCAGGATGGTGAGGAGAGCCAGGATGGTGAAGGGGGTCAGGATGGTGAGGAGTTCCAGGATGGTGAGGAGGGTCAGGATGGTGAGGAGAGCCAGGATGGTGAGGAGTTCCAGGATGGTGAGGAGTTCCAGGATGGTGAGGAGTTCCAGGATGGTGAGGAGAGCCAGGATGGTGAGGAGGGCCAGGATGGTGAGGAGTTCCAGGATGGTGAGGAGTTCTAGGATGGTGAGAAGAGCCAGAATGGTGAGGAGGGCCAGGATGGTGAGGAGAGTCAGGATGGTGAGGAGGGCCAGGATGGTGAGCCAGGATGGTGAGGAGAGCCAGGATGGTGAGGAGGGCCAGGATGGTGAGGAGGGTCAGGATGGTGAGGAGAGCCAGGATGGTGAGGAGTTCTAGGATGGTGAGAAGAGCCAGAATGGTGAGGAGGGCCAGGATGGTGAGGAGAGCCAGGATGGTGAGGAGGGCCAGGATGGTGAGGAGAGCCTGGATGGTGAGGAGAGCCTGGATGGTGAGGAGGGCCAGGATGGTGAGGAGAGTCAGGATGGTGAGGAGGGCCAGGATGGTGAGGAGAGCCAGGATGGTGAGGAGGGCCAGGATGGTGAGCCAGGATGGTGAGGAGGGCCAGGATGGTGAGGAGGGCCAGGATGGTGAGGAGGGCCAGGATGGTGAGGAGTGCCAGGATGGTGAGGAGGGCCAGGATGGTGAGGAGTTCCAGAATGGTGAGGAGTTCTAGGATGGTGAGGAGAGCCAGAATGGTGAGGAGGGCCAGGATGGTGAGGAGAGTCAGGATGGTGAGGAGGGCCAGGATGGTGAGGAGAGCCAGGATGGTGAGGAGTTCCAGGATGGTGAGGAGGGCCAGGATGGTGAGGAGGGCCAGGATGGTGAGGAGAGCCAGGATGGTGAGGAGGGCCAGGATGGTGAGGAGAGCCAGGATGGTGAGGAGAGCCAGGATGGTGAGGAGAGCCAGGATGGTGAGGAGTTCCAGAATGGTGAGGAGTTCTAGGATGGTGAGGAGAGCCAGAATGGTGAGGAGTTCCAGGATGGTGAGGAGAGCCAGGATGGTGAGGAGGGCCAGGATGGTGAGGAGAGCCAGGGTGATGAGGAGTTCCAGGATGGTGAGGAGAGCCAGGATGGTGAGGAGAGTCAGGATGGTGAGGAGTTCCAGGATGGTGAGGAGTTCTAGGATGGTGAGGAGGGCCAGGATGGTGAGGAGGGCCAGGATGGTGAGGAATTCCAGGATGGTGAGGAGTTCCAGGATGGTGAGGAGTTCCAGGATGGTGAGGAGAGCCAGGATGGTGAGGAGTTCCAGGATGGTGAGGAGTTCTAGGATGGTGAGAAGAGCCAGAATGGTGAGGAGGGCCAGGATGGTGAGGAGAGTCAGGATGGTGAGGAGGGCCAGGATGGTGAGCCAGGATGGTGAGGAGAGCCAGGATGGTGAGGAGGGCCAGGATGGTGAGGAGGGTCAGGATGGTGAGGAGGGCCAGGATGGTGAGGAGAGCCTGGATGGTGAGGAGAGCCTGGATGGTGAGGAGGGCCAGGATGGTGAGGAGAGTCAGGATGGTGAGGAGGGCCAGGATGGTGAGGAGAGCCAGGATGGTGAGGAGGGCCAGGATGGTGAGCCAGGATGGTGAGGAGGGCCAGGATGGTGAGGAGGGCCAGGATGGTGAGGAGGGCCAGGATGGTGAGGAGGGCCAGGATGGTGAGGAGGGCCAGGATGGTGAGGAGGGCCAGGATGGTGAGGAGTTCCAGAATGGTGAGGAGTTCTAGGATGGTGAGGAGAGCCAGAATGGTGAGGAGGGCCAGGATGGTGAGGAGAGTCAGGATGGTGAGGAGGGCCAGGATGGTGAGGAGAGCCAGGATGGTGAGGAGTTCCAGGATGGTGAGGAGGGCCAGGATGGTGAGGAGGGCCAGGATGGTGAGGAGTGCCAGGATGGTGAGGAGGGCCAGGATGGTGAGGAGAGCCAGGATGGTGAGGAGAGCCAGGATGGTGAGGAGAGCCAGGATGGTGAGGAGTTCCAGAATGGTGAGGAGTTCTAGGATGGTGAGGAGAGCCAGAATGGTGAGGAGTTCCAGGATGGTGAGGAGAGCCAGGATGGTGAGGAGGGCCAGGATGGTGAGGAGAGCCAGGATGGTGAGGAGTTCCAGGATGGTGAGGAGTTCCAGGATGGTGAGGAGAGCCAGGATGGTGAGGAGGGCCAGGATGGTGAGGAGGGCCAGGATGGTGAGGAGGGCCAGGATGGTGAGGAGTTCTAGGATGGTGAGGAGGGCCAGGATGGTGAGGAGGGCCAGGATGGTGAGGAGGGCCAGGATGGTGAGGAGGGCCAGGATGGTGAGGAGTTCCAGGATGGTGAGGAGGGCCAGGATGGTGAGGAGAGCCAGGATGGTGAGGAGTTCTAGGATGGTGAGGAGGGCCAGGATGGTGAGGAGGGCCAGGATGGTGAGGAGAGCCAGGATGGTGAGGAGAGCCAGGATGGTGAGGAGTTCTAGGATGGTGAGAAGAGCCAGAATGGTGAGGAGGGCCAGGATGGTGAGGAGAGTCAGGATGGTGAGGAGGGCCAGGATGGTGAGGAGGGTCAGGATGGTGAGGAGTTCCAGGATGGTGAGGTGGACCAGGATGGTGAGCCAGGATGGTGAGGAGACCCAGGATGGTGAGGGGGGTCAGGATGGTGAGGAGAGTCAGGATGGTGAGGAGGGCCAGGATGGTGAGGAGGGTCAGGATGGTGAGGAGGGCCAGGATGGTGAGGTGGACCAGGATGGTGAGCCAGGATGGTGAGGAGACCCAGGATGGTGAGGGGGGTCAGGATGGTGAGGAGAGCCAGGATGGTGAAGGGGGTCAGGATGGTGAGGAGTTCCAGGATGGTGAGGAGGGTCAGGATGGTGAGGAGAGCCAGGATGGTGAGGAGTTCCAGGATGGTGAGGAGTTCCAGGATGGTGAGGAGTTCCAGGATGGTGAGGAGAGCCAGGATGGTGAGGAGGGCCAGGATGGTGAGGAGAGCCAGGATGGTGAGGAGAGCCAGGATGGTGAGGAGGGCCAGGATGGTGAGGAGTTCCAGGATGGTGAGGAGGGCCAGGATGGTGAGGAGGGCCAGGATGGTGAGGAGGGCCAGGATGGTGAGGAGAGCCAGGATGGTGAGGAGGGCCAGGATGGTGAGGAGGGCCAGGATGGTGAGGAGGGCCAGGATGGTGAGGAGGGCCAGGATGGTGAGGAGTTCCAGGATGGTGAGGAGGGCCAGGATGGTGAGGAGAGCCAGGATGGTGAGGAGAGCCAGGATGGTGAGGAGAGCCAGGATGGTGAGGAGGGCCAGGATGGTGAGGAGAGCCAGGATGGTGAGGAGTTCCAGGATGGTGAGGAGTTCCAGGATGGTGAGGAGTTCCAGGATGGTGAGGAGAGCCAGGATGGTGAGGAGGGACAGGATGGTGAGGAGAGCCAGGATGGTGAGGAGGGCCAGGATGGTGAGGAGGGCCAGGATGGTGAGGAGTTCCAGGATGGTGAGGAGTTCCAGGGCAACTCTGGCGGATTCGGAGTGACACCTCTGCTTCCCGAACCGCAGTTGGTCAAATGAGCAGAGTTGTCCCGGAGGGCACACTCACGTGTCCCGCACTCTCCAAGACTGCCCCATCACTCGATCCCTGCAGGAGTGGAGGGGAGAGAGGAGGAGGAGGAGGAGGAGGGGGGTGAGGAGCATTCGATGACACGAAGATAGCCAGGCAATCCCCGTTTCTCGACGGTGTTTCATGCTGCATGTTTAGCAGCAGCAGCAGCGTCTCAAACTCCCTTCTCAGTTGGAGCTGGCAGACCTCAAACACCAATACCAATGACGGTGACGTCAACACACGGCGCCTGTGCCAGGCTAGGTGCACTTTGAGTGTCAAAGGTTCGCCGCTGGCAGGGGGTCACGGGTCTACTATAGACTGAGATGACCGGGCCGATGCACCACCTGTGCCCCCCGCCTGTGGCAACCCGTTGTGTTTTATCCACCCGGCATTCCGCTCGTTGTTGTGAGCGTCGCTCCTCCACCCTCCGTTATTGCTGTTTGGTGACTGCCTCCAACTGCCCAGCAGCAGCAGCAACGTCCTTCAGCAGCCTCCTCTACAGAGGCCAATCTGGTATCGGTCATCGGCAAGTCCACTCAGCTCCGCGTCCTCCTGTACCACATCACTCCATCTCTTCTCTAGCCCGTGCCGCGCCCGTTTAGCCCCCTCGATCCGGCCGAACAAAAGCTGTTTGGGCATGCGGTGGCTAGGCATGCGGGCTACATGACCCAGCCATCGCAGCCTTGCCTGCCGGAGGAGCTGACCGATGGGACTGTGTCCAGATCTTTCAAGGATTTGTGAGCTCCTCACACAATCCAGCCTGGTTAGACCCAGGATGGATCGTAGGCAGGCCAGCCTGAATGTTTCTAACCGGCGAAGATGTTCCATTAGGGGGGTCCACGTTTCGCAAGCGTAGAGAAGGGAGGGAATGACCGTGGCCGAGAAGACCTGAAGCTTCGTGCGGAGCGACAGACCAGGTAGCTTCCACGCGGCGTTACGCAGCCGATGAAAAAATAAATGCCGCTCGACTGATTCGGAGCGAGACCTCTGCTGTCAAACCGGCGCCGGTCATGAGCACACTGGGCCCAGGTATGGGAAACTCTCCACTCTCTCCACAACTGCCCCATCACCGATTGGGAGTTGTGGGGGTGGAGTGCCCGATGGTACAAAATACCCAGGCAGGTGCTTAGCTTTTGAGGGGCTGATGTCGAGGTCTCACCGCAACACACCCAGACTCTCACACACCTTAATCCTTAACGTACAGACATCTGTGCATACAGATTAAAGATCCCTCTCGCCCCGCCCCTCCGCTCCCCCCCCCCCCCCCGTTTAACCTTTAGCATTGCATCGGGGCTAGGGCTGTTAGCGAGCAGCATCTGTGAAGTTCGTCACTGCACACGAGGGGGTGAGTGGGTGGCCAGCACTACGTCCGGCCGCCTTTGTAATCCGAGTGACGACGTTCAAGGCACACCGCGCAGGGCGCTCGGTTTGAGGCTGAGTCGACCTAGGGGAGGCCCTGGCACCGGATCAGATGAATGTCGCCGGTGTTGGCCGTGAGCGGGAATCGAACTCGGGTCGCCGGGTTCGGAGAGGAGTGTCACACTCAGTGACGCACACGCACACAAAAAAGACAAAGATCCCCCAGGTAGCCTTTAACAGACTGTAGGGGCAAGTGCTGTTAGCGAGCACCTATGAAGGCCGGCACGGCACACGAGGTGGTGGGTGGCCAGCACCACGCCCGGCCGCCTTTGTCTCCCAGGTGGCGATGTTAAAACACCGCACCAGGTGCTCATTTGAGGTTGAGTCGACCTAGGGGAGGCCCAGGACCGGTTCAGATAATCGTCACTGGCAGGGGGTAGTGGTGATGATAGTAATGGTGGTGGTCGTGGTTGTAGTGGTGGTGGTGGTAGTGGTGGTGGTGGTAGTGGTGAGGACAGTAATGATGGTGGTGATGGTGGCGGTGGTGGTGCAGGTGGTGGTGATGTAAGTAATGGTGGTCGTGGTAGTGGAGTTGGTGGTGGTCTTGGTAGTGGTAGTGGTGGTAGTGGTGAGGACAGTAATACTGATGGTGGCGGTGGTGGTGCAGGTGGTGTGGGATGATAGTAATGATGGTGGCGGTGGTTGTGGTCGTGGTAGTGGAGGTGGTGGTGGTGATGACAGTGATGATGGTGGTGGTGCTGGTGGAGGTGGTGTGGGATGATAGTAATGGTGGTGGTGATAGTGGTGGTGGTGAGGACAGTAATGATGATGGCGGTGTTGGTGCAGGTGGTGTGGGTTGATGATAGTAATGGTGGTGGTGGTGGTGGTGAGGACAGTGATAATAATTATGGTGTTGGTGTTGGTGCAGGTGGTGTGGTGATGATAGTAATGGTTGTCGTGGTGGTGGTAGTGGTGGTGGTGAGGACAGTGATAATAATGATGGTGTTGGTGTTGGTGCAGGTGGTGTGGTGATGATAGTAATGGTGGTGGTGGTGGTGGTAGTGGTGGTGGTGAGGACAGTGATAATAATGATGGTGTTGGTGTTGGTGCAGGTGGTGTGGTGATGATAGTAATGGTGATCGTGGTGGTGGTGGTAGTGGTGGTGGTGGTGAGTACAGTGATGATGGTGTTGGTGGTGGTAGTGGTGGTGGTGGTGATGACAGTGATGATGGTGTTGGTGCAGGTGGTGGTGGTGGTAGTGGTGGTAGTGGTGGTGGTGAGTACAGTGATGATGGTGTTGGTGGTGGTAGTGGTTGTGGTGGTGGTGGTGATGACAGTAATGATGGTGGTGGTGTTGGTGGTGGTAGTGGTGGTAGTGATGATGACAGTGATGATGGTGGTAGTGGTGATGGTAGTGGTGGTGGTGATGACAGTGATGATGGTGTTGGTGGTGGTAGTGGTGGTGGTAGTGGTGATGACAGTGATGATGGTGTTGGTGTTGGTGCAGGTGGTGTGGTGATGATAGTAATAGTGATCGTGGTGGTGGTAGTGGTGGTGGTAGTGGTGGTGATGATGACAGTGATGATGGTGGTGGTAGTGGTGTTGGTGTTGGTGAGTACAGTGATGATGGTGTTGGTGTTGGTGCAGGTGGTGTGGTGATGATAGTAACAGTGATGGTGGTGGTGGTGGTAGTGGTGATGACAGTGATGGTGGTGGTAGTGGTGGTGGTGATGACAGTGCTGATGGTGTTGGTGTTGGTGCAGGTGGTGTGGGATGACAGCTACAAGGTCGGCTGCGCCGTCCACGTCTGTCCCAGCGGCATGAAGGACTTCCCCTGGATGGACCGCCCCGACACCACCATCTTCGTGTGTAACTACGGACCCAGGTAGGCGGGCGGACGGGCGGGCGCCATGTGTCGGTGGCACCACCTACTTACGCGCACCTATGCACACTTACGCACACTTACACAAACCTACACACGCCTACGAACGCCAACGAACGCCTACGCACACATACGCTAACCTACGCACTTAGGGGCCGTCCATAAATGACGTCACGCACCTAGGGGCGTGGGGGGGGGGGTCAGACATTTGTGACGATGTGTGACAAGAGGGGGGGGGAGGTGGGGGGGAGGGTGAGAAATGTGACGTCACGTCGAAATGCGCAACTTTAAATAAATATAGACAAACACGTTCTAATTAAGTAGGCTTTTTGATAAATGTTTTCCACCTACAACATCAGAGTGCAGCGCCATATTAAATACGCACTAAAATGACAGTATTTTAAAGCGATTTGAAGCATGGTTTATATTTTTTTGGGGGGGAGCAGAGCTTTGTGACGTCATATTTGAGGAGGGGGGGGTCTGACTTTTTGTGACGCCGTGTGACGAGGGTGACGTCATATATGGACGGCCCCATACCAATACAAGACAGCAAAGGCAAAGATCCCCCGTGTAGCCTTAACGGACTGTTGCGGCAAGTGCTGTTAGCCGCTACTCCCCCAGTGGCGATGTTTACTACGCACCGCACCAGGTACTCAATTTGAGGCTGAGTCGCCCTAGGGGAGGCCCCGGACCGGTTCGGATAATCGTCACCGGTGTTGGCCGTGAGCGGGAATAGAACTCGGGTCTCCGGGTTCGTTAGTGCAGCGTAGCGCTACCCACCACACACTGCACTACCGCTCACCACCACTACAATCACTAACATCAACCGCTACCACCACCACCATCACAGCCACCATCGCCACTACATCCACTATCATCATTACCATCACCGTCACAACCGCCAGCATCACCACCACCACCACCCCCACCACCGCCGCCACTACCATCACCACCGCCACCACCACCAAATGACGAAATGCGCCGGCTATGGTGGTGGTGGTGCAGTATAGTAGTGTATAGTAGTGTGTAGTGTATGGTAGTGTAGTGTATAGTAGTGTAGTGCAACGAGGAGTGGGACAAAATCCCTCCTGAGATGTGTGCAAACCTGGTGGCCAACTACAAGAAACGTCTGACCTCTGTGATTGCCAACAAGGGTTTTTCCACCAAGTACTAAGTCATCTTTTGCAGAGGGGGTCAAAGACTTATTTCCCTAATTAAAATGCAAATCAATTTATAACATTTTTGACATGCGTTTTTCTGGATTTTGTTGTTGTTATTCTGTCTCTCACTGTTCAAATAAAGCTACCATTAAAATTATAGACTGATAATTTCTTACTATACATGTAACTGCTACACATGTAGTAGTAGCTACTATGTAGTAATTTCTTTGTCAGTGGGCAAACGTACAAAATCAGCAGGAGGTCAAATACTTTTTCCCTCACTGTATGGTGGTGATGATGATGGTGATGGTGACCCTCGACACCCCCTACCCCCCCTGCTCTCCCCCCCCCACCCCCCGGCTCAGCGGGAACTTCCCCCGGCAGCCTTACTCACCTGGACCGTCCTGTGCCGTCTGCCAAGATCGATGCAACAACCGCCTGTGTCGTGAGTCCCTCCACCACCCACACTCGCCCGTGTCGTGAGTGCCTCCACCACCCACACTCGCCTGTGTCACTCGCCCGTGTCGTGAGTGCCTCCACCACCCACACTCGCCTGTGTCGTGAATCCCTCCACCACCCACACTCGCCTGTGTCGTGAATCCCTCCACCACCCACACTCGCCTGTGTCGTGAATCCCTCCACCACCCACACTCGCCTGTGTCGTGAATCCCTCCACCACCCACACTCGCCTGTGTCGTGAATCCCTCCACCACCCACAACCGCCTGTGTTGTGACTCCCTCCACCCCCCACAACCGACCCAAGCCCAGTGCTGGATGAAGGTGCCGTGTGATGTTATAAAGGGGCTCTAAGTAATAAATACACACACGAATTTTTACCTTGTGTAATAAAGTAATTGTATATTTCCATTTGCTACACAGCCCAGATAATACGACAAATCGCTAGACTTATTCACCCGGTCGTTCAGAAAAGTTGAAGGCGGTGTAGTACTATAGTAATAGAGCAAGTGCAGAATCACTGAACCGGAATCGATAGCTTGAAAGCGTTTAGCGCGGGGCCCTTGAAAGTGCGGGGCCCATAGCTACTACACGTGTAGTAGTAGCTACTACATATGTAGTAGTGGCTACTACTAGCTACTACTACACATGTAGTAGTAGCTACTACATGTGTAGCTGTTACATGTGTAGTAGCAGCTACTACATATGTAATAGCTACTACTACACATGTATAGTAGCTACATACACACATGTATAGTAGATACATACACACATGTATATAGCTCCTACTACACATGTAGCTACTACACATGTAGTAGTAGCTACTACTACATAGTAGCTACTACTACATTGTTGTTGTTTTTAGTATAATTGTTGTTCAAATTGTTGTTGTTGGAACTGTTCTTCTAATTGTTGTGTTCTAATTGTTGCAGCTGTTGTTCTAATTGTTGTTGTTATAATTGTTGTTGTTCTAACTGTTGTTGTTCTAATTATTGTTGTTCTAATTGTTGTGTGTCTAATTGTTATTGGGCTAATTGTTGTTATAATTGTTGTTCTAACTGTTGTAGTTCTAATTGTTGTTCTAATTGTTGTTGGTCTAATTGTTGTTGTTTGTGCTCTGTGCGCAGGAAATCAAAGCCTGGAAGAGGTCCGAGGTAAGGCGGGCGGCACCCTCACCACACACACACACGGCACACACCACACACACACCACACACGGCACACACCACACACACACCACACACACACACACACGGCACAAACCACACACACCCCATACACACACCATACACACACATACACACATACACACACATACACACACCACACACACCTCACACACACCACACACACCATACTCACACCATACACACACCATACACACCACACACACACCACACACACCACACCATACACACCACACACACACCACGCACACACACACCATACACACACACACCACACACACATACACACCACACACACCATACACACACACCATACACATACACACACACCACACACACACCATACACACACCACACACACACCATACACACACACCACACACACCATGCACACACACACGGCACACACACACCACACACACCATACACACACCACACACACCACACACACACCATACACACACCATACACACACACACACCATACACACACACACCACACACACCATACACACACCACACACACACCACACACACACACCACACACACACACCATACACACACCATACACACCACACACACACCATACACACCACACACACACCACACACACACCATACACACGGCACATACACACACATGACACACACACGACACACACACCACACACACACCACACACCATACACACACACCATACACACACACCATACACACCACACACACACACCACACACACACCACACACACATCACACACACACCATACACACACACCATATACACACACCACACACACGACACA
This sequence comes from Petromyzon marinus, assembly GCF_010993605.1. Taxonomy (NCBI): domain Eukaryota; kingdom Metazoa; phylum Chordata; class Hyperoartia; order Petromyzontiformes; family Petromyzontidae; genus Petromyzon; species Petromyzon marinus. The sequence continues at coordinate 4,938,636 of NC_046133.1, read as the reverse complement.
CACACACACACCACACGGCACACACGGCACACACCACACACAGCATACACACCATACACACACCACACACACACACAACACACACCACACACACACACCATACACACCACACACACCACACACACGACACACACACACACACCGCACACACCACACACACTACACACACCACACACACCACACACACTACAAACACCACACACACCACACAGACACACCACACACACACACCACACACACCACACACACTACACATACCACACACACACACGGCACACACCATACACACCACACACACACCACACACACCACACACACACCATACACACGGCACACACCACACACACCACACACACACACCATAAACACGGCACACACACACACGGCACACACACATGGCACACACACATACGGCACACAAACACGACACACACACCACACACACCACACACACACCATAAACACGGCATACACCACACACACTACACACACACACCAAACACACGGCACACACACACACGACACACACACACGACACACACACCACACACACATACCACACACACCATACACACACACACACACGGCACACGCACACAGCACACACACACGGCACACACACACACCACACACACGGCACACACCACACACACACACCACACACACCACACACACACACACCACACACACTACACACACACCACACACACACCACACACACACACCACACACACCCCACACACACCGCACACACCACACACGCACCACACACCCACCACACACATCACACACACACCACACACACCGCACACATACCACACACACACCACACACACACACCACACACACGCACCACACACACGGCACACACCACACACACACACCACACACACGACACACACACCACACACACTACACACACCACACACAGACACACACCATACACACACCACACACACACCACACACACACCATACACACGGCACACACCACACACACCACACACACACGGCACACACCACACACCACACACACGACACACACACCACACACACACACCACACACACTACACACACCACACACACCACACAGACACACACCATACACACACCACACAGACACACACCATACACACACCACACACACACTCACACACGGCACACACACACGGCACACACACACAAGGCACACACACACGACACACACACACAAGGCACACACACACGGCACACACACACCACACACACCACACACCACACACACACCATAATCACACCTCACCACGTGCCCTGTCGGCTCACACCTGCATCACCTCCCCCCTGCATCACCTCCCCCTACCACAGAGTACCCAGGCTGGGACCCGTCATTCCCGCTGGGCTCGTGCGAGTCGGGCTGCGTCGCGGGCATCGTCCTGGGCGCCCTCACGGTGCTCATCGCCGTCGCGGGCGGCGTCTACGGGGCAGCCCGCAAGCGCCTTGCCCGCAGGGCGCGCGTGGGCACGGCGCCCCCCGGGCAGCCCGGGGCGACGCAGGCGCCCAACGGTGACGGGCAAGGTGCCGCTGTGGGCCACAAGCAGTAGAGGGGGAGAGGAGGGGTTGGGGGTTGTTGTTGTTGTTGATGGGTTAGCTCGGAGTAAAAATGTCAGGGCTTTCGTGAACAGTATCATCCACAATACAGGTTGTTGTTGTTGATGATGGGTTAGCTGGGAGTAAAAATGTCAATGTTTGAGAGGGAGGGGCGGAGGAGTGGGAGGGTTGTTATTGTTGTTGTTGACGAGTTAGATCGGAGTAAAAATGTCAGGGCTTTCGCGAACAGTATCATCCACAATACAGGTTGTTGTTGTTGTTGATGATGGGTTAGCTGGGAGTAAAAATGTCAATGTTTGAGAGGGAGGGGCGGAGGAGTGGGAGGGTTGTTATTGTTGTTGTTGATGAGTTAGATCGGAGTAAAAATGTCGGGGCTTTCGTGAACAGTATCATCCACAATACAGGTTGTTGTTGTTGTTGATGGGTTAGCTGGGAGTAAAAATGTCAATGTTTGAGAGGGAGGGGCGGAGGAGTGGGAGGGTTGTTATTGTTGTTGTTGATGAGTTAGATCGGAGTAAAAATGTCAGGGCTTTCGCGAACAGTATCATCCACAATACAGGTTGTTGTTGTTGATGATGGGTTAGCTGGGAGTAAAAATGTCAATGTTTGAGAGGGAGGGGCGGAGGAGTGGGAGGGTTGTTATTGTTGTTGTTGATGAGTTAGATCGGAGTAAAAATGTCAAGGCTTTCGTGAACAGTATCATCCACAATACAGGTTGTTGTTGTTGATGATGGGTTAGCTGGGAGTAAAAATGTCAATGTTTGAGAGGGAGGGGCGGAGGAGTGGGAGGGTTGTTATTGTTGTTGTTGATGAGTTAGATCGGAGTAAAAATGTCAGGGCTTTCGTGAACAGTATCATCCACAATACAGGTTGTTGTTGTTGATGATGGGTTAGCTGGGAGTAAAAATGTCAATGTTTGAGAGGGAGGGGCGGAGGAGTGGGAGGGTTGTTATTGTTGTTGTTGATGAGTTAGATCGGAGAAAAAATGTCAGGGCTTTCGCGAACAGTATCATCCACAATACAGGTTGTTGTTGTTGGGTTTTTTTTAGAGGGGGGGGGGGAGGAGTGGGACGGTTAGATCGCGTAAATGTATAAATGTTGTGTCGTTAAACCCGCCACCACCCGACACAGCCAATCGGTGAGGTTGTGTGTCGCGTAAACAACACGTGGCCAATTCGTTACGAGTACAGCACCACAACGGCTGTGTGTTTGGAGAGTTAAACCCATTACAACCACAACAACCACAACAACAACCACAACAACGACAACAGCAACCACAACAACAACCACAACAACAACCACAACAACCACAACAACAACCACAACAACCACAACAACAACCACAACAACAACCACAACAACAACAACCACAACAACAACCACAACAACAACCACAACAACCACAACAACCACCACAACAACAACCACAACAACGACAACAGCAAGCAGCGTCGTCATCAGGCGGACAGCCGCAGAGCTGTGGACAAAATCTTCCTTCGGCCTTAAACGGAGCGGAGGGAACACGCACGCACACAGTCGCCACACTGCCTCCCCCTGTGACGGTCCGGTCAACGTCAGCTCAACGTTCGCCGAACGTCGGCACAACGTCGGGCCCAACGTCTGCCCAACGTCTGCCCAACGTTGGCACAACGTCGGCACCAACGTTCTGCCAACGAGGATCTGTTTCAGATAAATCGTCAATGGTGTTGGTTGGGCGTGATTGGGGATTGAACTCGCTTCGTCAGGTCTTGTAGCAGCAGCAGCGTGCTAACCGCAGCGCCACCGCTCCTCAAACAACACCGCCGCCGCCAGCGCATCGTACATTGTCTGCGTCGATGCAATATCACGGTCATCATCATCATCAGCAACATCATCAACATCAACCACCATCAGTGACATCATCATCAACGGCAGTGTCAGTAGGGTTCATCATCATCATCATTAAACAGCATCGATAACATCATCAACATCACCCGTCATCAGTAACCATCCACATCATCAACAGCAGCAGCAACATGAGTAGCAACAACATCACGAATTGGGATCAGCATCACTCGAATCATCATCAGCATCATTGTCCGTGTACTCAATATTGGTCAATTGATGATTTGGCAGTGTTGATTGTGGGAATGGGGGCTGGGGTTGACAGGTGGCTCAAAGCACAGCAAGCTGACACCATAGGGGGCACAGGTGGTGCATCGGTCAGTCATCTTAATTGACTCGTGGCACCTGCTGGGTCTGTCCCGTGACCTCCTCCTGCACATAGCCTGGCACAGTGGGGGGCACAGGTGGTGCATCTGCCCAGTCATCTCAGTCAGTCGACCCGTGGCACCTGCTGGGTCTGCCCCGTGACCTCCTCCTGGACCTAGCCTGGCACAGTGGGGGCACAGGTGGTGCATCGGTCAGTCATCTTAGTCGACTCGTGGCACCTGCTGGGTCTGTCCCGTGACCTCCTCCTGCACCTAGCCTGGCACAGAGAGGGGCACAGGTGGTGCATCTGTTAGTCATCTTAGTCAGTCGACTCATGGCACCTGCTGAGTCTGTCCCGTGACCTCCTCCTGCACCTAGCCTGGCACAGAGTGGGGCACAGGTGGTGCATCTGTTAGTCATCTTAATCAGTCGACCCGTGGCACCTGCTGGGTCTGTCCCCTGACCTCCTGCACCTAGCCTGGCACAGAGGGGGGCACAGCTGGTGCATCGGTCAGTCATCTTAGTATGTCGACCCGTGGCACCTGCTGAGTCTGTCCCGTGACCTCCTCCTGCACCTAGCCTGGCACAGAGTGGGGCACAGGTGGTGCATCAGTCAGTCATCTTAGTAGGTCGACCCGTGGCACCTGCTGAGTCTGCCCCGTGACCTCCTCCTGCACCTAGCCTGGCACAGAGGGGGGCACAGCTGGTGCATCGGTCAGTCATCTTAGTATGTCGACCTGTGGCACCTGCTGGGTCTGTCCCGTGACCTCCTCCTGCACCTAGCCTGGCACAGGCGCCGTGGTGACGTCACCGCCACTTAGTGGCCAATGGCGGCTGTTGTTGTTGTTGACCTGCGGTGTGTGGGGCGGGGTTGACGGGGGGGGAGTGATGGGGGGTTGATGGAGGGAGTGAGGGGAGGGGTTATGGAGGGAGTGATGGGGAATGAGGGAGTGGGGGTGGTGAGGGAGTGGGGGGGGTGAGGGAGTGGGGGGGGAGTGGGGGGGTGAGGGAGTGGGGGGGTGAGGGGGGTGAGGGAGTGGGTGGGGGGGGGGGTGATGGAGGGGAGTGGGGGGTGGTGAGGGAGTGGGGGGGGGGTGATGGAGGGGAGTGGGGGGTAATGGAGGGGAGTGGGGGGTAATGGAGGGGAGTGGGGGGGTAATGGAGGGGAGTGGGGGGTGGTGAGGGAGTGGGGGGGGGGTGATGGAGGGGAGTGGGGGGTAATGGAGGGGAGTGGGGGGGTAATGGAGGGGAGTGGGGGGTGGTGAGGGAGTGGGGGGGGGGTGATGGAGGGGAGTGGGGGGTGGTGAGGGAGTGGGGGGGGGGTGATGGAGGGGAGTGGGGGGTGGTGAGGGAGTGGGGGGGTGAGGGGCGGGTTTGATGGGGGGGGGGGGTGAGGAGGTTGATAGTGGGGGGCGAGGCACCGACTCCGCCCTGCTGTACACAATGGGGGGAAAGGGTGGAGGGGAGATTGGGGGGGGGGGGGCACACACCACGTGTGGTTGACCGTACAGATACCCCCCCAGCCCACAACCGCCACCCCCCCCCCCCCCTAAAAAAGAGTAACTTTGTTCCCCATAATTATTGTTACATTTTGAGTTCAGCACTTTTTTTTTCTTATTCCAATAAATTCGATAACAGAGTAAGTGTTGTTATTGTTGTTGTTGTGTTATTTGTTTGTTGCGTGAGATCGCGTAATTATGAATGTCGCGTCGTTAAACAGGTCACCACCACCACCACCCAACACACAGCCCAGTTCGTAAGGGTTGTGTCACGTGAACGACACGTGGCCAATTCGTTACGAGCCTCGGCACCACATCGGTTGCTGTGTGTTGGAGAGTAAACACAACATTTACAATTATCGTGTAGTGTATAGTGTAGTGTATAGTGTAGAGTAGTGTAAAGTAGAATAGTGTATAGTGTAGTGCATAGTGTAGTGTAGTATATAGTGTATAGTGTAGTGTAGTATATAGTGTAGTGTATAGTGCAGTGTATAGTGTAGAGTAGTGTAAAGTAGAATAGCGTATAGTGTAGTGTATAGTGTAGTATATAGTGTAGTGTATAGTGCAGTGTATAGTGTACTATACTAGTACAGCACCACACCGGTCGTTGTGTTGGAGAGTAAACCCACTACACAATATTTACAATTATCGTGCAGTGTATAGTGTAGTGTATAGTGTAGTATATAGTGTAGTGTAGTATATAGTGTAGTGTATAGTGTAGTGTATAATGTAGTATACTAGTACAGTACCACACCGGTCGTTGTGTTGTAAACCCACTACACAATATTTACAATTATCGTGCAGTGTTTAATGTAGTGTATAGTGTAGTATACTAGTACAGCACCACATCGGTCGTTGTGTTGGAGAGTAAACTCACTACACAATATTTACAATTATCGTGCAGTGTATAGTGTAGTATAGTATAGTACAGCAGCCGTGGAGAGGTCGACGTTTTAAAAAGCGATACATTTTTTTTGTAACATTTTAAAGGCCCACGTGATATGTTAAAGGGATGGATATAGATGGCGCCTTAACCTCAACGAAGGCCCTCTACACAGATTTAACAATGGCACAACAATGCTGGCAGATGAGGTCAGCCAAACCCATGGTACCTGCTGGGTCTGTCCCGAGACCACCTTTTTAGCAGCGAGCCTTCGACACGTTCACGTTGCCTTAACGTGCACCTAGCCTGGCACATGCGCCGTGGTGACGTCACCGTCACTTGAGTGGCGAATGCCGGCTGTTTGTTGTTGTTGTTGTTGCTGACGGGCGGTGTGAGGGGCGTGGTTGATGGAGGGGCTGGTACCAGCGGTGTCAAGATCGCCCTCTGGTGGAGCAGGAGGATGAGGAGTTGGCACAGCAGGGGGGGGTGGGCATGGCTGGCTGGTGCATTGGTAAGCAATCGTCTCAGTCGGTCAACACAGTGGCACCTGCTGGGTCTGTCCCGTGACCTCCTGGTGCACCTAGCCTGGCACTGTAGGGGACACAGGGTGGTGCATCTGCCCAGTCATCTCAGTCAGTAGACCCGTGGCACCTGCTGGGTCTGCCCCATGACCTCCTCCTGCACCTAGCCTGGCACAGTAGGGGAGGCACAGGTGGTGCATCTGCCCAGTCATCTCAGTCAGTAGACCCGTGACACTTGCTGGTTCTGCCCCGTGACCTCCTGGTGCACCTAGCCTGGCACAGTAGGGGAGGCACAGGTGGTGCATCTGCCCAGTCATCTCAGTCAGTCGACCCGTGGCACTTGCTGGGTCTGCCCCGTGACCTCCTGGTGCACCTAGCCTGGCACAGTAGGGGGGCACAGGTGGTGCATCTGCCCAGTCATCTCAGTCGGTAGACCCGTGGCACTTGCTGGGTCTGCCCCGTGACCTCCTGGTGCACCTAGCCTGGCACAGTAGGGGAGGCACAGGTGGTGCATCTGCCCAGTCATCTCAGTCAGTCGACACGTGGCACCTGCTGGTTCTGCCCCGTGACCTCCTGCCAGCGGCGAGCCTTTGACACTTCACGTGACGCCCTCAGAGTGCACCTAGCCTGGCACGGGTGCAGCGGTGACGTCGCCGCCGCTTACGTGGCGAATGGCGGGCCTATTGGTATTAGTAGATGAATGAAATCGATGGGATGGGAGCAATGGGGAGGGGGGTGGGGGCGAGTCCGTGATGACGTGCGTGGTTTGGTGACAGCGAAATTGATGATGGAAAAATGATGACGATTGGATCGAATGAATGGGGGTCAACGGATGACAGCCACGTAATGAGAATTATGACGATATCCGGCATCGTTCATCATCATCATCATCACAACCACCGTCGTGGCCTATCCGCTGCTGGATGAAACCATCCTCTGAAGCGGAGTCGTTCGTTTTTTTCCCTTCTAAGTTCCGTCTCACCTCTGCGCATTCACTTTGATGTTGTCTGCCTGCCTAGTGTAGCCCTTGGCAATGAGCCGCTTCTTAAAGCCCCCGTGAACTTTACTCGGAGGGAAAACACAACCTCTGGTCCCGTGGGCAATACGCGGGCGAGATGTTAACCACCTCGTCTGGTTTAGGGGCCGTCCATAAATGACGTCACGCACCTTGGGGGGGGGGGGGGTGGGGGGGGGGTCAGACATTTGTGACGATGTGTGACGAGGAGGAGAGGGGGGGGGGTGTTTGAGAGATGTGACGTCGCATCAAAATGCGCAACTTTAAATAAATATAGACACAACACGTTCTACTTAATTAAATAGACTTTTTAAATAAATGTTTTCTATCTTCTTTGGTTCTTTCGGTAAAGTCACCACGTAGAATGAGAATAAAATAATAAATTGAGAGAGAATTGTATTGCGTTATTTTATTTTATCAATTTATTATTTTATTCTCAATCTACGTGGTGGTGACTTTACCGAAAGAACCAAAGAAGATGAATCCTTGCAGTCACGAAAGCTTTAAATCGAAAAATGTGTTCTACCTACATCAGAGTGCAGCGGCACATTAAAATACGCACCTACAATGACAACAGTTTAAAGCGATTTGAAGCATGTTTTATTTTCAAAATGGAAATATAGTTTTGGGGGGCGGGGGGGGCAGAGCTTTGTGACGTCATATTTGAGGGGGGGGGTCTGACGCCGTGTGACGAGGGGGAGGGGGGGGGTCAGAAATCGTCCAAAATCGCGTGACTTCATTTATGGACGGCCCCTTACAAGGAGTTTCGTGGGTTCGATGCCCTACACTGACGCCTGCTGTATACAGGGTGCTTAAAACAAAAGAATGTGAACACCCACAATGGCACTCTCGTTTGTAATGGCTCAATAACGGATAATTCTACACCGTGACACGAGGACAAATGTAATGTTTAAAGCTTCAAGAAGTCAAAGAGTCTCCCACTCGTTCGTCATCGTTGTCAACGCGTGGCCTGGGATATTCTTCAGGCGGTCCACAGAGCCCGGACGCAGGAGCACATTTCTCAGTTTTTCAGTTTCATTTATTTTGGTATAGCCCCTTGAGCCATTCGGCTCTTGACTCGGGTGCAAACGCAACAAACAAAAACACAAAAACATGAACAAGAAAAACATCTTAAAGTGACTTTATGTGACTGTGCGAACAGAAAAATCCAGGGAAAAAAACCCAGCAAAATCTTCCAGAAAAAGCATCGTGTACACCAACGCTGTGTGCAAAAATCCCAGTGGGATGCAAGTCAAACAACAACAACAACAACCACAAGACAACTTAGATGAAGGCCATCAGTCTAACTCCGTACTACAACAAACAAACATGGCCAAACCAAAAAAACTTTTCGAAATCACCAAAATAAATCCATAAAAGCAATGTAAAAGTGATCATAGGAACTGTGACCGAATTTTCACAATGAACGACATAAACAACACGTACCACCAAACCCTGCAGCCATAGCTGGCTGCATGAGTCACTCCACACAACAGCAGGAGCATCAGTCGGAGTATCGAAAATTTCCAATGCACCTTTAAAGATCAGCACGCTAAATCAAACACACAATATCATAATTTGCAGCAGGTCATCCGGAGCGAAACATTGATCTCGTGCCGTTGTTACATATTCTCAGAAGTGTTAAAAACATTTTTTTAAGCACCCTGTATTTTTGCATATTCTCAGAAGTGTTAAAACATTTTTTTAAGCACCCTGTATTTGTAGTCTGCGTGTTTTTTTCTCTCTCTCTCTCGCCTTGCGGTCGCGTGGATTTTTCTTCGGGTCCTTCGGTTTTTTCCCCCTTCAACATTGAGAATCAACGTCAACACGCGTTTTTGTCGGCTGCACATTTTTCCACACGATGGTGATGATAATGAGCCGAGCCACGTCGTTGAGCGGTCAATTCGTGGCCGGGTCGCTTCTGAAAACAAAGAGCTACATCGGCTCGGTGTGCATGGTCTTACTTGCTAAAATAAAAAAAATAAAAAATGTAAAAAGATCGTCCGTCCGTTGCTGAGTCCGCTTGTCCTGGTGAGGGTCGTGGTGGTGGCAGTAGCAGCGTGTGGAGTAGTGGCGGTCCACACCTCCCTACTACACTATACACTACATTACTATACACTACACTATACACTACATTACTATACACTACAATATATACACTACACTAAACACTACACTATACACTACATTAATATACACTACACTATGCACTACACTATACACTACACTATACACTAAACACCACTATACACTACACTATACACTACACTATACACTACATTACTATACACTACACACTACTATACACTACACTATACACTACACAATACACTACATTACTATACACTACACTATACACTACACTATACACTACACACTACTATACACTATACAATACACTACATTACTATACACTACTATACACTACATTATTATACACTGCTATACACTACACTATACACTACTATACACTGCTACACTATAGACTACTAGACAACACTACACTATACACTACACTATTCACTACTGTGCATTACTATACACTCCACTACTATACACTACTCCACTATACACTGCACTACTATACACTACATTACTATATACTACTATGCATTACTATAAACGGCATTACTACACACCACTACACTATACACTACGATACTATACATTATTATACACCACTATACACTACACTACGATACACTACACTACTATACACTACCACAATATACAGTGAGGGAAAAAAAAGTATTTGATCCCCTGCTGATTTTGTACGTTTGCCCATTGACAAAGAAATGATCAGTCTATAATTTTAATGGTAGCTTTATTTGAACAGTGAGAGACAGAATAACAACAAAATCCAGAAAACGCATGTCGAAAATGTTATAAATTGATTTGCATTTTAATGAGGGAAATAAGTATTTGACCCCCTCTGCAAAACATGACTTAGTACTTGGTTGCAAAACCCTTGTTGGCAATCACAGAGGTCAGACGTTTCTTGTAGTTGGCCACCAGGTTTGCACACATCTCAGGAGGGATTTTGTCCCACTCCTCTTTGCACTATACACTACTATACACTACACTACCATACACTACACACTACTATACACTACTATACTGTCTCCGCCAAATAAGGTTTGGCAAGGTTCCATCATAGACGCCTGTCCCCGCGGTGCCTCCGGCACAAGCTTCGTTTGACATTTTTCTCGTGGTATCGTGGTCATTTATTTGAAGGTGGAGGGGTCACCAGCCCCTCGCACCCATCCAGAGCCTCCGTTTGACCGCTGTGGTAGCGACAAATGGCATGAGGTGGAATGGCAAATCTACATTGGCCCTCCCCCCCATTGCACTGCTCACCACAGCGTTACCGTCCGGTACAAAGACAAAGATCCCCCGTGTGGCCTTACCAGACTGTAGGGGCAAGTGCTGATAGCGAGCACCTTTGAAGGCCGGCACGGCACACGAGGGGGTGGGTGGCCAGCACCACGCCCGACCGCCTTTGTCTCCCCCAGTGGCGATGTTTATACACCGCACCAGGTACTCATTTCAGGCTGAGTCGACCTAGGGGAGGCTCAGTACCGGTTCAGATAATCGTCACTGGTGTTGGCCGTGAGCGGGAATCGAACCCGGGTGGCCGGGTTCATAGCGCAGCGCGTCCGGTACAGACACATAGACACACACGTGTACACACACGTGTACACACACACACACACGTGTACACACACACACGTGTACACACACACGTGTACACACATACGTGTACACACACGTGTACACACACGTGTACACACACACGTGTACACACACGTGTGTACACACACACGTGCACACACACACGTGTACACACACACGTGTACATACACGTGTACACACACACGTGTACACACACACACGCCTACACACACACACGTGTACACACACACGTCTACACACACACGTGTACGCACACACGTGTGTACACACACACGTGTACACACACACACGTCTACACACACACGTGTACACACACACGTCTACACACACACACGTGTACGCACACACGTGCGTACACACACACACACGTGTACACACACACACGTGTACACACACACGTGTACACACACACTTGTCCACACACACTTGTCCACACACACGTGTACACACACACGTGTACACACACACTCCCCCCTCCCTCCCTCCTCGTCCTCCCGCTCCTCCTTCCTCGCCCTCGTCCCCCCTGCACCTCCTCCTCGTCCTCCTGCTCCTCCCACCTCGTCCCCCCTGCATCCTCCTCCTCGTCCTCCCTCCTTCTCGTCCCCCCTGCACCCTCCTCCTCCTCGAAGGCACCGGTGAAACCGTCAACCGCATCATCGGAACATCGCCACCACCGTGCCGATGCCGCTGTACCGCACATCCTTCACGAATTAAAGACTCAGCCGCAGTGGTGGACCGCACAGTGAACCCTTAGAGACCCATAGAGATACATAGAGACCCATAGAGATACATAGAGACCCATAGAGATACATAGAGACCCATAGAGATACATAGAGACCCATAGAGATACATAGAGACCCATGGATATACATGGAGATACATAGAGACCCATAGAGATACAAATAGACGCATAGAGATACATAAAGACCCATAGATATACACAGAGACCCATAGATATACATAGAGACCCATAGATATACATGGAGATACATAGAGATACATAGAGACCCATAGATATACATGGAGATACATAGAGACCCATAGAGATACAAAGAGACGCATAGAGATACATAGAGACCAATAGATATACACGGAGACCCATAGATATACATAGAGACACATAGAGATACATAGAGACCCATATATATACATAGAGACCCATGGAGATACATAGAGACCCATAGAGATACAAAGAGACGCATAGAGATACATAGAGACCCATAGATATACACAGAGATACATGGAGATACATAGAGACGCATATAGATACATAGAAACGCATAGAGATACATAAACACCCATAGATATACATAGAGACCCATAGATATACATAGAGACCCATATATACATAGAGATGCATAGAGATACATAGAGATACATGGAGACCCATAGATATACATAGAGACCCATAGATATACATAGAGACCCATAGATATACATAGAGACCCATATATATACATAGAATTGCATAGAGATAAATAGAAATACATGGAGACCCATAGATATACATAGAGACCCATAGATAGACATAGAGACCCATATATATATACATAGAGATGCATAGAGATACATAGAGGTACATGGAGACCCATAGATATACATAGAGACCTATAGATATACATAGAGACCCATAGATATACATAGAGACCCATAGATATACATAGAGATACATGGAGACCCGTAGATATACATAGAGACCCATAGATATACATAGAGACCCATAGATATACATAGAGACCCATAGATATACATAGAGACCCATAGATATACATAGAGACCCGTAGATATACATAGAGACCCATAGATATACATAGAGACCTATAGATATACATAGAGACCCATAGATATACATAGAGACCCATAGAGATACATAGAGATACATGGAGACCCATAGATATACATAGAGACCCATAGATATACATAGAGACCCATAGATATACATAGAGACGCCAACTTTGCCTGTGCTCAGGCGAAGTTGGCGGTGTACAGGACGAGGAAGAAGACGCTGCAAGGTGACACTGACGGCTGCTCTGAGCTGCTTCCAGTGTTCAGGTTCCTGCTCAAGGCGCGGCTCCGGCTGGAGCACGCCACGTGACACAGCCACGTGTCGGTGATGTGCAGCGCGTCTTGTTCTAACGCTGGGGAGCCGGACAAGCCCCTCTCTGTACCAGCGTGGACGTCACCCCCCACGTGTTCACCTTCTGAAGCGCTCGCTCGTCACCGTGACGTGCGCGATGACCACCACCACCACCACGTGACTTTTATTTCGTGTTGTGCGCGGTGCATTTAGCGCCACAGCGCGTGGATTTATAGCTTTTGTTTGTGTTGCTGGTGACTTTGTGTGTTTCATATCGAAATCGCATCCAGTGCTGTTGCTGCTGGCGGCAATAAAAGTTGTTTAAAAGTCAAAAGTCTCTCATTCTCTCTCTGTCTCTCTCCCTCTCTCTCTGTCTCTCTGTGTGTCTCTCTCTTTCTCTGTCTCTCACTCTGTGTGTCTCTCTCTGTCTCTCTGTGTCTCTCTCTCTTTCTCTGTCTCTCACTCTGTGTCTCTCTCTCTGTCTCTCTGTGTCTCTCTCTCTTTCTCTGTCTCTCACTCTGTGTCTCTCTCTGTCTCTCTCTGTCTCTCTCCCTCTCTCTCTCTCTGTCTCTCTGTCACTCCGTGTGTCTCTCTCTGTCTCTCTGTGTCTCTTTCTCTGTCTCTCACTCTGTGTCTCTCTCTCTGTCTCTCTGTGTCTCTCTCTCTTTCTCTGTCTCTCACTCTGTGTCTCTCTCTGTCTCTCTCTGTCTCTCTCCCTCTCTCTCTCTCTGTCTCTCTGTCACTCCGTGTGTCTCTCTCTCTCTGTCTCTCTGTGTCTCTTTCTCTGTCTCTCACTCTGTGTGTCTCTCTGTCTCTCTCTGTCTCTCTCCCTCTCTCTCTCTCTCTCTGTCTCTCTGTCACTCCGTGTGTCTCTCTCTCTCTGTCTCTCTGTGTCTCTTTCTCTGTCTCTCTCTCTGTGTGTCTCTCTGTCTCTCTCTCGTCGTGGCAACAGCAGCAGCATCAGACCTCGACATTGCAATCGAGATCCTGAACGTCAACAACAACAATGCCATCGAGATCCTGAACGTCAACAACAACAATGCCATCGAGATCCTGAACGTCAACAACAACAATGCCATCGAGATCCTGAACGTCAACAACAACAATGCCATCGAGATCCTGAATGTCAACAACAACAATGCCATCGAGATCCTGAACGTCAACAACAACAATGCCATCGAGATCCTGAACGTCAACAACAACAATGCCATCGAGATCCTGAACGTCAACAACAACAATGCCATCGAGATCCTGAACGTCAACAACAACAAGGCAATCGAGATCCTGAACGTCAACAACAACAATGCCATCGAGATCCTGAACGTCAACAACAACAATGCCATCGAGATCCTGAACGTCAACAACAACAATGCCATCGAGATCCTGAACGTCAACAACAACAATGCCATCGAGATCCTGAACGTCAACAACAACAATGCCATCGAGATGCTGAACGTCAACAACAACGTTGCCATCGAGATCCTGAACGTCAACAACAACATTGCAATCGAGATCCTGAACGTCAACAACAACAATGCCATCGAGTTCCTGAACGTCAACAACAACAATGCCATCGAAATCCTGAACGTCAACAACAACAATGCCATCGAGATCCTGAACGTCAACAACAACAATGCCATCGAGATCCTGAACGTCAACAACAACAATGCCATCGAGATCCTGAACGTCAACAACAACAATGCCATCGAGATCCTGAACGTCAACAACAACAATGCCATCGAGATCCTGAACGTCAACAACAACAATGCCATCGAGATCCTGAACGTCAACAACAACAATGCCATCGAGATCCTGAACGTCAACAACAACAATGCCATCGAGATCCTGAACGTCAACAACAACAATGCCATCGAGATCCTGAACGTCAACAACAACAATGCCATCGAGATCCTGAACGTCAACAACAACAATGCCATCGAGATCCTGAACGTCAACAACAACAATGCCATCGAGATCCTGAACGTCAACAACAACAATGCCATCGAGATCCTGAACGTCAACAACAACAATGCCATCGAGATCCTGAACGTCAACAACAACAATGCCATCGAGATCCTGAACGTCAACAACAACAATGCCATCGAGATCCTGAACGTCAACAACAACAATGCCATCGAGATCCTGAACGTCAACAACAACAATGCCATCGAGATCTTGAACGTCAACAACAACAATGCCATCGAGATCCTGAACGTCAACAACAATGCCATCGAGATCCTGAACATCAACAACAACAATGCCATCGAGATCCTGAACGTCAACAACAACAATGCCATCGAGATCCTGAACGTCAACAACAACAATGCCATCGAGATCCTGAACGTCAACAACAACAATGCCATCGAGATCCTGAACGTCAACAACAACAATGCCATCGAGATCCTGAACGTCAACAACAACAATGCCATCGAGATCCTGAACGTCAACAACAACAATGCCATCGAGATCCTGAACGTCAACAACAACAATGCCATCGACATCCTGAACGTCAACAACAACAATGCCATCGAGCTCCTGAACGTCAACAACAACAATGCCATCGAGATCCTGAACGTCAACAACAACAATGCCATCGAGATCCTGAACGTCAACAACAACAATGCCATCGAGATCCTGAACGTCAACAACAACAATGCCATCGAGATCCTGAACGTCAACAACAACAATGCCATCGAGATCCTGAACGTCAACAACAACAATGTCATCGAGATCCTGAACGTCAACAACAACAATGCCATCGAGATCCTGAACGTCAACAACAACAATGCCATCGAGATCCTGAACGTCAACAACAACAATGCCATCGAGATCCTGAACGTCAACAACAACAATGCCATCGAGATCCTGAACGTCAACAACAACAATGCCATCGAGCTCCTGAACGTCAACAACAACAATGCCATCGAGATCCTGAACGTCAACAACAATGCCATCGAGATCCTGAACGTCAACAACAACAATGCCATCGAGATCATGAACGTCAACAACAACAATGCCATCGAGATCCTGAACGTCAACAACAATGCCATCGAGATCCTGAACGTCAACAACAACAATGCCATCGAGATCCTGAACGTCAACAACAACAATGCCAAATCACTATTTTGATCCCGGCCCACCTTCAAGTAACTGCCCTAGGTTCACAGCGGTAAGCATGCAAACGTTGGGGCAACGTTGGCCCAACATTGGCATAACTTTGAGGCCAACGCTTGCATACGTTGGGTCAACGTTGGCCCAAGGTTGACCCAACGTTGGCCCAACGTTGGCATGCTTCCTGGCGCTCTTTGCTCTGCTTCGTCTCCCAGCGGTGCCGAAGTTGGCATGGAGATCCTGAAGCGACAATAACAACAACATTGTCATCGTGCGAAAAGAACAGAATCATTGCTTTAGATCACGGTCCACTTTCAAATAACTGCCCTAGGTTCACAGCGGTAAGCATGGCAACGCTGGCCCAACGTTGGCAGAACGTCAGGCCAACGTTGACGCCCACGTGGGCAACACGCGCGCACACACGCTGACGGTATCAGATGTAGCCACGATCACAGTCGCGGCGGTCGCTGTATCCTCGGGCCGGAAATGTCCTCCGGGTGCGGGGTATGGGAGGATGTGGGGGGGTGGTGGTGGAATGGAACTAATTTTTATTTTTTTTATAAAGAGAGTCTCTCTCGGAAACAACGGAGGGTGATGATTGTGGCAGAGGGTGGGTGGGGATGGAACACAAAGCAGAGAAAATATTTCCCAGTGAGCGTGGGCCAACGTTAGCCCAACGTTTCGAGCTCACGTTTTTGTTTTAACCAAAACAAAATTTCGTTCCATTTCCGCCACCCCCACCACCCACCACCAACCCAACCACCACCCCAACCACCCACCCACACACACACCGTTTTGTCGCTACGGCTACTGTTAGTGTTGGCGACATCTGAGACCGTCAGTCTGCGTGTTGCCCCCTGACGGAGGGCGTCCCCGGTCTCGCCTTGTTCAGCTTTTCCATCTTTCGTCGCTGCGTCATTCCCACATCGCGATATTCGTGGAAACCATCCACGTGCGAATGGCGGTTGTTGTTGTTGTTTGTTTGTTGTTGTAGTAGTAGTAGATATACGTGGCGTCGTCGTCTTCTCGTCCGCTAACCCCACGCCGTATGGACAACACCACGTGATGCAACACGTGGTGTTGTACACGTGTTGCATACAACAACACGTGGCGCTGTACACGTGTCGCATACAACTACACGTGATGCTGTACGCGTGTCGCATACAACAACACGTGACGCTGTACACGTGTCGCATACAACACGTGGTGCTGTACGCGTGTTGCATACAACAACACGTGGCGCTGTACACGTGTCGCATACAACACGTGGTGCTGTACGCGTGTTGCATACAACAACACGTGGCGCTGTACACGTGCTGTTGTATGCAACACTATTTTGATCCCGGCCCACGTGTTGCATATACAACACGTGGACCGAGATCAAAATAGTGTTGTTGTATATGCCACGTGTTGTATGTGCCACGAGTTGTATGTGCCACGTGCTGTATGTGTAAGGTAGTAGTACAGCAGCAGAGTGTGTGGACTCATTCTCCATCTGTTTATTCCGTCTGTACGAGGGATGGAGTTCCAATTCCGAGATGAAAATAATGCCCCTGGGAACTCTGCGTGCGATTTTTCAACGTTTTCGTGCTGGACGAATGCGGCCGAAACGTCGTGATTTCTTTTAATTTTATAACCTACGTGATGACTTTACCGGAAAGAACCAAAGAATGTGGATTCACGCAGTCACGACAGCTTCAAATCAAGAGAGAAACCTCAACTCGAGCTCAACTGGAATATTTCCCCTAAATTCATGACTTTTAGGGGAACACCTCCATCCAAGGCTGCCACAGCACACGAGGCGATGGGGGTCGGGTAACACCAAACCCCGACCGCCTTTGTCTCCCCGACGCTCGTATTTCACACATCGCACCAAGGTACTCATTTGAGGCTGAGCGGCTCTAGGGGAGAGCCCAGGACCGCATCGACTATTGGGCTGCCGCTGTTCTAGACCGTGGGCGGGTATCCAACTGGGATCGGGTATCCAACTGGGAACGCGCTAACCGCTGCGCCACCGCTCCCCGCACCGCAGCAGCAGCAGCAGCAGCCGCGATTCGCCTCCAAGTGTCGGTGGCGTCACCGCGGCAGCTCGTGCCAGGCTAGGTGCACTTTTGAGGCCACGGGACAGAGCCGGCACGTGCCATTGCTCGACTGACCGAGATGACTGGCAGATCACTGCAACAACAAACAAAAAAACAAAGACAAAGATCCCCCGTATAGCTTTAACAGACTGTAGGGGCAAGTGCTGTTAGCGAGTAGCGCCTATGAAGGCCGGAACGGCACACGACGGGGTGGGTGGCCAGCAGCACGCCCGGCCGCCTTTGTCTCCCCAGTGGCGATGTTTTTACACATCGCACCAGTTACTAATTTGAGGCTGAGTCGACCTAGGGGTGCTGGCCGTGAGCGGGGAATCGAAGTCGGGTCGCCGGGTTCGTAGCGCAGCGCTGTGACCGCTATAGCGGTAAAAGTAAAGTTAGTTTTTTTAGATTACAGATTTTGTGCAAGTTATTCTTATTGTAATTTTTTGTGAAAGTTTTCAGAATTGTTATTGAATGGATTCAATAAAATAAAACGGGAACAGAATGAAAATGGATTATTTATTTTGGATGAATTAAAAAAATATTATTTTAGGATAATTGTAGTTAATTAACTTTATTGTTTAAAACAAAACCAAGACTGTTAAGTTGATTCAACTAAACAACATTGCATTTACCTTAAGAAATTCACTTACGTTTACCGAAATAAATCATGTTACTTAAATGCAACATAGCCCAGTTGTGTGCATCCTGTTGACATGAATAAGTTAAGTTAGTCCAACATATCATTTTTTTTTAGTGTACGCCACCGATGCCTACCGGCAGATGACTGCAAGGACAAAGATCCCCCGTATAGCCTCGACAGAGTGTTGGGGCAAGTGTTGTTAGCGAGCGCTAATCAGATGAGTGCACACACACACACACACACGTGCACATTGGTCTGTCACTTAACTTGTCAAATTCCCGCAGTGAGAATAGGAATTATGGACCAAAAAAAACTGAAGAATAATCGCTTTTACCATTTCCGGCAAGGTTAACAGCTGTTAAGGTTTTCGTTTTAAAGCTTTCGTGACTGCAGGGATTCATATTCTTGGTTCTTTCGGTAAAGTCACCACGTAGAAGGGAAATAATAACATAATAAAAATAAAACATCACGACCTTTCGATTGCAACACAAGCAATCATCATCAGCGTGTGAAAACCACAGCAAGGAACATTTAAAACCGACACTTTTTTCAAAAATGTTTCTTGCTGTGGTTTTAACACCTGATGATGCTTGCTCGTGTTGCAATCGAAACGTCGTGAGAATTTTATTACGTTTTATTATTTACTATTTTATTATTTCCCTTCTACGCTATACTTTACCGAAAGAACCAAGAATAAAGCTGTTAAGGTGCTCAAACCCCAAATGCACACCCGATCAACAAGGCACCACGTCTACACAGGCGTCGCACACACCCTTCCGTGACGCTGTGGGAGAGAAAACAGGAGAACCGCGCTTTACAGCTCATCGGATTTACTCCAGTGTCAATGAAGATCCCGACGATCCCTGATTCTGCTGCAAGTTGTGCACGTTCTGACTTCGCTTTGCCTCGCCTCGTGACAGCAAGACGCTGACACAAGCACGCTTAGATACACACAACAACAGCAGCAGCAGCAGCACCACGCGGTTGATGATGATGATTATTATTGTTAAATATAGCTTATATAACACGGGAAATCTAATGAGGAAATTGATGAGTGGGAGGGAGCCAGGGAGGCATGGAGTGGGAGGGAAGGAGGGGGGAGAGGCAGGGAGGGATGGGGAGGGATGGCGAAGGAGGAGATGGAGGGGAGAGAGGCATGGAGGAAAGGGAGGAAAGTGAGGGATGGAGGAGAGGGAGGGATGGAGATGGAGGGATGGAGGAGAGGGAGGGATGGAGATGGAGGGAGGGGAGGGAGGTATGGAGGAAAGGGATGGAGAGATGGAGGAGAGAGAGGGGAGGGAGGAGAGGGAGGGATGGAGATGGAGAAATGGAGGGATGGAGGAGAGGGAGGGGAGGGAGGGATGGAGGAGAGGGAATGATGGAGGAGAAGGAGGGGAGGGAGGGATAGAGGAGAGGGAAGGATGGAGGAGAGGGAAGGGAGAGATGGAGGAGAGGGAAGGATGGAGATGGAGTAGAGGGAGGGATGGAGATGGAGGGAGGGGAGGGAGGGATGGAGATGGAGGGATGAAGGGATGGAGGAGAGGAAGGGGAGGGAGGGAGGGATGGAGGAGATGGAGGGATGGAGATGGAGGGAGGAGAGGGAGGTATGGAGTAGAGGGAGGGATGGAGGAGAGGGAGGGGAGAGAGGGATGGAGGAGAGGGAAAGATGGAGACGGATGTAAATGGATGGATGGAGGAGAGGGACGGAGGAGAGGAATGGAGGCTGTGCACCAGTGGCACCACGTGGCGTCACCCCCCTGCCGTTCCTGCTGCTGCAGATGCCACTCAGCAGCACCGGAGCGGATGAATGAGTGGTGGAGCCACACGGGGAGAGCGTGGAGCAGATAACCAACAAATTACTAGCTCTACCCTACCCCTAGCCAGATAACCAACCAGTCACTAGCTCTACCCTACCCCTAGCCAGATAACCAACCAGTCACTAGCTCTACCCTACCCCTAGCCAGATAACCAACCAGTCACTAGCTCTACCCTACCCCTAGCCAGATAACCAACCAGTCACTAGCTCTACCCTACCCCTAGCCAGATAACCACCCAGTCATAAGCTCTACCCCTAACCCTAACCAGATAACCAACCAGTCACTAGCTCTACCCCTAACCAGATAACCAACCAGTCACTAGCTCTACCACTAATCCTAACAGATAACCAACCAGTCACTAGCTCTACCACTACCCCTAACCAGATAACCAACCAGTCACTAGCTCTACCCCTAACCAGATAACCAACCAGTCACTAGCTCTACCTCTACCCCTAACCAGATAACCAACAAGTTACTAGCTCTACCCTACCCATAGCCAGATAACCAACGAGTCACTAGCTCTACCCTACCCCTAGCCAGATAATCAACCAGTCACTAGCTCTACCCTACCCCTAGCCAGATAACCAACCAGTCACTAGCTCTACCCTACCCCTAGCCAGATAACCAACCAGTCACTAGCTCTACCCTACCCCTAGCCAGATAACCACCCAGTCATAAGCTCTACCCCTAACCCTAACCAGATAACCAACCAGTCACTAGCTCTACCCCTAACCAGATAACCAACCAGTCACTAGCTCTACCACTAATCCTAACAGATAACCAACCAGTCACTAGCTCTACCACTACCCCTAACCAGATAACCAACCAGTCACTAGCTCTACCCCTAACCAGATAACCAACCAGTCACTAGCTCTACCTCTACCCCTAACCAGATAACCAACAAGTTACTAGCTCTACCCTACCCATAGCCAGATAACCAACGAGTCACTAGCTCTACCCTACCCCTAACCAGATAACCAACCAGTCACTAGCTCTACCCCTACCCCTAACCAGATAACCAACCAGTCACTAGCTCTACCCCTACCCCTAACCAGATAACCAACCAGTCACTAGCTCTACCCCTACCCCTAACCAGATAACCAACCAGTCACTAGCTCTACCCTACCCCTAGCCAGATAACCAACCAGTCACTAGCTCTACCACTAACCATAACCAGATAACCAACCAGTCACTAGCTCTACGACTACCCCTAGCCAGATAACCACTCAGTCACTAGCTCTACCACTACCCCTAACCAGATAACCAACCAGTCACTCGCTCTACCACTAACCCTAACCAGATAACCAACCAGTTACTAGCTCTACCACTACCCCTAACCAGATAACCAACCAGTCACTAGCTCTACCACTACACCCAACCAGATAACCAACCAGTCACTAGCTCTACCACTACACCTAACCAGATAACCAACCAGTCACTAGCTCTACCACTACACCCAACCAGATAACCAACCAGTCACTCGCTCTACCACTACACCTAACCAGATAACCAACCAGTCACTAGCTCTACCACTAACCAGGCAAAGTGCGGACTAATTGCCATATGTTTCCATCTGCATGGGGGATAAAGCGTTGCCCCCTCGCGCAAGTTGTGGGGGGTTTTTTCCGGTCGCTCCCGTTTCCACCCACACGTACGTACGCTCATACATTGGCGGATAACACGTCACCACATGGAGGACAGCAGAGCTTGGGGTTGGAATCCGGTAGGGGTCTCGTTACGAGTATACATCATTGTTAATTCACCACACGGTTGGCTATGTACGGTGTGAAAGAAGTTCAACACACACATGTACACATACAATTCTCATCAGGCCCCACGGTATCTAAAGTGTTGCTTCCAACACTGATCCGTTCTTCCGCTCTGGTCACTCTATGCGCTGTAGAGAAGGGCCATTGCCCGAAACGTTGCCTGTGATTACATACACAGACATTTATATGTTGTGTAACTACACACATCATACGTGTTGTGACTACACACACATACGTGGTGTGACTACACACACATACGTGTTTTGACTACATACATGCATACATGTTGCGACTACACACACATATACGTGGTGTGACTACACACACACATACGTGGTATGACTAGACACACACAGACGTGGTATGACTACACACACACAGACGTGGTATGACTATACATATATGGTGTGACCACACACAGACGTGGTGTGACTACACACACACGTGGTGTGACTACACACATACGTGGTATGATATAAACACACACACAGACCTGGTGTGACTACACACACACTTGGCGTGACCACACACACACACATGTGGTGTGACTACACACACACGTGGTATGACTACACACACACGTGGTATGACTACACACACACAGACGTAATATGACCACACACACACACGTGGTGTGACCACACACACACAGACGTGGTGTGACTACACACACGTGGTATGACTACACACACATGTGGTGTGACCACACACACGTGGTATGACTACACACACACAGACGTAATATGACCACACACACACAGACCTGGTGTGACTACACACACACATGTGGTGTGACCACACACACACACGTGGTATGACTACACACACATGTGGTGTGACCACACACACACAGACGTGGTGTGACTACACACACACATGTGGTGTGACCACACACACACACGTGGTGTGACTACACACACACAGACGTAATATGACCACACACACACACGTGGTGTGACCACACACACACAGACGTGGTGTGACTACACACACACGTGGTATGACTACACACACACAGACGTAATATGACCACACACACGTGGTGTGACCACACACACACAGACGTGGTGTGACTACACACACACACGTGGTATGACTACACACACATGTGGTGTGACCACACACACACGTGGTATGACTACACACACACAGACGTAATATGACCACACACACACGTGGTGTGACCACACACACACAGACGTAATATGACCACACACACACACACAGACGTGGTGTGACTACACACACGTGGTGTGACTACACACACGTGGTATGACTACACACACACGTGGTATGACTACACACACACAGACGTAATATGACCACACACACACACAGACCTGGTGTGACTACACACACACACACACGTGGTGTGACCACACACAGACGTGGTGTGACTACACACACAGACGTGGTGTGACTACACACACACACGTGGTGTGACGACACACACGTGGTGGCTGCCAAGTGAAATCCGTAGCGGAAATTTATCTCTGCGCTACGCGAACATAAAAGACAAAGATCCCCCGTGTAGCCTTGACAAACTGTTGGGGCAAGTGCTGTTAGCGATTAGCACCTATGAAGGCCGGCACGGCACACGAGGGGGTGGGTGGCCAGCACCACGCCCGGCCGCCTTTGTATCCCCAGTTTACACACCACGAGGCTGAGTCGACCTACACACGCGCATACACACAAACACAGACGCATAGAGACTTACACACAGTGTACATACACACAAACACACAGACGCATAGAGACTTACACACAGTGTACATACACACAAACACACAGACGCATAGAGACTTACACACAGTGTACATACACGCAAACACACAGACGCATAGAGACTTACACACAGTGTACATACACACAAACACACAGACGCATAGAGACTTACACACAGTGTACATACACACAAACACACACGCATAGAGACAGTGTAATACACACAAATACACAGACGCATAGAGACTTACACACAGTGTACATACACGCAAACACACAGACGCATAGCGACTTACACACAGTGTACATACACACACACAGACGCATAGAGACTTACACACAGTGTACATACACACAAACACACACGCATAGAGACAGTGTAATACACACAAACACACAGACGCATGGAGACTTACACACAGTGCACACACACAAACACACAGACGCATAGAGACTTACACACAGTGTACACACAAACACACAGACGCATAGAGACTTACACACAGTGTACATACACACAAACACACAGACGCATAGAGACTTACACACAGTGTACATACACACAAACATACACGCATAGAGACACACAATGTACATACAAACACACAGACGCATAGAGACTTACACACAGTGTACACACACAAACACACAGATGCATAGAGGCTTACACACAGTGTACATACACACAAACACACAGACGCATATAGACTTACACAGTGTACATACACACAAACACACAGACGCATAGACTTACTCACAGTGTACATACACACAAACATACACGCATAGAGACACACAGTGTACATACAAACACACAGACGCATAGAGACTTACACACAGTGTACATACACACAAACACACAGACGCATAGAGACTTACACACAGTGTACATACACGCAAACACACAGACGCATAGAGACTTACACACAGTGTACATACACACAAACACACAGACGCATAGAGACTTACACACAGTGTACATACACACAAACACACACGCATAGAGACAGTGTAATACACACAAATACACAGACGCATAGAGACTTACACACAGTGTACATACACGCAAACACACAGACGCATAGCGACTTACACACAGTGTACATACACACACACAGACGCATAGAGACTTACACACAGTGTACATACACACAAACACACACGCATAGAGACAGTGTAATACACACAAACACACAGACGCATGGAGACTTACACACAGTGTACATACACGCAAACACACAGACGCATAGCGACTTACACACAGTGTACATACACACACACAGACGCATAGAGACTTACACACAGTGTACATACACACAAACACACACGCATAGAGACAGTGTAATACACACAAACACACAGACGCATGGAGACTTACACACAGTGTACACACACAAACACACAGACGCATAGAGACTTACACACAGTGTACACACAAACACACAGACGCATAGAGACTTACACACAGTGTACATACACACAAACACACAGACGCATAGAGACTTACACACAGTGTACATACACACAAACATACAGACGCATAGAGACTTACACACAGTTTACATACACACAAACACACAGACGCATAGCGACTTACACACAGTGTACATACACAAACACACAGACGCATAGAGACTTACACACAGTGTACATACACACAAACATACACGCATAGAGACACACAGTGTACATACAAACACACAGACGCATAGAGACTTACACACAGTGTACACACACAAACACACAGATGCATAGAGGCTTACACACAGTGTACATACACACAAACACACAGACGCATATAGACTTACACAGTGTACATACACACAAACACACAGACGCATAGACTTACTCACAGTGTACATACACACAAACATACACGCATAGAGACACACAGTGTACATACAAACACACAGACGCATAGAGACTTACACACAGTGTACATACACACAAACACACAGACGCATAGAGACTTACACACAGTGTACATACACGCAAACACACAGACGCATAGAGACTTACACACAGTGTACATACACACAAACACACAGACGCATAGAGACTTACACACAGTGTACATACACACAAACATACACGCATAGAGACACACAGTGTACATACAAACACACAGACGCATAGAGACTTACACACAGTGTACACACACAAACACACAGATGCATAGAGGCTTACACACAGTGTACATACACACAAACACACAGACGCATATAGACTTACACAGTGTACATACACACAAACACACAGACGCATAGACTTACTCACAGTGTACATACACACAAACATACACGCATAGAGACACACAGTGTACATACAAACACACAGACGCATAGAGACTTACACACAGTGTACATACACACAAATACACAGACGCATAGAGACTTACACACAGTGTACATACACGCAAACACACAGACGCATAGCGACTTACACACAGTGTACATACACACACACAGACGCATAGAGACTTACACACAGTGTACATACACACAAACACACACGCATAGAGACAGTGTAATACACACAAACACACAGACGCATGGAGACTTACACACAGTGTACATACACGCAAACACACAGACGCATAGCGACTTACACACAGTGTACATACACACACACAGACGCATAGAGACTTACACACAGTGTACATACACACAAACACACACGCATAGAGACAGTGTAATACACACAAACACACAGACGCATGGAGACTTACACACAGTGTACACACACAAACACACAGACGCATAGAGACTTACACACAGTGTACACACAAACACACAGACGCATAGAGACTTACACACAGTGTACATACACACAAACACACAGACGCATAGAGACTTACACACAGTGTACATACACACAAACATACAGACGCATAGAGACTTACACACAGTTTACATACACACAAACACACAGACGCATAGCGACTTACACACAGTGTACATACACAAACACACAGACGCATAGAGACTTACACACAGTGTACATACACACAAACATACACGCATAGAGACACACAGTGTACATACAAACACACAGACGCATAGAGACTTACACACAGTGTACACACACAAACACACAGATGCATAGAGGCTTACACACAGTGTACATACACACAAACACACAGACGCATATAGACTTACACAGTGTACATACACACAAACACACAGACGCATAGACTTACTCACAGTGTACATACACACAAACATACACGCATAGAGACACACAGTGTACATACAAACACACAGACGCATAGAGACTTACACACAGTGTACATACACACAAACACACAGACGCATAGAGACTTACACACAGTGTACATACACGCAAACACACAGACGCATAGAGACTTACACACAGTGTACATACACACAAACACACAGACGCATAGAGACTTACACACAGTGTACATACACACAAACATACACGCATAGAGACACACAGTGTACATACAAACACACAGACGCATAGAGACTTACACACAGTGTACACACACAAACACACAGATGCATAGAGGCTTACACACAGTGTACATACACACAAACACACAGACGCATATAGACTTACACAGTGTACATACACACAAACACACAGACGCATAGACTTACTCACAGTGTACATACACACAAACATACACGCATAGAGACACACAGTGTACATACAAACACACAGACGCATAGAGACTTACACACAGTGTACATACACACAAACACACAGACGCATAGAGACTTACACACAGTGTACATACACGCAAACACACAGACGCATAGAGACTTACACACAGTGTACATACACACAAACACACAGACGCATAGAGACTTACACACAGTGTACATACACACAAACACACACGCATAGAGACAGTGTAATACACACAAATACACAGACGCATAGAGACTTACACACAGTGTACATACACGCAAACACACAGACGCATAGCGACTTACACACAGTGTACATACACACACACAGACGCATAGAGACTTACACACAGTGTACATACACACAAACACACACGCATAGAGACAGTGTAATACACACAAACACACAGACGCATGGAGACTTACACACAGTGTACACACACAAACACACAGACGCATAGAGACTTACACACAGTGTACACACAAACACACAGACGCATAGAGACTTACACACAGTGTACATACACACAAACACACAGACGCATAGAGACTTACACACAGTGTACATACACACAAACATACAGACGCATAGAGACTTACACACAGTTTACATACACACAAACACACAGACGCATAGCGACTTACACACAGTGTACATACACAAACACACAGACGCATAGAGACTTACACACAGTGTACATACACACAAACATACACGCATAGAGACACACAGTGTACATACAAACACACAGACGCATAGAGACTTACACACAGTGTACACACACAAACACACAGATGCATAGAGGCTTACACACAGTGTACATACACACAAACACACAGACGCATATAGACTTACACAGTGTACATACACACAAACACACAGACGCATAGACTTACTCACAGTGTACATACACACAAACATACACGCATAGAGACACACAGTGTACATACAAACACACAGACGCATAGAGACTTACACACAGTGTACACACACAAACACACAGGTGCATAGAGGCTTACACACAGTGTACATACACACAAACACACAGACGCATATAGACTTACACACAGTGTACACACACACACACAAACACACAGACGCATAGAGACTTACACACAGTGTACATACGCACAAACACACAGACGCATAGACTTACACACAGTGTACACACACACAAACACACAGACGCATAGAGACTTACACACAGTGTACATACACACAAACACACAGACGCATATAGACTTACACACAGTGTACACACACACAAACACACAGACGCATAGAGATTACACACAGTGTACATACACACAAACACACAGACGCATAGACTTACACACAGTGTACATACACACAAACACACAAACACATAGAGACTTACACACAGTGTACATACACACAAACACACAGACGCATAGAGACTTACACACAGTGTACATACACACAAACACACAGACGCATAGAGACTTACACACAGTGTACATACACACAACACATAGAGACTTACACAGTGTACATACACAGAAACACACACGCATAGAGACTTACACAGTGTACATACACAGAAACACACACGCATAGAGACACACAGTGTACATACACACAAACACACACGCATAGAGACACACAGTGTACACACTGATACGTACACACACAAAAACAAACACGAGTACATAACACGCGCAAAGGTCACCCGTGTAGGCCACGCAGACTGTTAGGGCAAGTTATGTTAGCGAGCACCTATAGAGGCCACCACGGGGTGGGTGGCCAGCACCACGCCCGGCCGCCTTTGTCTCCCTAGCGGCGGTGTTTAGACGCCGCATAGGGTTCTCAATGACGAGTGAGTCGACCCAGGGCAGGCCCTAGACCGATTTGGATATTCGCCACGACACTATCGCTCCCCACGCGCGCACACACTGAAACACACACACACACTGAAACACAGGCATAAATCAGCTATCGTGGCTCTTCTGCCAAGCTAGGTGCACCTTGAGACAAAGTAAAGTGTGGGAGGTCACGGGACAGACCCAGGTGCCCATGGGTTGACTGAGCTGACCGGGCCGATGCACCCACCCTCGCTCCCGACTTCGCATGCTCGCTGCGTTTTTATCCGCCCCGCGCTCCGCTCGTTGTTGTGAGCGTCGATCCTCTCCGCCCTCCGTTGTTGCTGGAGGGGCGACTGCCTCCAACTGCCCAGCAGCGTCCTTCACGAGCCTCCTCCTCCTCCACAGAGGCCGACCTTGACACCGCTGGCACCGCTCATCGGCAAGTCCACTAAGCTCCCACGTCCTCCCGTACCACATCAGCTCCATCTCATCTCCAGCCCGTGCCGCGCCCGTTCATCACCCAACCTCCCCCTTCCTTCCCTGTCCCGCCAAAGCGATGCTGCTTTGGGCATGCGGTAGCTGGGCATGCCTCGCCGACGATGGGACCCTGTCCAGATCTTTCAGGGATCCGTGAGCTGCTAGCACTCTTATCGAGTGTTGGTTAAACCTCAGGATGAAACGCTTGCAGGCCATCTTGAATTGTTTCAGACCGCTGCAGAAGTTCACGTTGAAGAGGGTTCTACTTTTCGCAAGCGGAGAGAAGGGAGGGCATGACCGTGGCCGAGAAGTACCTGTAGCTTAGTGACAGACCAGGTCTCGGAATATTCAAACTGGAGGAATCCGATGAGCTATGAAGCTTTTTTTCACAGATGCTCTGTAGGGTGCCACGGGGTAAGAACGTTACAAGAACCATGCAATACAAAAAGCACGATCATGGTCGCACTTTATGAGACCTCCTTTGCCATTAACAAGATAGAGTAATAGGTTTTTACCCTTTTAGCTGGCACAAAAACTGACACCTTTATACAAGGGATCATGTTTGCAATAACCACAACACAAGCAGTCAAAATGCAAACAAAAAAGACAACTATGATAATAATATGCACTGTCCTTGAATTTGATAGGTCCACACCCGAGACGGCTTTTGGCGTCTTCTGGTCCAACACCAGTGGAGACTAAGGGGCTCTAAGAAAAGCCGTCTCGTGTGTGGACCAATCAAATTCCACCACAGTGCCAATATCATTATCAGAGTTGTCTTTTTTGTTTGCATTTTGACTACTTGTGTTGTGGTTATTGCAAACATGATCCCTTGCATAAAGGTGTCAGTTTTTTTGTTGTGCCAGATAAAAAGGTTAAAATAAAAAAAAAAACTATTACCATGGTCGCGCTCTTTGTGTGTTTTTTTTCGCCGAAGTGACGTAAGGCATAAAATAAAATAAATCAAATCACGACGTTTCGTGGCGCAACACAAGCGTCCGTCATCAGGTGTGACAACCACAGCAAGAAACAACTGCTCAAGTGGCCAAAAGGGCTGCTTGTATCAAGAGGCTATATAGGTAAGAGAGAGAGATAGGGGGGGGGGGGTGCAGAGCCAGGTAGGAGAGATAGAGAGGGTTGGGGGGTATGGGGTAGGGGGTAATGCGGTGCTACAAGAACCACAATGCAGGCGCTGGGGGAAAAAAACGGGGCTGGGGGTAGGAGAAAGCGGGCACGGCCAAATGCCGGGGCTGGGAAGTCGAACCAAGGGGTATGATGGATCCCTGGCAGTCACGAAAACTTCAAATCTCGATCGCGGCCGTTGTCTGCGGGCAGACACGGCATGCACAAACGCAGCTCCACACAGACACGGCACTTGCAATGGGTGTACAAATCCACGCAGAAACATACACATGCACAGTAGAAAAAAGATCAGCCACGCCGCTAGCGAGCACCGATCAATGTGGGGTGTGGGTGGACAGCACCACGCCCGGCCGCCTTTGTCTCCCCAGTGGCGATGTTTACCTAGGGGAGCCCCCCCCCACCCCCCCCCCAGGACCGGTTCGAATAATCGTCACTTGGTGGTGGCCGTGAGCGGGGCCATCGAACTCAGGTCGCCGGGTTCGTATCGCGGTGTGCCAACTCACGCTACGCTACCCCTCCTCGTACAAAGACAAAGAACCCCCGCATAGCCTTGCCAGACTGTTGGGGCAAGTGCTGTTAGCGAGTAGCAGCACCCTATGTAAGGCCGGCACTGTGGCACACGAGTGGGTGGAGTGGCCAGCAACCACGCCGGGCCGCCTTTGTCTCCCCAGCGTCGATGGTAACACGTCACGCCTGGTGGCTCATTTGACGCCGAGTCGACCTGGGGGAGTCCCGGTTTCAAATAATCGCCAGCGGTGATAGCCCCTATGAAGGCCGGAACGGTACACGAGGGGGTGGGTAGCCAGCAACCACTCCCCAGTGGCGATGTTTACACATCGCACCAGGTAATCATTTGAGGCTGAGTCGACCTAGGGGAGGCCCAGGACCGGTTCAGATAATCGTCACCGATGTTGTGCCATGAGCGGGAATCGAACCCGGGTCGCCAGGTTCGTAGCACAGCAGCGTAGCGCGAACCGCTACACTATCGCTCCCACACACACACGCACACACACATACACACGCACACACGTACACACGCACACGCACGCACGCACACACGTACACGCACGCCCGCACACACAACAACAACAACCGCCATTCGCCACTAAGTGGCGGTGACGTCACCACGACGCTTGTGCCAGGCTATGTGCACCGTGAGGCCACGTGAAGTGTCGAACGCCCGCTGGCAGGAGGTCACTGGGCAGACCCAGGTGCCACGGGTCGACTGACTAGATGACTGGCTGATGCACCACCTGTGCCCCCTACTGTGCCAACACACACGCACACACACACGCACACACACACACGCACGCACACACACGCACACACGCACACATGGAGGTGGGGTAAAGCGTGGGTGCTGCCAGCTCTTCTGAGAGTTGTCCGGCCGGCGAGTCGTGAAAGGTTCGGCCACAGTGCCCCGTTTAGCGGGGTTCTCTGTGGCCCTGCCTCTCTCGTGGAGGCTCCTTGCAGGGTCAGGGTTAGGGTCAGGGTTAGGGTCAGGGTTAGGGTCAGGGTTAGGGTCAGGGTTAGGGTCAGGGTTAGGGTCAGGGTTAGGGTCAGGGTTTGTGTTAGGATCAGGGTCTTGGTTAAGATCAGGGTCTGGGTTAGGATCAGGGTCTTGGTTAGGATCAGGGTCTGGGTTAGGATCATGATCTGTGTTAGGATCAGGATCTGGGTTCGGCTCAGGCTAAACGGTAACGGCTCGGGTCGCGTTTCCCACAGCCCCCAATGTTGTTTTAGAGTGAGACGCTGGGGCCGACAGAACGTGCCCAGCTATTGTTGTTGTCGACGGCCAGGATGGGAAGGGGTGGGGGGCTCGGTGTGGGGGGCTGGATGGGTGTGTGTGGGGGGTATTGTCTCAACGTTGTGGGGGGGCTGGGTATTGTCTCAGCGGGGTTTGGGGGCACGCCCAGCAGCTGGGCGTGGTGAAGGATGCCAGTGTCTAGCCACCCACTCACCCACTCACTCAACCACCCACTCACTCACCCACTCACCCACCCACTCACCCACCCATTCACCCACTCACCCACTCACTCAACCACCCACTCACTCACCCACTCACTCACTCAACCACTCACCCACCCACTCACCCACCCACTCACTCACCCACTCACCCACCCACTCACCCACTCACCCACTCACTCACCCACTCACCCACTCACCCTCCCACTCACCCACCCACTCACTCAACCACCCACTCACTCACCCACTCACTCACCCACTCACCCACCCACTCACCCACTCACCCACCCACTCACCCACCCACTCACCCACTCACCCACTCACCCTCCCACTCACCCACCCACTCACTCAACCACTCACCCACCCACTCACCCACCCACTCACCCACCCACTCACTCACCCACTCACTCACCCACCCACTCACCCACTCATTTACCCACTCACCCTCCCACTCACCAACCCACTCACTCACCCACCCACTCACCCACCCACTCACCCACCCACTCACCCACCCACTCACCCACTCACTCAACCACCCACTCACTCACCCACTCACCCACCTACTCACCCACTCACCCACCTACTCACCCACCCACTCACACACTCACCCACTCACTCAACCACCCACTCACTCACCCACTCACCCACCCACTCACTCACTCACCCACCCACTCACCCACCCGCTCACCCACTCATCCACTCACTCACTCACCCACTCACCCACCCACTCACCCACGCACTCACCCCCACACAATGGCTCGGTCAATCGAGTAGCACCTACGAAGGCCGGCACGGTACACGAGGGGGTGGGTGGCCAGCACCACGCCCGGTCGCCTTTGTCTCCCCAGTGGCGATGTTTACTACACACCACACCAGGTACTCGTTTGAGGCTGAGTCGACCTAGGGGAGGCCCAGGACCGGTTCAGATAAATCGTCACAGGGGTTGGTCCGTGGCCGTGCCAGGCTAGGTGCACCTTGACGCCAGCGTCGAATGGCCCGCCGGCAGGAGGTCACGGGACAGACCCAGCAGGTGCCACGGGTCGACCGACTGAGATGACCAGCAGATGCACCACCCTGTGCCCCCCTACTGTGCCAGGCTAGGTGCACCAGGTCACGGGGCAGACCCAGCAAGTGCCACGTGTCGACTGACTGAGATGACCATACTGTGCCAAATTTTGGCTGCGTTTTATCCGACCCGGCGCTCCGCTCGTTGTTGTGAGCGTCGCTCCTCTGCGTTCTGCTGTTGCTGGAGGGCGACTGCCTCCAACACTGGAATACTGTAGATACACACACAGTGATACACACACACTCACAGTGACACACACACACACAGTGACGCACACACATATACAGTGACACACACACACAGTGATACACACGCACAGTGATACACACACACATTGACACGCACACACAGACACACACAGTGACACACAAAGACACACACAGTGATACACACACACACACGCACAGTGATACACACACACACACATTGACACACACACACACATTGACACACACACACAGTGACACACACAGACACACACACACAGTGACATACACACATACACTGACACACACACAGTGACACACACACATACACAGTGACACACACACATTGACACGCACACACAGACACACACACAGTGATACACACAGACACACACACAGTGATACACACACACACATTGACACACACACAGTGACACACACAGACACACACACAGTGACATACACACAGTGACACACACACACAGTGACACACACACACAGTGAGTGTCGTCAACATTGTTATCACATCCATCATCATCATCATCGCTATCCATGCATCACGAACGTAATCACTCCCACGCCCAGGTCGTCTCTGGCGAAGAAAGACAGAGAATCCCCATATAGGCTTCACACACGGTAGGGGCAAGTGCTGCTTGCGAGCACTTATTAAGGCCGGCACGGCACACGAGGGGGTGGGTGGCCAGCACCACGCCCGATCGCCTTTGTCTCCGCAGTGGCGATGTTTACACACCGCACCAGGTACTCATTTGAGGCTGAGTCGACCTAGGGGAGGCCCCAGGACCGGTTCAGATAATCTAACATCGGTGTTGACGGCCGCGAGCGGGAATCGAACTCGGGTCGCTGGACCCGCTAACCGCTACACTGCCGCTGCTACATAGAGTTACATACACAGTGACACACACACACACAGTGATACACACACATACACAGTGACACACACACAGTGATACACATAGTGACACACACACACACAGTGACACACACAGACACAGTGACACACACACAGTGACACACACGCACACACACAGCTACATACACACACAGTGACACACACGCACACACACAGTGACACACACACAGTGACACACACGCACACACACAGCTACATACACACACAGTGACACACACGCACACACACAGTGACACATACACAGTGACACGCACGCACACACAGCTACATACACACACAGTGACACACACGCACACACACAGTGACACACAGTGACACACACGCACACACACAGTGACACGCACACAGTGACACACACACAGTGACACACACACAGTGACATACACACACAGTGACACACACGCACACACACAGTGACACACACACAGTGACACACACGCACACACACAGTGACACACACACAGTGACACACACACAGTGACACACACGCACACACACAGTGACACACACACAGTGACACACACGCACACACAGCTACATACACACACAGTGACACACACGCACACACACAGTGACACATACACAGTGACACACACGCACACACAGCTACATACACACACAGTGACACACACGCACACACACAGTGACACACACACACAGTGACACACACACAGTGACACACACGCACACACACAGTGACACACACACAGTGACACACACGCACACACACAGTGACACACACAGTGACACACACGCACACACACAGCTACATACAGACACAGTGACACACACGCACACACACAGTGACACACACACACAGTGACACACACACAGTGACACACACGCACACACACAGTGACACACACACAGTGACACACACGCACACACACAGTGACACGCACACAGTGACACACACACACAGTGACACACACACAGTGACACACACACAGTGACATACACACACAGTGACAGACACGCACACACACAGTGACACACACACAATGACACACACACAGTGACATACACACACAGTGACACACACGCACACACACAGTGACACACACACAGTGACACACACACACACACACAGTGGCCCTACACTCCGGGACGTCTCTGCGTGGTCATCAGTGGCGCCCACTCCACGCCGAGTCCGCACACGGGAGCATGTAAGTTGCGTGTTGCCTGTGTGTGTGTAGCTGTGTGTGTGTGTGTGTATCACGGTGTGTGTGTAGCTGTGTGTGTGTATCACGGTGTGTGTGTAGCTGTGTGTGTGTGTATCACGGTGTGTGTGTAGCTGTGTGTGTGTATCACGGTGTGTGTGTAGCTGTGTGTGTAACACGGTGTGTGTGTTGCCTGTGTGTGTGTAGCTGTGTAACACGGTGTGTGTGTTGCCTGTGTGTGTGTAGCTGTGTAACACGGTGTGTGTGTTGCCTGTGTGTGTGTATCACGGTGTGTGTGTAGCTGTGTGTGTGTGTATCACGGTGTGTATGTTACGTGTGTGTGTGTAGCTGTGTATCACGGTGTGTGTGTTGCCTGTGTGTGTGTAGCTGTGTAACACGGTGTGTGTGTT
The DNA here is from genome assembly GCF_010993605.1 of Petromyzon marinus. Classification (NCBI taxonomy): domain Eukaryota; kingdom Metazoa; phylum Chordata; class Hyperoartia; order Petromyzontiformes; family Petromyzontidae; genus Petromyzon; species Petromyzon marinus. The sequence continues at coordinate 4,901,190 of NC_046133.1, read as the reverse complement.
GCCTGTGTGTGTAGCTGTGTAACACGGTGTGTGTTGCCTGTGCGTGTGTGTGTATCACGGTGTGTGTGTAGCTGTGTGTGTGTGTCACGGTGTATGTGTTACCTGTGTGTGTGTGTAGCTGTGTATCACGGTGTGTGTGTGTAACACGGTGTGTGTGTTGCCTGTATGCGTGTAGCTGTGTAGCACGGTGTGTGTGTTGCCTGTCTGTGTGTGTAGCTGTGGAACACGGTGTGTGTGTGTAACACGGTGTGTGTTGCCTGTGTATGTGTGTAGCTGTGTAACACGGTGTGTGTGTTGCCTGTGTGTGTGTGTGTAGCTTTGTACCACGGTGTGTGTGTTACCTGTGTGTGTAGCTGTGTAACACGGTGTGTGTGTTGCCTGTGTGTGTGTAGCTGTGTAACACGGTGTGTGTGTGTTGCCTGTGTGTGTATCTGTGTAACGGTGTGTCTGTTGCCTGTGTGTGTAGCTGTGTAACACGGTGTGTGTGTTGTATGTGTGTGTGTAGCTGTGTATCACGGTGTGTGTGTAGCTGTGCAACACGGTGTGTGTGTTGTCTGTGTGTGTATCTGTGTAACACGGTGTGTGTGTGTTGCCTGTGTGTGTATCTGTGTAACACGGTGTGTGTGTTGCCTGTGTGTGTGTAACTGTGTAACACGGTGTGTGTGTTGTCTGTGTGTGTATCTGTGTAACACGGTGTGTGTGTGTTGCCTGTGTGTGTATCTGTGTAACACGGTGTGTGTGTTGCCTGTGTGTGTAGCTGTGTATCAAGGTGTGTGTGTTGCCTGTGTGTGTGTAGCTGTGTAACACGGTGTGTGTGTTGCATGTGTGTGTGTAGCTGTGTAACACGGTGTGTGTGTTACCTGTGTGTGTGTGTAGCTGTGTACCACGGTGTGTGTGTTGGCTGTGTGTGTAGCTGTGTAACACGGTGTGTGTGTTGCCTGTGTGTGTGTAGCTGTGTAACGGTGTGTGTGTTGCCTGTGTGTGTGTAGCTGTGTAACACGGTGTGTCTGTTGTATGTGTGTGTGTAGCTGTGTATCACGGTGTGCGTGTTGCCTGTGTGTGTGTATCTGTGTAACACGGTGTGTGTGTTGCCTGTGTGTGTGTAGCTGTGTAACACGGTGTGTGTGTTACCTGTGTGTGTGTGTATCTGTGTAACACGGTGTGTGTGTTGCCTGTCTGTGTGTGTGTAGCTGTGTAACACTGTGCGTGTGTGTTGCCTGTGTGTGTGTGTAGCTGTGTATCACGGTGTGTGTGTTGCCTGTGTGTGTAGCTGTGGAACACGGTGTGTGTTGCCTGTGTGTGTGTGTAGCTGTGTAACGGTGTGTGTGTTGCCTGTGTGTGTGTGTAGCTGTGTAACACGGTGTGTGTGTTGCCTGTGTGTGTGTAGCTGTGTAACACTGTGCGTGTGTGTTTCCTGTGTGTGTGTAGCTGTGTAACACGGTGTGTGTGTGTTGCCTGTGTGTGTAGCTGTGTAACACGGTGTTTGTGTTGTCTGTGTGTGTGTGTAGCTGTGTAACACGGTGTGTGTGTTGCCTGTGTGTGTGTAGCTGTGTAACACTGTGCGTGTGTGTTTCCTGTGTGTGTGTAGCTGTGTAACACGGTGTGTGTGTGTTACCTGTGTGTGTAGCTGTGTAACGCGGTGTGTGTGTGTTGCCTGTGTGTGTGTGTAGCTGTGTAACACGGTGTGTGTGTTGCCTGTGTGTGTGTGTAGCTGTGTAGCACGGTGTGTGTGTTGCCTGTGTGTGTGTGTAGCTGTGTAACACGGTGTGTGTGTTGCCTGTGTGTGTGTAGCTGTGTATCAAGGTGTGTGTGTTGCCTGTGTGTGTGTAGCTGTGTATCACGGTGTGTGTGTTGCCTGTCTGTGTGTAGCTGTGTTGCACGAGGTGTGTGTGTTGCTTGCAGGTGTAGCTGTGTTGCACGGTGTGTATGTGTAGCTGTAACGTGGGCCCGTGTGTGTATCAGTGTGTATCAGTGCGAGCGAGTCAGTGTGCGCTTGCCAGTGCGAGTGTGTTACGGTGTACGCAAGCATCAGTGTGAGAGTGTGTGCCAGTGTGTTAGAGAGGGTGTGCCAGTGTGTGAGAAAGTGTGTCAGTGTGTGTGAGAGAGTGTGCCAGTGTGTGAGAGAGTGTGCCAGTGTGTGTGAGAGTGTGTCAGTGTGTGTGTGAGAGTGTGTGCCAGTGTGTGTGTGTGCCAGTGTGTGTGTGAGAGTGTGGCAGTGTGTGTGTGTGTCAGTGTGTGTGTGTGCCAGTGTGTGTGTGTGAGAGTGTGTCAGTGTGTGTGAGAGTGTGTCAGTGTGTGTGCCAGTGTGTGAGTGTGCCAGTGTGTGTGTGTGTGTCAGTGTGTGTGTGTAAGTGTGTGTGTGAGAGTGTGGCAGTGTGTGTGTCAGTGTGTGTGTGTGCCAGTGTGTGTGTGAGAGTGTGTCAGTGTGTGTGAGAGTGTGTCAGTGTGTGTGCCAGTGTGTGAGTGTGCCAGTGTGTGTGTGTGTGTCAGTGTGTGTGTGTGTGCCAGTGTGTGTGTGTGTGCCAGTGTGTGTGTGAGAGTGTGTCAGTGTGAGTGTGTGTGTGTCAGTGTGTGTGTGTCAGTGCGTGTGTGTGCCAGTGTGTGAGTGTGCCAGTGTGTGTGTGTGTCAGTGTGTGTGTGTGTGCCAGTGTGTGAGTGTGCCAGTGTGTGTGTGTGTGTCAGTCTGTGTGTGTGTGCCAGTGTGTGCCAGCGCGCGTGCGTCGGCGAGTCAAACAAATCTCCCGGGCGACGACAACGACGGTGGTGGTGAGGACCATGGTGAGGATGACGACGACGGCGGCGGTGGTGGTGAGGACCATGGTGAGGATGGCGATGGTCGCGGCGCTGCTGATCGCCCGCGGGTCGTCAGCCCAGGGGGCCGTGGTGGACGCCGAGCTGAGACGCGCCGTGGTGGACGCTCACAACGAGCTGCGCGGGCAGGTGGATCCGCCGGCCGCGGACATGATGGCACTGGTGAGGCGGTTTGGTGAGCAGCGGTGAGGGCCCCGGTGATCGGTGCGGAGGGGTGGTGAGGAGTGGTGAAGCGTGGTGGTGAGGAGCGGTGGTGAGGGGGCGGTGAGGAGAGGTAGTAGGGAGTGCTGAAGGGGGATTGGTGAAGCGTGGTGGTGAGGCGGTGGTGAGGAGCGGTGAGGAGAGGTAGTAGGTGGATGTGGTGGTGGAGGTGGTTGTGGTGGGGGTGGTGGTGGTGGAGGTGGTGGTGGGGGTGGAGGTGGTGGTGGTAGTGGTGGAGGTGGTGGTGGTGGTGGTTGTGCTGGGGGTGGAGGTGGTGGAGGGGGTGGGGGTGGAGGTGGTGGTGGTAGTGGTGGAGGTGGTGGGGGTGGAGGTGGTGGTGGTGGTGGTGGAGGAGGTGGTGGTGGTGGTGGAGGTGGTGGTGGTGGTGGGGGTGGTAGTGGTGGTGGTGGAGGTGGTGGTGGAGGTGGTGGTGGGGGTGGAGGTGGTGGTGGTAGTGGTGGAGGTGGTGGAGGTGGTGGTGGTGGAGGTGGTGGTGGGGGTGGAGGTGGTGGTGGTGGTGGTGGTGGAGGTGGTGGTGGAGGTGGTGGTGGAGGTGGTGGAGGTGGTTGTGGTGGAGGTGGTGGTGGTGGTGGTGGTGGGGGTGGTGGGGGTGGTTGTGGTGGGGGTGGAGGTGGTGGTGGTGGAGGTGGTGGAGGTGGTGGTGGAGGTGGTGGAGGTGGTGGTGGTGGAGGTGGTGGTGGAGGTGGTGGTGGTGGAGGTGGTGGTGGTGGTGGTGCGTGCTTTTCTAGACCGTTAAGACTTGCAGAGCGCATTGCTTGCCAACGTATTGCGCTCGACCGCCTATAATTATTTGTACGGAGAAATTGAAGTTGTTCAGGTCCATTGCTGCGTTACAATAGGGGCAACAAAAACCCCCGTTTTTGTTCCTGCGTTTTGTCCCTTGCGATGGGACTTTGTAGGATGAACGTTGAGATTCATAAGGGGCACGGGGTGAGTTCAGTAATGTCCGAATTGGTCTGTAACAAGCTGGGGCACTGATAAGGGGTTCCAGGCTTTGAGAGCGAAACTTCCACATCCGTGCTGGTACCGAGTGCCCTGCCCCCCAACCCCCCAACCTCAACCCCCCCCCCACCCACCACCTATAGACGGTGCTGCCTGGGCCACGTGCAGGGAGAGAGGCTCGTTGGCAGCTGCCCACGTGGTGGTGCAGCAAAGTTTTTATTTGTGAACCCCCCCCCCCCCATGTCGCTACCCCCCCCCCCCCCTTGTCACTGCCCTCCCCCCCTCCTTGTCACTGACCTCCCCCCCCTCTTCCCACCCCTTACCCCCCTATCCACCACAACCACCAACACACCAACCCCACCACAACCACCAACACACCAACCCCACCACAACCACCAACACACCAACCCCACCACAACCACCAACACACCAACCCCACCACAACCACCAACCCCACCACAACCACCAACACACCAACCCCACCACAACCACCAACACACCCTAACCCCACCACAACCACCAACACACCAACCCCACCACAACCACCAACACACCAACCCCACCACAACCACCAACACACCAACCCCACCACAACCACCAACACACCAACACCACCACAACCACCAACACACCAACCCCACCACAACCACCAACACACCAACCCCACCACAACCACCAACCCACCAACCGACCACACCACAACACCACCACCCAACCCACCAACCAACCAACCAACCCACGCCACAACACCACCAACCAACACACCAACCGACCCCACCACAACACCACCAACCAACCAACCCACCAACCGACCCCCCATCCGCCACACCTTCACACAGCGCTGGAATCCGGAGCTGGCTTCGCAGGCGCTGTTGTACGCCCGCACCTGCGCCTGGGAGCACAGCGCGGCTGGGCTGGACAGCGTCGGAGAGAATCTCTACCTCGTGTCGTCCGTGTCGCTCAACGAGACAGCGGCGGTGCACGCCTGGTACGCGGAGCGCAGAGACTACTCGTTCGCGAACAATTTGTGCGCAGCGGGGAAGATGTGCGGCCACTACACGCAGGTAGTGGTCGCACCAGCACCACCACCAAGCCTACACACCCACAGCACTACCACCAAGCCTACACACCCACACCACCAATCCTACATACCCACACCACCACCAACCGTACACACCCACACCACCACCAACCCTACACACCCACACCACCAACCCTACAAACCCACACCACCACCACCAACCCTACACACCCACACCACCAACAACCCTACACACCCACACCACCACCAACCCTACATACCCACACCACCACCAACCCTACACACCCACTCCACCACCACCACCAACCCTACACACCCACACCACCACCACCCCTACACACCCACACCACCACCAACCCTACACACCCACACCATCACCAACCTCAACAACTCAACACACCCTACACCACCACTACCACCACACACCACCGCTCCCAAGCAACCCCACCAACCCTGCACACCAACTCCACACACCCACACCACCACCAACCCTACACACCCACACCACCACCAACCCTACACACCACCACCACCAACCGTACACACCACCACCACCAACCCTACACACCAAAACCACCACCACCAACCCTACACACCCACACCACCACCAACCCTACACACCCACACCACCACCATCAACCCTACACACCCACACCACCACCAACCCTACACACCCACACCACCACCAACCCTACATACCCACACCACCACCAACCCTACACACCCACACCACCACCACCACCAACCCTACACACCCACACCACCACCACCAACCCTACACACCCACACCACCACCAACAACCCTACACACCCACACCACCACCAACCCTACACATCCACACTACCAATCCTACACACCCACACCACCACCACCAACCCTACACACCCACACCACCACCACCACCCCTACATACCCACACCACCACCACCAACCCTACACACCCACACCACCACCAACCCTACACACCCACACCACCACCAACCCTACACATCCACACTACCAATCCTACACACCCACACCACAACCACCAACCCTACACACCCACACCACCACCCCTACATACCCACACCACCACCACCAACCCTACACACCCACACCACCACCAACCCTACACAACCACACCACCAACCCTACACACCCACACCACCACCACCAACCCTACACACCCACACCACCACCAACCCTACACACCCACACCACCAACCCTACACACCCACACCACCACCAACCCTACACACCCACACCACCACCACCACCAACCCTACATACCCACACCACCACCACCAACCCTACACACCCACACCACCACCAACCCTACACGCCCACACCACCACCACCACCAACCCTACACACCCACACAACCACCACCAACCCTACACACCCACACCACCAATCCTACATACCCACACCACCACCAACCGTACACACCACCACCAACCCTACACACTCACACCACCACCAACCCTACACACCCACACCACCAACCCTACAAACCCACACCACCACCACCAACCCTACACACGCACACCACCACCAACCGTACACACCCACACCACCACCACCGCTCTCATACAACCCCAAAGACAAAGACCCCCCATACAGCCTGAAGAGACTTGCGATACGAACCCGCTCACGTCCAACACCAGTGACGATTAATTGAACCAGGGTCCTGGGCCTCCTCTAGGTCGACTCAACCTCAAATAGGTACCTGGTGCGGTGTGTAAACATCGCCACTGGGGAGACAAAGGCGGCCGGGCGTGGTGTTGGCCACCCACCCCCTAGTGTGTTGTTCTGGCCTTAACATGTGCTACTCGCGAACAGCACTTGCTCCTAAACAGTGTGCAGGCTATACGGGGGATCTTTGTCTGTGTGTGTGTGTGTGCACAGCAGTGTAGCGGTTAACGCTACGCTGTGCTACGAACCCCAGTCACCCGGGTTCCATTCCCGTTCACGGCCAACATCGGTGATGATTTTCTGAACCGGTCCCGGGCCTCCGCTAGGTCTACTCAGCCTCAAATGAGTACCTGGTGCGATGCATAATCATCGCCACTGGGGAGACAAAGGCGGTCGGGCACGGTGCTGACCACCCACCCCCTCGTGTGCCGTGCCGGCCTTCATAGAGTGCTGCTCGCGAACGGCACTTGCCCCTACAGTCTGTTAAGGCTGCACGGGGGATCTCTGTCTTTGCCTTTGTTTTTTCGTCGGCCCCGTTACAGCTGGTGTGGGCCACCGCCGAGGAGGTGGGCTGTGGGTCCCACCTCTGCCCGACCGTGAAGAACCTGGATGTGAAGAATGCCCACGTGTTCGTGTGCAACTACCTGCCCAGGTGAGCGGCCAGCAGCGGCGGTCACTCAGTTTTCAGTACCATGTGTTAGGCATGACCCTGTGAGCCATGCGGCTCTTGACTCTGGTGCAACCGCGACAACAACAAAAAAACAAAAAGCACGGGCAAAAAAACGTCTTAAAGTGACTGCACGCAACGGAAAAATCCTGGAGAAAAAAACCCAGCAAAAGTCTTCCAGATAAAGCGCCGCGTTTCAAACGCTGTGTGCAGAAAAAAAAATCCCAGTGGGATGCAAGTGTATGTTGAGACGGAGTCGTGGTAGGAAGCAACACGTTTAGTTGATATCTTTTAACAACACTCACTAGGACTTAACACGAAGGGGTAATGGCCTCCTTCTACCCACAACCTGTGGAGGTACAACAGCCTCCGGGCTATCTTACCCTAACCACTGTCCTGACTGCTACTACTCTAGCCCTCCGACTGGCTGGACCTAGGGGAGGCTGACCCACCGCTGGCACCGGTGGGTCCCTGACCACTGGCCCGTCCAGACCCGGTCCTCAGAAGGACGTCGGGCTGAGGGAACCTCAGGCTCCTAGCCTCTCGACCTCTGGCACCACACCGAGCCCCGGTCCTCAGAAGGACGTCGGGGCTTGGGGTCCAGGGTCTCGTCTCCAGGTGGCTCCTCGGCTTGGGCTTGACGCGAACTGAGCTCTGCTCTCAGGAGCCCGCCTTTTATACGATTCCCCACCGAGGGGCGGGGTTCTGAGGGATCACAGATCCCCCACAGCCCCCTCCCCTCAGGAGGGGTTCTGGCCACAGGTAGCCCAAACGACCTGTGTTTGTTTATCCGCTTTCTGCCCGAGGGGCAGGGTTCTACGGGGTCACACACACACACTCACAACACACACACTCACAACACACACACTCACAACACACACACTCACAACACACACACTCACAACACACACACTCACAACACACACACTCACAACACACACACACTCACAACACACACACTCACAACACACACACACTCAAAACACACACACACTCACAACACACACACTCACAACACACACACTCACAACACACACACTCACAACACACACACTCACAACACACACACTCACAACACACACACTCACAACACACACACTCACAACACACACACTCACAACACACACACACTCACATCACACACACTCACAACACACACACTCACAACACACACACTCACAACACACACACTCACAACACACACACTCACAACACACACTCACAACACACACACTCACAACACACACTCACAACACACACACTCACAACACACACACACTCCACAGCCTCCACCCGTCAGGCGGGGTCCTGGTCAGGGTTACCAATGCCCCTGCTCTGATAGGTGCTGTTTAGCGTGCGCGTGCTACAGAGTGACCAACCACACACACGAGTCAAAACAATAACAACGGTAAGACGATATAGGTTCAAGTTGCCAGGCCAACTCTGTACTACAACAAACAAACACGGCTAAACCAAAACGTTTTCGAAATCACCAAAATAAAGCTATGAAAACAACGTAACAGTGATCGTAGGAACTGTGATTCAAATTTAACAATAAACGATACACGTGACACGTACGACCAAACTTTGCAGCCACTCGACACTCACGACCCTTGATCTTCGCGCGGCTGCCTCCGTCGATTCCTTACGATTTTGACACCCGGTGGGGGTAGCAGTCGGAGGAGGAGGAGGGGTGCTTTCGCGATCAATGTTGTCCCACAATCTATTTAAGACCGAAATACAAATGTGGCCCGTCGCCTGGTGATGCTGGTCGTGACGACTGGCGAAACGTGACGGGTAGTCGAATTTTGAATGTTGCCGTGGGTTTTACTCTCCAACACGCAAACCGGTGGAGTGCCGTTACTCGTAACGGATTAGGCCACGTTTTGTTTACGTGACAAGCATTACTAATTGGCTGTGTGTCGGTTGGTGGCGGTTTTAACGACAAATCTGTTTACGCGATCTAACCCCAAAAAAAACTCTATCATGGTTGATATCTACACCCCTCCCTCGTGTGTTCAAGTTTCTCAATAAATAAAAAAAATATGGAATGCAACCCGCAATTCTTTTTGCCGTGCTACAAAAATGCCAGTTTTTTTTTTAAATGTCACTGCCCCCTTTGTATGTTTGTCCGGCATGTTGAACATCTTTCGCACCATGCCTGGTCGGCCGTTGCGGATGGGAGGTGCGGTTAGTTCACCTCAGTGGCTGCTACGCATAACGTTTTGTCATTTTGGATCACTCGCCAGGTTTCAATTGTATCTACAGTAACAGGGGCTCCTCTACTTATGAATGGACGAGCAAAGTTCCAGAGGTCTGTTCGTAAGTCGATTTAATCTCAGGCCCATATATCAGACCCTGTTTCAATGGCTTTCTCGCTCTCACCTGAAGACGGTCGCTTGTGTTGCGATCGAAACGTCGTGATCTATAAATTTTCTATCGAGGTGACTTTGCCGAAAGAACAGAATAGTATGAGTATCGATTTACTCCTCCTGTCGATTCCAAACAAGTTGTACGGCGAGTACACTAAACACGGTGAATGGCTCTAAAAGTTGTAGATGCCGCTGGTTCTTCGTGTTCTGCAGATGTAGATGCCACTGGTTCTTCGTGTTCTGCAGATGTAGATGCCACTGGTTCTTCATGTTCTGCAGATGTAGATGCCACTGGTTCTTCGTGTTCTGCAGATGTAGATGCCGCTGGTTATTCATGATCTACAGATGTAGATGCCACTGGTTCCATACTCTTTGGTTCTATTGGGTAAAGTCACGTAGGTGAAAATAAAATAACCAAAAATCACGACGTTTCGGCCACAACACAAGGACAGCGCTGTCCTCCAGACAGTCTCGTCCCTTCACCTGATGAAGGCCGCTTGTGTTGTGGCCGAAACGTCGTGATTTTTTGTTATTTTATTTTCACCTACGTGACTTTACCCAATAGAACCAAAGAGTATGGATCCTAGCAGTCACGAAAGCTTTAAATCTAGAAATGCCACTGGTTCTTCATGTTCTACAGATGTATATGCCACTGATTCTTCATGTTCTGCAGATGTAGATGGCATTGGTTCTTCATTTTCCACAGATGTAGAGACTACTGGTTCTTCTTGTTCTGCAGATGTAGATGGCACTGGTTCTTCATGTTCTGCAGATGTAGATGCCACTGGTTCTTCATGTTCTGCAGATGTACAGACCACTGGTTCTTCATGATCTGCAGATGTAAACGCCACTGGTTCTTCACGTTCTACAGATGTATATGCCACAGTTTCTTCATGTTCTGTAGATATAGATTCCACTGGTTCTTCTTGTTCTGCAGATGTAGATGCCACTGGTTCCTCACGTTTTACAGACGTAGATGCCACTGGTTCTTCATGTTCTGCAAATGTAGATGCCATTGCTTCTTCAATTTCTGAAGATGTAGATGACACTGGTTCTTCAATTTCTGCAGATGTAGATGCCACTGGTTCTTCAATTTCTGCAAATGTAGATGCCACTGGTTCTTCAATTTCTGCAGATGTAGATGCCACTGGTTCTTCACGTTCTGCAGATGTAGATGCCACTGGTTCTTCACATTCTGCAGTGTCGGTACTGCTCATCCTTCCGATACGGTGTTAGGAAGCCACTGGTAGCTAAGCGCTTTTAAGTAAGTATCTCTATTGATAAGCTCATTTCTTTAGAATAGTTTTCTGTGTGTGTTTAGTTTGTTCTCCTTCCCCCCCCCCCCAGCACCTCCGATTAGCACGGTCGTCTACGCACGATGCGAAAGAAGTTCAACTTACATACATCTGGTTTGAAAAACAAACATAGGTTTTACTCTTTCTGGCAATAAAGCAGGTGTTGTGTTAAGATCTTCCAACACCAAAACAGATGATTCCCTTTGCAAGGAATCAAGTTTTACACAAACACAGCAGCGGGTATACAGCAGATGACACACACACACATTCTGACTTAATGATGCACAAACACATTCCTGCGGAGGGAGCTGGTAGGAACGTTGGGTTGCTCGGTCAATGGCCAGGGTCAACGGCACCACCACGTGGTGTATTCAGCACAATATGCCCGACTGTGAGGGCGGGCACGAGCCGGCGTGAGTAGGTTAAACGTTGAGTTTTATAAGGGTACCACGGGGTGACCAGCCCCTCCACACCCAGCCCCACCCCTCCCACCCCCACCTAGCCCCACCCTCCCCACCCAGCCCCTCCCCACCCATTTTTGGATGCACGACGGACGGACAGACACAACAGTAATTCCCTGTGGGCTGCTGGTTTAGTAACCAGGAGGTTCCTACACAGTATAGGGGTCGGTTTTATACCCTTGCTGCCAATAAAATAGGAGTAGTGTTAAGTTGTTGAAACAGCAAATAGTGTAGATACCTTTTGCAAGGAATCACGTTACCTCATTAACCACACACAGTACTACTTGTGATGGACATGCAAACATGCCCTGATGATATATGCATTGTCTTGGAAACGGATTGGCCTACTACAGAGAGAGCAGCCTTCTTTAATGATGATTTATCCCATGATATACATCTGGTTTAATTATTGATGAGTATTCTTCTCCGATTGTTAATTTGAAACGTGAATAAAATGCCCATGCGTTTGTTCCATATGACCCTCCCCCCCCTCCCTTAATGTAAAGTCTCTCTCCTTACCAGGTTAACGCGTTCGATAAATATAGTTTATTATTATTCTTCTTCTCTTGATTTAAACCAACACGTGGCAGAGATACCCACCCCCCCCCGCCCCGTCAACTCCTCAATAGAAATGGGACCGCTTAATCGTTCCTGCTTCTGCCGGTCAAGGATGCACCCACCAACCCCCCCCACCAACCCCCCCACCAACCCCCCCACCAACCAACCCCCACCAACCCCCCCCCACCAACCCCCACCAACCCCCCCCACCAACCCCCACCAACCCCCCCACCAACCCCCCCCCACCAACTCCCCCCACCAACCCCCACACCAACCCCCCCCCACCAACTCCCCCCACCAACCCCCACCAACCCCCTCCACCAACCCCCCCCAATCCCCACTAACCCCCCCCACTAACCCCCCCCCACTAACCCCCCCCACCAACCCCCCCCACCAACCCCCCCCAATCCCCACTAACCCCCCCCACTAACCCCCCCAACCAACCCCCCCCACCAACCCCCCCCACCAACCCCCCCCCCCCACCCGCCTAGGGGCTATCCGTGCGAGCCTCGCGAGTCTCAGCACGGCCTACAGACGCCTGCCCCCCCCCGCCCCCCCTCGCCGGTGGCAGCAGTCAAGCGATGTGATCACAGCACAGTGAGAGGGTCTCGATGGTTTTCTTTGTGGGGGGGGGCGTGCGGCTCTGAGATTCCGTGCGGTACGTGGGGGGGGGGGGGGTGGGTGTCGTTCTTCCTTGACTCGCCCCCCCCTTGTCCCTGCCCCCCCCTTGTCCCTGCCCCCCCCCTTGTCCCTGCCCCCCCCTTGTCCCTGCCCCCCCCCTTGTCCCTGCCCCCCCTTCCCCCCACCAACCCCGCCGCTTCCCAGCGGAAACTTCGAGGACGAGCGGCCGTACCGCGTGGGGACGCCCTGCAGCAAATGCAGCGGGAAGTGCCACAACAAAATCTGCTGTGAGTGGTGGGGGGGGGATTGTTGTTGTTGTTGTTTACTACAGCAGTCAGTCATAGTGACGTCATAGCGACACTCAGTCACAGTGACGTCATAGCGACACTCAGTCATAGCGACACTCAGTCATAGTGACGTCATAGTGACACTCAGTCATAGCGACACTCAGTCATAGCGACACTCAGTCATAGTGACGTCATAGGGACACTCAGTCATAGTGACGTCATAGTTACACTCAGTCATAGCGACACTCAGTCATAGCGACACTCAGTCATAGTGACGTCATAGTGACATTCAGTCATAGTGACGTCATAGTGACACTCAGTCATAGCGACACTCAGTCATAGCGACACTCAGTCATAGTGACGTCATAGTGACACTCAGTTATAGTGACGTCATAGTGACACTCAGTCATAGGGACACTCAGTCATAGCGATACTCAGTCATAGCGACACTCAGTCATAGTGACGTCATAGTGACACTCAGTCATAGCGACACTCAGTCATAGCGACACTCAGTCATAGTGACGTCATAGTGACACTCACTTATAGTGACGTCATAGTGACACTCAGTCATAGGGACACTCAGTCATAGCGACACTCAGTCATAGTAACACTCAGTCATAGTGACGTCATAGCGACACTCAGTCATAGTGACACTCAGTCATAGTGACACTCAGTCATAGCAACACTCAGTCATAGTGACAATCAGCCATAGTGACGTCATAGCGACAGCCATAGTGACGTCATAGCGACAGTTATAGTGACGTCATAGTGACACTCAGTCATAGTGACACTCAGTCATAGTGACGTCATAGTGACACTCAGTCATAGTGGTGGTGGATCATGGTGGTGGAGCGTGGTGGTGGTGGTGCGTGGTGGTGCGTGGTGGTGGTGGTGGTGGTAATGGAGCATGGTGGTGGTGGCTGGTGGTGGTGCGTGGTGGTGGTGGTGGTGGAGCGTGGTGGTGGATCGTGGTGGTGATGGTGGAGCGTGGTGGTGGAGCGTGGTGGTGGAGCGTGGTGGTGGTGCGTGGTGGTGGTGGTGCTGTTCTTGAGAATCCGTGCTCTTTCTACCCCAGTTCGTGCGGAGGGAAAATCGAGCATCCCCGGGGTCGCCCCAGACCCCCCCGGGGGAGCCCCAGACCCCCCCGGGGGAGCCCCAGACCCCACCAGGGTCGCCCCAGACCCCCGCGGTGGGGTCCGAGACCCCCCCGGGGGGGCTCCAGACCCCCCCGGAGGCAACGCTGCCACCCGGGGCCTCGTGCAGCTGGGGACTCTGGGCCTGGGCCTCCTCCTGGCGATGAACCTGCCCGTCGCCTAGCAACCGTCTCCTGCAGCCTGGCAACCGCTGCGGAGCACCAAGAAGCCGCCGCCGCCGCCGCCGCCGCCGCCGCCGCTAATGTCACTGTAATGGGTTCAGCTGAGTCGCAGACGTAGACTTGGAGTCAGCACATTTATTCAGTTCCAACACACGGGGTAACTTTCCCCTTAACAGAATAACGACCTATGGTGGTGACCACCAGGCTAGCTACACTAGTAACTACGCTAGTTACCACGTGACTGGTGTAGTTCGCTGGGTGGTGACCACCAGGATAACTACACTAGTTACCACGTGACTGGTGTTGTTAGCCGGGTGATGACCACCAGGCTAGCCACACTAGTTACCACGTGACTAGTGTAGCTAGCCAGGTGGTGACCACCAGGCTAGCTACACTAGTTACCACGTGACTGGTGTTGTTAGCTGGGTGGTGACCACCAGGATAGCTACACTAGTTACCACGTGATTGGTGTTGTTAACCAGGTGATGACCACCAGGCTAGCCACACTAGTTACCACGTGACTGGTGTAGTTAACCGGGTGGTGACCAACACGTTAACTACACTAGTTACCACGTGACTGGTGTAGTTAGCCTGGTGGTGACCACCAGGCTAGCTACACTAGTTACCACGTGACTGGTGTAGTTAACCGGGTGGTGACCAACACGTTAACTACACTAGTTACCACGTGACTGGTGTAGCTAGCCAGGTGGTGACCACCAGGCTAGCTATACTAGTTACCACGTGACTGGTGTTGTTAGCCAGGTGATGACCACCAGGCTAGCTACACTAGTTACCACGTGACTGGTATAGTTAGCTGGGTGGTGACCACCAGGCTAGCTACACTAGTTACCACGTGACTAGTGTAGCTAGCCAGGTGGTGACCACCAGGCTAGCTACACTAGTTACCACGTGACTGGTATAGTTAGCTGGGTGGTGACCACCAGGCTAGCTACACTAGTTACCACGTGACTGGTGTAGTTAGCTGGGTGGTGACCACCAGGATAACTACTCTAGTTACCACGTGACTGGTGTAATTAGCCAGGTGGTGACCACCAGGCTAGCTACACTAGTTACCACGTGACTGGTGTAGTTAACCTGGTGGTGACCACCAGGCTAGCTACACTAGTTACCACGTGACTAGTGTAGCTAGCCAGGTGGTGACCACCAGGCTAGCTACACTAGTTACCACGTGACTGGTGTAGCTAGCCAGGTGGTGACCACCAGGCTAGCTATACTAGTTACCACGTGACTGGTGTTGTTAGCTGGGTGGTGACCACCAGGATAACTACTCTAGTTACCACGTGACTGGTGTAATTAGCCAGGTGGTGACCACCAGGCTAGCTACACTAGTTACCACGTGACTGGTGTAGTTAACTTGGTGGTGACCACCAGGCTAACCACACTAGTTACCACGTGACTGGTGTAGTTCACCAGGTGGTGACCACCAGGCTAGCTACACTAGTTACCACGTGACTGGTGTAGCTAGCCAGGTGGTGACCACCAGGCTAGCTATACTAGTTACCACGTGACTGGTGTTGTTAGCCGGGTGGTGACCACCAGGCTAGCTACACTAGTTACCACGTGACTGGTGTTGTTAGCCGGGTGGTGACCACCAGGCTAGCTACACTAGTTACCACGTGACTGGTGTAGTTAGCCTGGTGGTGACCACCAGGCTAACTACACTACTTACTACACTAGCTACTACACTAGTTACTACACTACTTACTACATTAGTTACTGCACTAGTCACCAGGTGACTGCTACTACGGACCGGGACCAACGGCTTCGGCCCAGGCCCACGTGTTGGAGACTTGTTGAACGGAGAACGCAGACGAAGGGTTTCTCCCAGGATGAACAACAACAACAACAACCCCGGTCCCTCTAGGGACCCGGCAGCGTGACCAGGTTCCGCTCTTGGCCACGTCCACCTTCCAGAATCCTCGGGAAGCATCTGGGTCCCAATCACGTGACCACCCCTAGCCCCCCGTCTAAGGGCCCCCTTTGTAGACTTAACCGGTCACGTGTCCAGAGTGCCATGGCCTCGAGTAACCTCATCCTTCTGCCGGCAACCCGCACAACCCTGTCCTGTAGGGGTCGGCACTGCACGCCAAGCGTGGTGCGATCTAACGCTATTATTCAGCGCTCACCGGGCCCCTCCTATGGCCGGTACTACACCTACACCACTGTGGTATCCGCGATGTCGTTACACCACACGCCTTGCCTCGCAAGGGCCGGGTACTACACCCAGCATGTTGACATCCGGCAATGTCACCACATCACCACCGAAAACCACCACCACCACTAAAATCACCACCATCACCAAAATCACACGACCACCACTAAAATCGTCACCACCAAAACCACCACTAGAATCAGCACCACCAAAACCACACGACCACCACCAAAATCGCAGCTACCACAAAAAATCCGCACCACCACGACCAATTCATTCAACGCCACTAAAAACCACCACCGCCGCCACCACCACCATTAAATCAACACCATAACCACCACCACCACCACAATCACAACCACCACTAAAGCCACTACCACGAAACCCACCACTAAAATCGAAGATACCACGTAAAAAGAGCCACACAACCGATGAACTGACCACCACTAAAACCGCCAAGGCTAAACCCACCACCACCAAAACCACCACTTAAACCACTACCACCGTCACCACAACTGCTTGAAACATCCCCAATTACCCTCAACCACACAATCGCCTTCTCCACCCCGTCTACTCACCACCACTCACCCAAACACACCACCTGTCCACTCACCACCACTCACCCAAACACATTCCGTCCACTCACCACCCGCTCACCCAAGCCAACCTGCACTCAGTCCACTCAAGACCCGCTCACCCAAGCCAGCCTGCACACAGCCACACTCACCACCCACTCACCCAAGCCAGCCTGCACTCAGCCCACTCACCACCCGCTCACCCAAGCCAGCCTGCACTCAGCCCACTCACCACCCACTCACCCAAGCCAGCCTGCACCCAGTCCACTCACCACCCGCTCACCCAAGCCAGCCAGCACCCAGCTCACTCACCACCCGCTCAACCAAGCCAGCCTGCACCCAGCCCACTCACCCAAGCCAGCCTGCACCCAGCCCACTCACCACCCGCTCACCCAAGCCAGCCTGCACCCAGCTCACTCACCACCCGCTCACCCAAGCCAGCCTGCACCCAGCCCACTCACCCAAGCCAGCCTGCACCCAGCCCACTCACCACCCGCTCACCCAAGCCAGCCTGCACACAGCCCACTCACCACCCGCTCACCCAAGACAGCCTGCACCCAGCCCACTCACCCAAGCGCCTTCGGCCTCCGGGTGACCCCAAGATGTTTCCCGTGTAAGCCTACCAGGGCTACGCGCCGCTCGTCGACGGCGTGCAGCCGCCTCTGCGTGTCCGTGGACATTTTCTTAGATGCGTCTTCAGAACCCGTTTTTATGCGCTTACCTAATGCATATGTTCATTCAGTAAATGGCTTACGATATCGTTACTTCTCGTGACGCCTCGTGTCCGCTGCTGCGTCCCGTACAGCGCTTCCACATCGCCCGCGAAAATCCGCTCCGCACACGGAATAATAATTATTATTATAATGATTAATAACTCAATAGTTTACCGCACGTGAGTAGCGTTAGCAGCGGTGAAGTTGTTAAGACGCACTCTGCCATGGAGATCGACGATGTCGTCCATCCGCACCCCGCGCCAGAGTCCCATTGACCCCATGCAGAGCCCCATTACCCCCAGGGCAGAGTCCCATTACCCCTAGACAGAGCCCCATTACCCCTAGACAGAAACCCATTACCCCCAGACAGAGTCCCATTACCCCCAGACAGAGTCCCATTACCCCTAGACAGAGTCCCATTACCCCAGACAGAGTCCCATTACCCCCAGGGCAGAGTCCCATTACCCCTAGACATAGTCCCATTACCCCCAGGGCAGAGTCCCATTACCCCCAGGGCAGAGTCCCATTACCCCTAGACATAGTCCCATTACCCCAAGGCAGAGTCCCATTACCCCTAGGCAGAGTCCCATTACCCCCAGACAGTCCCATTACCACCAGACAGAGTCCCATTACCACCAGACAGAGTCCCATTACCCCTAGGCAGAGTCCCATTACCCCTAGACAGAGTCCCATTACCCCTAGACAAAGTCCCATTACCCCTAGACAGAGTCCCATTACCCCTAGACAAAGTCCCATTACCCCTAGACAAAGTCCCATTACCCCTAGACAAAGTCCCATTACCCCTAGACAAAGTCCCATTACCCCTAGACAGAGTCCCATTACCCCTAGACAGAGTCCCATTACCCCTAGACAGAGTCCCATTACCCCTAGACAGAGTCCCATTACCCCTAGACAGAGTCCCATTACCCCTAGACAGAGTCCCATTACCCCTAGACAGAGTCCCATTACCCCCAGGCAAAGTCCCATTACCCCCAGGCAAAGTCCCATTACCCCCAGGCAAAGTCCCATTACCCCTAGGCAGAGTCCCATTACCCCCAGTCAGAGCCCCATTACCCCCAGGCAAAGTCAGATTACTCCCTCGGCGCGTCTCCCCCTCTCGTCATGAGAACGTGGACACCCCCCCCCCCCCTCCTCTACCGCCTCTCCCCCCACCGCCAGTGTGGCTCAGAACGACCGTGAATGACGCGCGCGAGAGACAGACAGAGAGAGAGAGAGGTGGCTGGGGGGGGCGACACTCGTTAGCCACCGATGAATTTCGCGTCGAACGGGTGGGACTCTACCCTATCGGTGGTGCCTCTTGAGTAGCGGTCGTCTGTCGTGGCTCCTCCTGACGTGAGGTGCACGCGTAAGCCTCCGGAGGTGGAGAGACGTGGCCAGGCTTTTTGTTCTTTTTGTTTTAAGGCAAATAATCGGAAGAAGAAAAAAAAACGCAAATTAAGCCACGGGGCAAGCCCAAGCAACCACTTGCTTTATACTCGTGGAAAATGAATTATTTATTTTATTTTATACCGACGTGACTTTACCGACAGAGCCACAGAGTATGGATTATTTAAGTCACGAAAGCTTCAAATGAAGATTGAACCACTTACTTTATTTCATCAAACCCCATATGTATGTTTATTAACTTGAAATTGTTTAATGATTGAGATCCAGGCGGGTGTCAAAACTGCATTAAAGGTTAAGAACCGCTGGTATATAGAGTGTGTAGTCTATAGTGTAGTCTATAGTGTAGTCTATAGTGTAGTCTATAGTGTAGTCTATAGTGTAGTTTATAGTCTATAGTGTAGTCTATAGTGTAGTCTATAGTGTATAGAGTAGTCTATATTGTATAGTGTAGTCTATAGTGTATAGTGCAGTCTATAGTGTAGTCTATAGAGTGTGTGTAGTTTATCGTGTAGTGTATAGTGTATAATGTAGTGTTTAGAGTGTGTATAGTCTATAGTGTATAGTGTAGTCTATAGTGTATAGTGTAATATATAGTGTAGTATATAGTGTAGTCTATAGCGTAGTGTATAGTGTAGTGTATAGTGTAGTGTATAGTGTAGTGTATATTGTAGTGTATAGTGCAGTGTATAGTGTAGTGTATATTGTAGTGTATAGTGTAGTGTATAGTGTAGTCTGTAGTGGTGTATAGTGTAGTATATAGTGTTGTGTATAGTGTAGTGTATAGTGTAGTGTATAGTGTAGTCTATAGTGTAGTGTATATTGTAGTCTGTAGTGTAGTGTATAGTGTAGTCTATAGTAGTGCATAGTAGTGTATAGTGTAGTGTAGAGTGTAGTGTAGAGTGTAGTGTAGAGTAGTGTAGTCTATAGTGTAATGTATAGTGTAGTCTATAGTAGTGTAGAGTGTAGTGTAGAGTGTAGTGTAGAGTAGTGTAGTCTATAGTGTAATGTATAGTGTAGTCTATAGTAGTGTATAGTAGTGTATAGTGTAGTGTAGAGTGTAGTGTATAGTATTGTAGTCTATAGTGTAGTGTATAGTGTAGTGTATAGTGTAGAACCTGGGGTGCCCTTCCTGGGTGTGGATGCGAGGCTTGGTCAGGTTTTTCTTCAGCAGGCGCAATCATCGTAAACACAAATCAAATCACGGGGCAACGTGACTTCAAGTCCACAACACGCTTTGTATCGGCAACACCCGACGATGATGCCTTCATTGGAGAACCACAATGTGGTGAGGCGAGGCTGCAGCAGAAGGCTAAAGACTTTATACAGGTCCCGCACACGAACCGGTATTAACCGGTATTAATTCGGTGCGGTTACCGGTTACGCAGGAGCAGTTTTATTGCGCCGCGGGTCACAGACCAGCAGTGGATCCGTGCCACAGCTCCCGTCACGCACTCGAACAGCCGTGGTCGTTTACGTGCACAGAGCCTGGCACCAGCGCCGTGGTGGCCGTCACCGCCACTCGAGTGGCGAATGGCGGTGGTGGTTGTTGTTGTTGACGGCGGCTGATGTGGATGCCCACGATTCGATAAAGACCACGAAGTCATAAAACAACAACAATGACAACCACCACCACTAATGGGGTCTCTTCCCGCACCACCCTGTAGCCTGTAACCGACTGTGGGGAGTGGGTGAGCGAACAGCAGCACGTGTCACCCCGTACCGTGTCACCCTAACCGTGTCACCCCATACCGTGTCACCCCGTACCGTGTCACCCTAACCGTGTCACCCCAAACCGTGTCACCCCATACCGTGTCACCCCAAACCGTGTCACCCCAAACCGTGTCACCCCAAACCGTGTCACCCCGTACCGTGTCACCCCGTACCGTGTCACCCCATACCGTGTCACCCCGTACCGTGTCACCCCAAACCGTGTCACCCCAAACCGTGTCACCCTATACCGTGTCACCCCGTACCGTGTCACCCCAAACCGTGTCACCTCATACCGTGTCAAGCCATACCGTGTCAAGCCATACCGTGTCACCCCATACCGTGTCACCCTAACCGTGTCACCCCGTACCGTGTCACCCTATACCGTGTCAAGCCGTATTCTTGTACAAGGACATTTTATTGTTCAGGTCCATTACGAGGTACAGCCGTTTCAACACAAGCAAAAAAAACATTTGTGTCTATTTGTTTGTGTTTCTGCCTTGAGATGGGGACTTTGTAGGATCTACTTTGAAATTTGAGAAGGGCACGGGGTGACCAATAAAGCCTCAATGTGAATGGAATAAGGCAGGGCAGTGATAAGGGGTTGACAAGGTATGTAGTGGCGAGTGTAGTGGCGAGTGTAGCAGTGGTAATGTTCTATGTGTGCGAGTTTCTCCCTCGTGATGCGACTTTGTAGGACGAACGTTAAGACGCACAGGGGGCACGGGGTCACCAATAAGGTCTAGAATTGGTCTGTACCAAGGTAGGGCACTGATAAGGGGGTTGACGGGGCTTGCGTGCACTGCAGCTTGTAACAGACTGTTGGGGCAAGTGCTGTTCTAGCAAGCAGCAGCAGCAGCACCTTGTGAAGGGTGGCCAGCACCACGCCCGGCCGCCTTTGTCTCCAAAGTGGAGACGTTCACTCCACTCACGAGGCCTAGTCGACCCCCCCTACTCCCTAAGGAGGGGGGGGGAAGGAAGGAAGGAGGTGCCCCAGGACCGGTTCGGATGTCATCATCGCCTGGAATCGGTGGCTGTGGTGCCGCGGATCCACACATCGGGTGCGCCGGGGTTTGTAGCTCAGCAGCGCTAACCACCACCACCACCACCACAACCACCACCACAACCACAACCACCACCACAGCCGCCGCCACCACCGCCGCCGCCGAGGTCCACCAACCACAGCCATCGTCACTGGACTGCTCCTGCGTTCAAATTCACAGCCTCACAGCCGTCAACGGGACCCACAGCGGTGGTGGGTGGAGCTTGGTGGGTGGGTGGAGCTTGGTGGGTGGGTGGAGCTTGGTGGGTGGGTGGAGCTTGGTGGGCGGGTGGAGCTTGGTGGGTGGGTGGAGCTTGGTGGGTGGGTGGGATTTGGTTCAAAGACCTAGGAGGAGGAGAAGGAGGAGCAGGGGGGTAAGGGAGGGGGGGCCCTAGAGGACCCATGGTCAAGAGGCTCTAAGGGACCCTCGATCCGGGGGGGGGGGGGGCGGGGGGGTCCGGACACCCATGGGTTCATGGGTCGAGGTGGTGGGGGTGGGGGGGTGAGTGAGCAGCGATAGTGCGGGGAGACTCCCCGCGCGTTCGGCTGGCGGCAGCAGCAGCAGCAGCTGCTGTTGTTGTCGTTGTTGGTCCGTAACCCAGGAGGTGGCTACCGATGCCGAGTCTCCGCGTGGCTGAAACAACCTCCATCGGCGCATAGACCCGGGGGGCACCGGTGTCGATGACCGACCTGGTGCCGACCAAGCAAGGTGTACGTGCGTGCGTGTGTGTATGTGTGTGTGTGCGTGTGTGTGATGTGTGTGTGTATGTGTGTGTGTGTGCGTGCGTGTGTGTATGTGTGTGTGTGCGTGTGTGTGCGTGTGCGTGTATGTGCGTGTGCGTGTATGTGTGTGTGCGCGTATGTGTGTGTGTGCGTGTGCGTATGTGTGTGTGCGTGTGCGCGTGTGCGTGTGTGCGTGTGCGTATGTGTGTGCGTGTGCGTGCGTGTGTATGTGTGTGTGTGTATGTGTGTGTGTATGTGTGTGCGTGTGTGAGCGTGTGTGTGTGCATGTGCATGCGTGCGTGTATGTGCGTGTGTGCATGTGTGTGTGCATGCGTGCGTATGTGCATGTGTATGTGCATGTGTGTGCGTGTGTGTATGTGTGTGTATGCGTGTGTGTGTGCGTGTGTGTATGCGTGTCCGTGTGTGCACGCGCGGGGATTTGGTCCGCAGGACCGGGAAAACTAAAAAAAAGATGCGCCGAGCACCATTTGAAACTGGGCCCTCACCCTCGTGAGTTGGCCAAGCGCGGAAATAATGTTTATAATAATATTATGTTAACACGATTATAATACTACCACCACGACCGCTGCTACAGGACGTGAGATCAAACCTGGTGGCGGTACCAGCCAGCCCCCCCCCCCCCGCCCCCCCCCCGCCCCCCGCTAAGTCTGCGGCTGTCTCGTGAGCTTGCGCCTCTCCTCCGTCATTCTCAACTTGCTCCGAGAGTGAACGGGGTAGCAAAAAAAACTCATGACCCGCGTGGGGGGGGGGCATGGGGGGGGGGGGGGGGTCAAGGATCAGGAGAACGTATTCCCCCGATCGCCGGCGAGGGTCGGCGGGGGTCGTGCGGCCCCCCTCACGCGGCGGGGGTGTCCCCCTGCCCCCTCCGCCCCCCGTGGTGGGGGCGGGGGGGCCAGGCGGCGCGCGGTGCGGTTGGCCTCCCGGTGGAGCTCGAGGCGCGGCCGCAGGAGGCGCCGGAGGAGCAGCGACGTGGCGGCGAGCAGAGCCACCACGGAGAGCAGCGATGCGACGGCCACCACCACCACCACGGGGCCCGCCCACGGCCTGGCACCTAGCACCACCACCACCACAACAATTACAGCCACAACTACTACAACGTGCCACCTAGCACAACCACAACAACAATTACAACCACAACCACAGCGTGCCACCCAGCACAACAACTACCACAACCACAACGTGCCACCTAGCACAACCACAACAACGACCAAAACCACAGCGTGCCACCTAGCACCACCACCACAACAATTACAGCCACAACTACTACAACGTGCCACCTAGCACAACCACAACAACAATTACAACCACAACCACAGCGTGCCACCCAGCACAACAACGACCACAACTACAACGTGCCACCTAGCACAACCACAACAATTACAACCACAACGTGCCACCCAGCACAACCACAACAACGACCACAACCACAGCGTGCCACCTAGCACAACCACAACAACAATTACAACCACAGCGTGCCACCTAGCACAACCACGACCACAACCACAGCGTGCCACCTAGCACAACCAAAACTACAGCGTCCCGCCTACAACCACCACAACAGAATGCTGCCTACAACCACAATCACCACCAACAACCACCACAACTACAGCGTGCCACCTAGCACAACAACAGTTACAACAACCACAACTACGTCGTGCCACCTAGCACAACCACCAAAGGGCCCTCCCCCTCTTAGGCCTGGTGGTGGTGGTGGTGGTGGAGGAGCGGTGGTGCAGCGGTTAGCGCACTACGCTACGAACCCGGCGACCCGAGTTCAATTCCCGCTCACGGCCAACACCGGTGACGATTTTCTGAACCGGTCCTGGGCCTCCCGCTAGGTCGACTCGGCCTCAACCGAGTGCCTGGTGCGGTGCGTCAACATCGCCACTGGGGAGACAAAGGCGGTCGGGCGTGGTGCTGGCCACCCACCCCCCCTCGTGTGCCGTGCCGGCCTTCATAGGTGCTGCTCGCTAACGGCGCTTGCCCCTACAGTCTGTTACAGGCTACACGGGGGATCTTCGTCTTTGGTGGTGGGGGTCGTGGAAGGGGGTGGTTGTTGGGAGGGGTAACAGTAGGGGCGAGGTGGTTTTAGGACGACAAGAATCCATCTGTGCGGCGTGCCAGGGGGTAAAATCTTGATTTGAAGCTTTCGTGACTGCAGGAATCCACACTCTTTGGTCCTTTTGGCAAAGTCACGTGGGTAGAAAAATAAAATAACTGGCGACGTTTTGGGCGCAACACCACAAGCGGTCCGTCCTCGGGCGGAAAAAAAATAATAATCCAGCAGTGGAAACTGCCGAACCAGGAAGAACACGAAACGTCGTGATATATTATTTTATTTTATTTTTCTTCCTACGTGACTTTACCGAATAGAACCAAAGAGTATACTACTCTACTACTCTTTGGTTCTATTCGGTAAAGTCACGTAGGTGTAAAAATGAAATGACAAAAATCACGACGTTTCGGCCACAACACAAGTGGCCTTCATCAGGTGAAGGGACCGGACTGTCCAGAGGACAGCGCTGGAGTGAAGACAGCCAAGCCCCCAGGTCACGTCCTTTAAGCTGTGTGGGAGGAAACAAAAAACGCCTTGACAAAGGAATTAGCATAACAATGATGTAGCATAACAATGATGTACTGGACCGGCACGGTGGGGGTGGGGGGGGAGTTTACATAATGTTGGTGAGAAGGGAAAAACGCTGCTGTGAAAGTTTGCCTTCACACCAACATTATGTAAACTCCCCCCCCCCCCCACCGTGCGGGTCCAGTACATCATTGTTAAGCTAATTCCTTTGTCAAGGCGTTTTTGTTTCCTCCCACACAGCTTAAAGGACGCGACCTGGGCTTGGCTGTCTTCACTCCAACGCTGTCCTCTGGACAGTCCAGTCCCTTCACCTGATGAAGGCCACTTGTGTTGTGGCCGAAACGTCGCGATTTTTGTCATTTCATTTTTACCTATGTGATTTTACCGAATAGAACCAAAGGGTATGGATCCTCGCAGTCACGAAAGCTTCAAATCTAGAACCAAAGAGTATGTGATGGGGGTTACTGTAGTTAGGAGGTTTAACTATAAAACAAAAGCATTCTTCTCGCAGGTAAGGAGGCACCACTGAGCTACTGCGTCCGCTCTTTTTTTCAAAAGCGACCTGGCCATCAGAAATGAGAGCCTCGACCAAGTTTGTGGGCTTAGCGTCGCGTGGATATTCATAGCGGCCGAATGCTCTAAAAACGCGTCACGTCGATTCCAAGTGCGGAGGGAAAAACCGGAGGACCCGGAGAAAAATCCACGCGACCACTGGGAGAGAGAGAGACACGCAGACTCCAAATATACAGCAGTTGTCAGGGTCGGGATATAACCCACGACCTCCTGCATACCAGGCGAGGTAGTTAACATCTCCTAGCCACCGTGGTAATGATGATGATAGAGATACAGACAGAGCCTCCAATTATACAGCAGGCATTGTCAGGGTCGAGATAGAACCCACGACCTCCTGTATACCAGGCGAGGTAGTTAACATCTCAGAGCCACCGTGGTAATGATGATGATGACAGAGATACAGACAGCCTCCAATTATACAGCAGGCATTGCCAGGGTCGAGATAGAACCCACGACCTCCTGTACACCAGGCGAGGTAGTTAACATCTCAGAGCCACCGTGGCTCCCTCCTGAGTGAACGAGGCTCCTCTACGCCTCCCTCGCAGCAGCAGCAG
The DNA here is from genome assembly GCF_010993605.1 of Petromyzon marinus. Classification (NCBI taxonomy): domain Eukaryota; kingdom Metazoa; phylum Chordata; class Hyperoartia; order Petromyzontiformes; family Petromyzontidae; genus Petromyzon; species Petromyzon marinus. The sequence continues at coordinate 4,874,850 of NC_046133.1, read as the reverse complement.
TAGAGGCAGTAGTAGAGGCAGCAACAGCAGTAGAGGCAGAGGCAGTAGCAGCAGAGGCAGTAGTAGAGGCAGCAGTAGAGGCAGCAGTAGAGGCAGCAGCAGGAGTAGAGGTAGGAGCAGGAGTAGAGGCAGCAGCAGCAGCAGTAGAGGCAGCAGCAGAGGCAGCAGTAGAGGCAGCAGTAGAGGCAGCAGCAGTAGTAGAGGCAGCAGCAGCAGTAGAGGCAGCAGCAGGAGTAGAAGCAACAGCAGGAGTAGAGGCAGCAGCAGCAGTAGAAGCAACAGCAGAGGCAGCAGCAGCAGAGGCAGCAGCAGCAGCAGCCGGCATGGCGCTAAGGGGGCGAGCGTGAGCGGCCGGTGGCCACCCACCGTCCGTGACGACCCCGACGGGCCCCGTGGCGCCCCCTCCCTCTCCAGCCCGCACGAGGAGGATGGGGCCGAGCGACAGCGTGGTGTCCACCGCCACCCGCCGCCGGGTGGGTGGGCCCCTGGGGGAGCCCCCGACCTCCGTTGGGCCGGGGTGGGCGTGCCGCACCCCCGCGGCGGCGGCGAGACCCCGGCCCGCCCGGTCCTCCGGGCCGCCCGCGCGGGGGTCCGCGTCGGGAGTGGAACCCTCCCGGTTGGCGGAGGAGCGCTTGGCGGGGCACGTCTGTGGGGGCGGGCGCGGAGACGGTGAGCGGTGCGTGCACGCGGCTGGCGGTCATGGTGATGGTGGTGGTGGTGTAGGCGGTGTGTGGGTGGGTGGGGAGCGGTGGTGCAGCGGTTAGCGCTGCGCCGCGCTACGAACCCGGCGACCCGGGTCCGATTCCCGCTCACGGCAAACAGCCAGTGACGATTATCCGAACCGGTCCTGGGCCTCCCCCTAGGTCGACTCGGCCTCAAATATGTACCTGGTGCGGTGTGTAGTAAACATCGCCACTGGGGAGACAAAGGCGGCCGGGCGCGGTTCTGGCCACCCACCCCCTCGTGTGCCGCGATGGCCTTCATTAGGTGTTGCTCGCTAACAGCACTTGCCCCGACAGTCCTTTACAGGCTGTACGTGGGATCTTTATTTGATGGTGTAGGTGGTGGTGGCGATGGTGTAGGTGCTGGTGGTGGTGCTGGTGCATAGGTCAGTGTCCTTCACTCATTTTCAGATGACATCATCAGTGCGAGGGCTGCCACACATTTGAAACCATTGGGGTTTGTCAGCACAGGCCTTACGATAAAGACCGCTGGTGTAAGGCGGTGGTGGTCATGGTGATGGTGCCGTAAGCGGTGGTTGTGGTGATGGTGTTGGAGCTGGCCATGATGGCGGTGCTGGTGGCATAGGCAGTGGTGGCTATGGTTGTGGTACTGCTGGTGGTGTCTACGGTGGTGGTGGTGGTGGCGGCGCTGGCCATGATGGTGGTGCTGGTGGCATAGGCGGTGGTGGCTATGGTTGTGGTGCTGCTGGTGGTGGCTACGGTGGTGGTGGTGGCGGCGCTGGCCATGATGGTGGTGCTGGTGGCATAGGCGGTGGTGGCTATGGTTGTGGTGCTGCTGGTGGTGGCTACGGTGGTGGTGGTGGCGGCGCTGGCCATGATGGCGGTGCTGGTGGCATAGGCGGTGGTGGCTATGGCTGTGGTGCTGCTGGTGGTGGCTACGGTGGTGGTGGTGTTGGAGCTGGCCATGATGGCGGTGCTGGTGGCATAGGCGGTGGTGGCTATGGTTGTGGTACTGCTGGTGGTGGCTACGGTGGTGGTGGTGGTGGCGGCGCTGGCCATGATGGCGGTGCTGGTGGCAAAGGCGGTGGTGGCTATGGTTGTGGTACTGCTGGTGGTGTCTACGGTGGTGGTGGTGGCGGCGCTGGCCATGATGGCGGTGCTGGTGGCATAGGCAGTGGTGGCTATGGTTGTGGTACTGCTGGTGGTGGCTACGGTGGTGGTGGTGATGGTGTTGGAGCTGGCCATGATGGCGGTGCTGGTGGCATAGGCGGTGGTGGCTATGGCTGTGGTGCTGCTGGCGGCGGCGGCTACGGTGGGGCGGTGTTCGCACCAGCAGGCAGCGCCCGCGTGCGCTGGCGCCGCACACACGCACGCGGCAGTGCAGGTGCAGCGGCGCCGTCTCCCGGCGCGCGAAGTGGAACATGGCGACGGAGAAGCGGCTCCAGAGGGCCCGGCCGTTCTCGCCGTGCCAGCGCAGCGTCTCGTCCCTCGCGCAGCTGGGCGAGGAGGTGGGGGGCGCGAGGAGGCGGGGGGGGCGAGGAGGTGGGGGGTGAGGAGGCGGGGGGTGAGGAGGCGGGGGGCGAGGAGGCGGGGGGCGAGGAGGTGGGGGCGAGGCGGTGGGGGTTTAAGGAAACACGGGGGTGGGGGGGGCAGATTTTACATTGGGCCTGTGACCTCACAGACACGAGTTCGAATCCCGGCCGTGATTGAGTGCGTGTACGAGTGAGCGAGTAAATGAGGGACACGGGGGGTGAGGGGGGGGGTGGTGGTGGAGAGACACGTGGGGGTGGGGCACAGCGGCGGCCTCTCACCCGCCGTGGATCAGCTCCACCGAGACGGGGTCGTCGGCGCTGGGCGTGCCCGTGGCCCAGCAGGCCAGCAGCGCCAGCGTCAGGGGCTCCTCGCCGAAGGCGCTGCCCAGCAGCTGCGCCCGCACCTCCAGGTGCAGAGAGCCGGAGAGCGCCACGGGCAGCGGCCCCGTGCCCGGCGGCGCCAGCGCGTCGCCCGGCGCGAACGCCGCGCTGCGGTACAGCGACATCGCCAGGCGCACCTTCACCCCGGCGCCGTGGCCGACAAGGACGGTCGCGGCCGCGGGGCTGGCGCTGTGGGGGGGGGGGGGGGGGGGGGGGGGGTGGGGGGGGTCACGACCGAGGGAGAAGACGGAAGGGTCGACACGACGGAAGGGTCGACACACGCTGGCGCGCCGTGAAGGGTTGGCGGACCGCGGAAAGACCCGCGGGGGAGGCGACGGCAAAGAAAGGTGGCGAGGGAGATGGCAGCCCTGGTGTGGGTTCGATCCCGGACCCTGGGGACGCCTGCTGCGCACGCAGATTCTCTCCCCTGTTCGACGGTGTGAGCGAGCGTTATCGGCGAGCGAGCGAGCGTGAGCAAGTGTGTGGGCGAGTGTGAGCGAGTGAGAGCAAGTACGTGAACGAGCGTGTGAGCGAGTGCGAGCGAGCGTTATTATGAGCGAGTGCCAGCGAGTGAGTTTGTGCAAGTGTGAGCGAGTGTGTGAGCGTTCGTGAGCGTCAATGAGTGCGAGCGAGTGTTAGTAAGGGAGTGTTATTATGAGCGAGTGCGAGTATCTGCGAGTGGGTGTGAGCGAGTGAGTGTGAGCGAGCGAGTGTGAGTGGGTGTGACCGAGTGGGTGTGAGCGAGTGTGAGCGAGTGAGTGGGTGTGAGTGGGTGTGAGCGAGTGTGAGCGAGTCCGCGCGTTCTCTCTCCCCGTGGGAGCATTCTCCGGGCTCCTCCGGTGTTGCCCTCCTCCTCCTCCACATCGAGAACGAACCTCGCCACCCTCACTTTACCCCGCCTATTGCTACCACTAGCCAGAGTGGGGGGGGGGGGTGGTGGGGGGAGTGTGGGGGGGGGCCCAGCCCCAGCCCTCACCTGGGGGGGGCCCCGCGTGCCCACGCGCCGTCACTCAGCGCGTAGCCCAGAGTGGTGCGGTAGCTCCTGGGGTAGACGCAGGCCCAGCGCAGCGCCAGCGAGCCGCGGGACACCAGCGGTGGGGTGCCGGTGCTCCGCCTCCCCTCCCCCTCTGCCCCCCCCTCGTCGTCCTCGTCCATGACGAGGACGGTGTTCTCGTAGAGGACGTGAGTCTCGTTCACCTGGCAGAGCGGGGGGCGACGCCGGAGAGACACGCTAGGGAGCGCCGCACGGATGGACGCGGCAACGGCGGGGGCTGTCGCTCTTGACGGGACGAAGAATAAGCGCGGCAGGTTCGTCGCTAATGACCCCGTGCGCAAGAAAAGGTTTTACCCGTTCTGTCAAGAGGAAAGTTGCGTGAAGATGTCGAATCGCCAAACAAGGAATCCTGTCTGCGTTAACCACACACAGTACCTTGCGGTGAACGTGCAAACAAACAATACGCTTTTGTAGTATATTAATGATGCATTGTCTTTGCAACTGATTGGTCCACACCAGAGACTGCTCTGTGCATGCAGGTCGACTCATTGAGGGGGGGGGGGGGGGGGGGGGGGGGGGGGGGGGGGGGGGGGAGCGGTGGTGCAGCGGTTAGCGCTACGAACCCGGCCACCCGAGTTCGATCTGCCACCAACACACCCGTGACGATTCAGCCGTGCGCCGGTCCTGGCGCGGGCCTCCCCTGGGTCGACTCGGCCTCAAGTGAATACCCGATGCGGTGTGGCGTAAACGCCGCCCACTGGGGTGACAAAGGCGGCCGGGCGTGGCGTTGGCCACCCCACGACCTCGTGTGCCGTGATGGCAGCTTTCGTAGGCGCTACGTCGCCAACAGCAACTGCCCCAACCCGTCTGTGGCCTCGAGAGGAGAAAATATCTAACGGGTGACGTTTCGGGCAATGGTCCTTCTTCATGGCACATGCAGAGAGGAGAGACAGCGTGTGCGACCCCCCCCCTCGCCCCCCCCCCCGAAGTTCAGCCTCCACACCTCTTCTCACCGTCTCTCTGACCTCTCCCTCTCTGTCTTTCTGCCGCTCTTGCTGAACGCCCCCTTCTGCATGGCTTTCAACCCCCTTACCAGTGGCCTAGCTTATTACAGACCAATTCAGGACTCATTGGGAACTCGCCCCGTGGAGTAAACGTCGCCACTAGGGGGGGGGGAGACAAAGGCGGCCGGGCGTGGTTGCTGCGCCACCCACCGGCACCAGCACCACCACCACCACCACCACCGTAGCCCACCGCTACCGCCTACGCCACCAGCACCACCATCGCGGCCAGCTCCAACAAGACAACCAAAGCCACCACTGCCTACACCGCCTACACCGCCACCAACCACCGAACATCAATTACCACGACGGGCGCCCCCCGCGGGAGGTACGAGGGCCGTGACGGAGACGTCAGCTCCGAACAGAGTTAGTGGGGAGCCCTTCAACTACTTGGGGGGGGGGGGTACCCTTAGCTTTTGCTTTGTTTGAGCGTTCCCAGCACCGCCCCCGCCCCGCGGCTCACCGTGGCGGTGCCCCCGCAGCTGCCCAGGCCCCCCGTGACGTTGAAGAAGAGGTAGGTCCCCTCGTCGACGGGGCCACCGCAGCGCGGGTCCAGCAGGCGCAGGCGGGGCGGGGCGGCCGAGGGGGCGTGCTCGCGCACGAACGCGGCCGACACGCGCACCGCCACGGAGCGCGGCTCGCAGTACACACGCATGCCGTGCTCTACGCGGGGGTGGGGGGAGGGGGGGGAGAGATGTAGGGAGAAGGTGGGATGCGTGCGGAGGAGGAATACGGAGGGACACGGGAAAACGCGGGAGGGAGAGAGACGGGGGGGGATACGCGGAAACGCAGGGAGAGAAACGGAGAGACACGGGGAGCAAGCACACAGAGGAGATGGGGACACGTAGGGAGACGCGGGGACACGTAGGAGGCGGACACGGACAGTTGCCGTGCTCTGCCCCCGTACGCACGGTGGGGGAGGGGGGGGGGCGGGGTTTCTCCCAGGCACCCTCCCCCCCGGGACGGCAGCGAGCGCTCACCCACGCAGCGGGAGCCGGGCCGCTCCCCGTAGAGGTCACCGATGTCGTAGAGGCGCGGGCCGCAGGCGCACGCCCGCCCGGGCAGCGCGTTCACGCACACGGAGCCCAACGTGCCGCACGGAGCGACCCCCCGCAGGGCGGCTCCGTGGCACGCACTCGTCCCTGTGGGGGGGGGGGGGGCGGGGCGGGGCGGGGGGGAGAGATGGTGACCAGGAGAATCCGTTCCCAGTGACCTCCCCCAAAGTTTTGGTGACAATCCAAATATTTTTGCATCGGTTTAAGCCGTGATGCGGTCAGTGGGCGGGGCTACCCCGAGCGGTGGGTGGGGCTACCCTGAGCGGTGGGCGGGGCTACCCCGAGTGGTGGGCAGGGCTACAGGAGTGGTGGGCGGGTCTACCCGAGCGGTGGGCAGGGCTACCCTGAGCGGTGTAGTCCACGGTGGAGGGGGGGGCCTGCCTGGCTACCATGTTGTCCAGGTTGAGCCTCCCAGAACGGCGGTCGCCTCGTAGACGGTAGCGTGGAGTGTGGTGCGAGCGGTTGGGTATCTGCGTTGCCACCCTCGCCGGCCCCACAGGGGCACCTCCGCCTCGATGCTCGCGAGTCACCTGGGGACTTTTGAAATCCTCACCCCGAGCATCTCCCATGCGGGAGGGGGGGGCGCAGCCTGCCAACAACCATTCACCTCCCCCCCATGCCCACTCCCAGCCCCCCCCCCCCCCACTCTTCCACGGAGCTCAGCCGCTCGAGCGCCCTCTCGCCCACCCGTCCAGGTGAGCCTCCCGCGCAGGACGGCGAAGGACGGCGACGATGCGAGCGGCCGTCTGGCCCAAGCCAGCACGGTGCCGGGCGGGACGGCCGACTCGGAGCGGTTGTCTGCGGCCCGGAGCCGCACGGAGAGCGTGGCAGCCACCGCCTCTTCCTCCTCCTGCTCGTCGTCGTCGTCGTCGCCCCCCAGCAGCACGCGCGAGATCCCCACCACAGCCACGAGGAGACGCTCCGGAGCCACGCCGCCGGCTCCGGCAGCCACGAACTCGGAGAACTGGCACGGGAGAGATGACGACGATAACCAAGATGACGATGATGACCAAGACGATGACCAAGACAATGACCAAGACGACCGCAATGACCAAGACGACCACAATGACCAAGACGACGAAGATGACCAAGACGACCACAATGACCAAGACAACCACAATGACCAAGACGACCACAATGACCAAGACGACCACAATGACCAAGGCGACCACAATGACCAAGACGACCACAATGACCAAGACGACCACAATGACCAAGACGACCACAATGACCAAGACGACCACAATGACCAAGGCGACCACAATGACCAAGACGACCACAATGACCAAGACGACCACAATGACCAAGACGACGACCACAATGACCAAGACGACCACAATGACCAAGACGACCACAATGACCAAGACGACCACAATGACCAAGACGACCACAATGACCAAGACGACTACAATGACCAAGACGACGACAATGACCAAGACGACGACAATGACCAAGACGACCACAATGACCAAGACGACCACAATGACCAAGACGACCACAATGACCAAGACGACCACAATGACCAAGATGACCACAATGACCAAGACGACCACGATGACCAAGACCACAATGACCAAGACGACTACAATGACCAAGACGACTACAATGACCAAGCCGACAATGATGACCAAGACGACAATGACCAAGCCGACTGTGGATGATTGTCATGGCAATCACCATGGTGGCGAGGAGTTGTTGTTACGGCCGACAACCGGGACGCGTGTTAGCAATAACATCTACGAAACGGTGTTTTTTCACTCGCACAATCTCATCCTCAAGAGAGAGAGAGAGGAAGAGGGAGAGCAGCAGCGCAAGGGAAGAGAGATACCGCAGTGTTGTGGGCCTGTGGATGATCGGAGACAGTTGAAGCGAGTGGCAGCGGCATAGGGCAGCAGCAGCAGCAGCTGTTGAGAGAGGGTCCTACTACTTAACGCCCTACTACACACAAGTGTCTCGGGACTACACGAAACTTCTTCCGGGCACTGTTGCAAGCATTGAACAGGGCCCACAGTCACGTGCGCCCTGTATATATCACGCAATATGATAATCGTACTAAGAAAAAAAATAGCCGAAGACATTTTTTCTTGAAATATATTTTTAGGCTTACCATGCGAGGTTTTTTTTTTCTCCCCTCTCTCTCTCTCTCACTCAATAATCTCAAATTGAATCTGCCTCTCTGCGGCATCACACGGCAGGAACGACGCCTTGTCCATGGGCTGGCCCGAGTACAGCGTGAGAAACAAGCGGAGTGACGGTGGTGGCGGTGCTGGTGGCAGTGACATGGGGCAGCAGCAGCAGCTGTCGTGACTTATCACTGAAGGCCCTACTACACACAATTGCCCTAGGACCTACAAGAACCTGCTGCTGCTGCTGCACGAATAATCCCAACTGAGCCACGTGTTGCAGAGAATTTCTGAGAGTTGGGAAAATGTGGTTTGGACAATACCGGTCCCACTTGTGGGTGTGGGTTTATAGGCGTGGGAGGAAGACAACTGGGGGATTGGGAAGAAACCCACGCAGAACTACAGGGGAAGAGAGAGAGGGAGAATGCAAACTCGACAGAAAGGAGGCAGTTATTAATCATAATAATGGTGATGTTCACTCCCTCTTACTCTGCAGAACGGGGGGGGGGGGGGGGGGGGGGGGAGATCATACAAACTCCACTCTGTAGAACAGGGGGAGATCATACAAACTCCACTCACTCTGTAGAACAGGGGAGATCACACAAACTCCACTCTGTAGAACAGGGGGACATCACACAAACTCCACTCACTCACCCACTCTATAGAACAGGGGAAGAACATACAAACTCCACTCTAACTCTGTAGAACAGGGGGACATCATACAAACTCCACTCACTCGCTCTGTAGAACAGGGGGAGATCCTACAAACTCCACTCACTCTGTAGAACAGGGGGAGATCACACAAACTCCACTCACTCACTCTGTAGAACAGGGGGAGACCACACAAACTCCACTCACTCACTCTGTAGAACAGGGGGAGATCACACAAACTCCACTCACTCACTCTGTAGAACAGGGGGAGATCCTACAAACTCCACTCAATCACTCTGTAGAACAGGGGGAGATAGAACACACAAACTACACCACAGTTGGGGGGGGTGGGGGGCAGGGGGCAACCCTGGTCAGGACTTGAACCCGGTCGCTGCTTCTCGACGCAGGGCGCAAGTTTCCCCGGCAGCTCCAGTCGGTGTCAATCACCGTAGCAGAGCACCCGTTACCTGGGATTGAACCCAGGATCTCAGGGGCCGGTGCCAGCTCGGCATCCCCGACTGCCCCCCCCCCCCGCCTGCCCCCCCTCCCGCCTGACCTCCCTCGGACCCCCACGAACCCCCCAAAGAACCCCCACCCCCGGGTTACCTTGAGCCCCACGGCGGAGCTGAACGCCCGGGAGGCGGCAGAGCCCGGCTCCCGCAGGAAGTCGTCCAGCACCCACGGGAAGATGACCACCACGTGACCGCGCCCCCTCGCCGCCTCCTCGACCTCCTCGACACGGCCCACGACGACACCCAAGGTGCCGCCCCCCCCAACCTCCCCCAAGCCCCTCGCGGGGGTCACGGCCATTCCTGGCCTCCTCGTGGAGGTGCTGGCGGAGAGCCGTGGTCCCCTGGTGGGGGTCACGGCCATTCCTGGCCCCCTCGTGGAGGCGCTGGCGGAGAGCCGTGGTCCCCTGGTGGAGGTCACGGCCATTCCTGGCCCCCTCGTGGAGGCGCTGGCGGAGAGCCGTGGTCCCCTGGTGGAGGTCACGGCCATTCCTGGCCCCCTCGTGGAGGCGCTCACGGAGAGCCGTGGTCCCCTGGTGGGGGTCACGGCGATTCCTGGCCCCCACGTGGAGGCGCTGGCGGAGAGCCGTGGTCCCCTGGTGGAGGTCACCTCGAGTCTTGGTTCTCTCGCGGAGGTTTTCGACAGTCGTGGTCCCACGGTGGAGGTCTTGTGGACACCTAGCTCTCTCACGGAGGTTGGAGCAAGCCGTGGACCCCCAGTGGAGGTGTTCGGAGATAGCCGTGGCGCTCCCGTGGAGGTTACGGTGAGTCGTGGTGCTGTCGTGGAGATGTTCAGGGCGAGATGTGGTCCCCTTGCGGAGGTCACGTTGAGCCGTGGCCCCTCCACTGAGGTCACATTGAGTAGTGGCCCCCCGGCGGAGGCGTTCACAGAGAGCTGTGGCTCTCTGCCGGAGGTCCTGACATCGTGGTGGAAGTCCTGCGCGGAGCCGTTGACCGATGGCCGGAGCTGCCCGGAGGCGTTCGCCACACGGTGCTGCTCCACCACCAGCACCGCAGAGTACGAGGAGCTAGAGGAGACAGAGGAGGTGGAGGATGTGGAGGAGCGTGGCTTGGATACGGCCTCAGCAGCCCCCGCTCCACCAGGAGGCCGCGGAGGAGGAGACGGCTCCAACCCCAGAGAGGCCGGCGCTGCTGGCGATGGCGACGGCCGGGCGCCGGCACCACCACGCGGCAGAAGCACCGCGTCGTAGGGGTCAAGTTCCGTGTGGGCAGAGCCTGCCTCTCCACGCGACGGCCATAACAGCAACAACAGCCACAAAGACCGACCGATGACCATCAAGTAACGGGACGGGCACACACGTTTGGACAACAATAACACACAATGCAACAGAACATTTTTGTTCCTGGGTAGTAAAGTGTTGCTTTGTAATTGCTTATGCCTAAAAAAGGCATCGAAAAGGGCTCTTATAATCCACACTCCACCGGTCCAAGCCACCACCCCGCGGTGACATGGTGGTGGTGGTGGCCATGAGGCGGGGGGGGGGACCCGGCGTGGACTCGCCGGTGCGAAAGAAGACGGAGGAGGTGGGGCCCCTGAGGCCGCCGCACTCCTCGTGGGCCCTCAGCTCGTAGGAGGCGCCGGGCCGCAGGCCCCGCAGGGCGGTCGTGGCGCCGGGCCCCCCCCGCCCCCGCCGCAGGGTCGCCCGCGGCCGCCCCCCCTGGACCGCTGCCGCCCCCCTCCCACAGCGACACGGAGACGCGGGACGCGGGCCCCGCGCGGGGGGCCCACGACGCCGCGACGGCCCCGTCGGCGTCAGGGCCCCGCACCGACAGGGGGCCCAGGGGACCGGGGCCTGCACGGAGAGGGAGAAGGTGGGGGGAGGGGGGGGAGGAGGAGGTTCAGTCCTGAGATTGACAAACGGGGGTCCATATCGTAATGAATAAATAATTGCGTGTAAGGTGTGTTCACTGCTGAGGCACTGGGAGCAGGGGGGGGAGAGCCAGTGGGAGCCAGTGGGAGCAGGGCAAGCAATGGGAAGCTACTGGGGGAAGCCCAGGGGCAGCCAGGAGGAGCCCAGGTGGAGCCCAGGAGGAGCCCAGGTGGTGCCCAGGAGGAGCCCAGGTGGAGCCCAGGGGGAGCCCAGGAGGAGCCCAGGTGGAGCCCAGAGGGAGCCCAGGAGGAGCCCAGGTGGAGCCCAGGTGGAGCCCAGGTAGAGCCCAGAGGGAGCCCAGGCGGAGCCCAGGGGGAGCCCAGGAGGAGCCCAGGTGGAGCCCAGAGGGAGCCCAGGGGGAGCCCAGGGGGAGCCCAGGAGGAGCCCAGGTGGAGCCCAGGAGGAGCCCAGGTGGAGCCCAGGAGGAGCCCAGGGGGAGCCCAGGTGGAGCCCAAGAGGAGCCCAGGAGGAGCCCAGGGGGAGCCCAGGTGGAGCCCAGGGGGGGCCCAGAGGGAGCCCAGAGGGAGCCCAAGAGGAGCCCAGGAGGAGCCCAGGAGGAGCCCAGGAGGAGCCCAAGAGGAGCCCAGGGGGAGCCCAGGTGTCCCCCCCGTCCCCGACCAGTGAGGCTGTCCCAGGAGTGGGCGGGCCCCGGCCAGCCCCCGCAGACGGCGTGCAGTGAGAAGCGCGCCGGGGAGCAGGCGGTGGCGACGGCGCCCAGCTCCACGTGGCAGCGCTCGGGCGGCGCGGAGGCAACCGCGGTGGGGCTCGGCGCCTCCTCCTCCTCCTCCTCCTCCTGCTCCTCCGCTCCCTCCGTGCCGTCACCGTCACGCAGCAGCAGCAGCTGCAGCTGGACGGAGTCGGCGCGCACCGCACAGCGCCACCAGGCCACGGCGCCACCGGGGAAGCGCTGCAGGAACGCCCCCAGGAGGGGGCCGGGGGCTGTGGGGAGACGCGGGGGGTGGGGTGGGTGGGGTGGGTGGGGTCGCACCGAGTACCCGCGCGTGAACGTGTTTGTATGTAAGTGCCCGTGTGTGTGTGTGCGCGCGAGTACCCGTCAAAACAACCCCCTACACCTCCTTGTGGTGCCGGATGGGCAACGCTGTCGTGGGCAGTGCCATGGGGGGAGGGACCAATTCCGATTGGCCTTTCCCCTCGTGCCATTTGTAACCACCACAGCGGCTAAATGGGGGCTCTGGACAGGTGCGAGGGGCTGGTAATCCGTCCACCTTCAATTAATTACCACTAAACCACGACCACAACATTTTATAAATAAGCTTGTGCCGGAGGCCCCGGAGGGGACAGGCATCTATGACATCTCCTGGCCAAACCCCATTTGGCGGAGCCAGGAGACTGAATTTCTACCCTTGGGGCTCCTCCAGAAATAACAAAAAACCACTGCGGGTGGCCACTTGGAATGTTCGAACGTTCACTGCAGAGGAGAGGCTGCCACTCTTCTGTCAGGAGCTGGACCGGTACCGCCTGGATCTCTGTGGCATTCAGGAGGTCCGGTGGACCGGCTCTGGCTCCTGCCACCATGAGGGGTGGACAGTCCTTTACTCGGGGCAGGAGACTGCCAAAGAACACGGAGTGGCTCTTCTTCTGAAAAAAAGAATGAAGGGGGCGTGGGAGCGTGGCGGTGAGGTGTGGGAAGCTGCAAAGCCCCAGGCTACTTTGGGCTCGCCTTCCCATCAACCAGAGGCGGGGATTGGTGGTCGTGGTTACTTATGCCCCCCACTGAAGACGAACATCCGTGGAGGGATGCAGGCAAGGCCGATGAGTCAGAGACCTTCTATGACCTCCTGCCACAAGTGCTGGCTAAAGTGGCCCCTCGGAATAGAGTCATCTTGTTGGGCGACTTCAATGCCCGAGTTGGTCATGATGCTGGCACCTGGTCTGGAGTGACTGGAGGGCATGGGCCAGATCAGCTCAATAACAACGGTAGGAGGCTGTTAGATTTTTGTGCAGCCCATGGGCTTGTAATTACCAACAAGCTGCTCCGGCATCGGCGCATCCACACCACATCATGGATGCATGCTGGGTCCAAGCAAGAACATCTGCTGGACTACATAGTGACGGAACAGCGGATGCGGGCCCATGTCCATGACACCAGGACCTACCGTGGAGCCGATCGACTAGTCATCTGTAAGATGCGCCTGCCTTCCTTCCACTCCGGTGATGGGTGTACACCCAAGGACCCCATTCATACACTTCCTGGCATGGTCTCAGCTAGCTGATGAAAGTTGCAAGCGAGAATTTCATCATCACTTGCAGCTGGGGTTGGCATCGTCCCACACTCCTCCAGATGTCGAGGGGAAATGGACGAGGTTTAGGACTGTGACTCATGCAGCTGCAATGGCTGCTTTGGGTACACGGTCCAGACCTCCCCAGAGACCCTGGCTGACAGGAAGTGTTCTGGCTGGTTAAGAAAAAGCAACAGGCCCACTCTCATCGGCTACAGCATCCCCCGTTGGAGAATGAGGAGGCTTACCGCAGCCTTCGCTCGGAGGTTCGGAGAGCCGTGAGGCGCTGCAAGGATGGGTGGTGGTCGTGGGTTGCTGAGGAGATGGAATCTGCCTCAATGGCCCGCGATCACAAAGTGCTCTTTAAACCATAGAAAAAGTAACCTGCAGCGCCACACCTATTATTATCATTAGGGGAAAGAACAGTGATCCAATCTCCGTCCCCCAGTAACAGGTTTGCAGATTTGCTGAGCATTTATGTGAGGTCCTGGGGGAGGGGAAATCCCTCGGCCAGGAAAACGTGGGACAAAGTGGAGATGACCCTGCTGAGGCTGCGGTGCCTCAAATATTGGAGGAGGGAGTCACCCCCTGTGAGTGACTGGCCATCAGTACTTCCTCAACAGTTGAGGAAGTACTGAAGGCGATCCAGAGTCTGAGACTAGGAAAGGCACCGGGCAGAGAGGATCTCCCAAACGAAATGCTGAAGGAGGGTGGCGTTTGTGTACAGACTGCCCTACATGACATCATAACAACAGTCTGGACCACTGGACGGATTCCAACGATGCCCTGGTGGTCCCCCTCTAAGAAGGGGGACCGCATAGACTAACAACTACAGGGGCATCTCACTCCTCAGTGTGCCAGGAAAGGTCCTGGCAAGGATTAATCAACATCGCCTTGCCAGGCACGCCGAGGAGAGGCTTGCGGAGCCCCAATGCAGTTTCAGGAAAGGGCGGTCCTGCACAGATGCCATATTTTCTGTCCGTCTGCTACAGCAGAGTTGTAGGGAATTCCAACAAGACCTACATCTGTGCTTTATTGACCTGGTCAAGGCCTATGATACCATCAGTAGGCCTGGGCTCTGGGTTGTTCTTCGTGCTTTCGGAGTCCCTGACCCTCTGGTCACGATCATTAAGGACCTTCATGATGGTGAACGGGCCCGGGTAAAACTACATGGCTGGGAGTCAGAGCCATTCCCTATACACCTTGGGGTGTGACAGGGATGTCCTCTGGCTCCAACATTATTTAACATCTATTTCGACCACGTAGTTCGTGAAGCCTTCAATAGCTGTACCGGAGGAATTTCCATTTGGTACAGATACAATGGGAGGCCGATCGATGCCCAGGTGTGGTCAAGGGATGGCTCCCTATGGCTTAACCACGTTATGTATGCCGATGATTTGGTAATTGCTGCTCAGAGGAGTTGGAGACGCTCCTGCTGAACCTGGAGCTTGCCACTAAGAGGTGGGACTTACCATCAGCCCCACCAAAACTAAGCACCTGCATGGGTATTTTGTACCATCGGGCACTCCACCCCCACAACTCCCAATTGGTGATAGAACAGTTGTGGAAAGAGTGGAGAGTTTCCCATACCTTGGCAGTGTGCTCATAACCGGCTCCGGTTTAACAGCAGAGGTCGCACTCCCAATCAGTCGAGCGGCATTACCTTTTCATCGGTTGCGTAACGCTGTGTGGAAGCTACCTGGTCTTTCACGCCGCACAAAGCTTCAGGTCTTCTCGGCCACGGTCATTCCCTCCCTTCTCTACGCTTGCAAAACGTGGACCCCCTAATGGAACATCTTCGCCGTTAGAAACATTTAGGCTGGCCTGCCTACAATCCACCCTGGGTTTAACCAGGCTGGGTTGTGTGAAGAGCTCACAAATCCTTGAAAGATCTGGGCAGGGTCCCATCGGTGAGCTCCTCTGGCAGGCAAGGCTGCGATGGCTGGGTCATGTAGCCCGCATGCCCAGCCACCGCATGCCGAAACAGCTTTTGTTTGGCCGGATCGAGGGGGCTAACGGGGCGCGGCACGGGCTAGAGAAGAGATGGAGTGACGTGGTACAGAAGGACGTGGAGCTGAGTGGACTTGCCGATGACTGGTACCAGCGGTGTCAAGATCGGCCTCTGTGGAGGAGGCTCGTGAAGGACGCTACTGGGCAGTTGAAGGCAGTCGCCCTCCAACAACAACTGAGGGCGGAGGAACGACGCTCACAACAACGATAGGAGCGCCGGGTGGCTAAAGCACAGCAAGTCAGCACAGTAGGGGGGCACAGGTGGTGCATCAGCCAGTCGTCTCAGTCAGTCGACCCGTGGCACTTGGGTCTGCCCCGTGACCTCCTGCCAGCGGGCGTTCCGACACTTCACGTGGCCTCAAGGTGCACATGGCCCGGCACAAGCGTCGTGGTGACGTCACCGCCACTTAGTGGCGATTGGCGGTTGTTGTTGTTGTACCCGTGTGAGTGAGAGTACCCGTGTGAGCGAGGATCGTCTCTCCGGGGCTCTCACTGCCGTCGTCACGTGCCATCGTCACGTGCACACGCTGGCGCACGCACGCGGACAAGCCCCGCACGCTGTACCTGCAGCGTCCGCATCGTACGCGTTGTTATTAGCATCATCATCAACAGCAGCAGTACAATCATCAACAAACTACACAGCATAAGCATCGGCAGCAAAATTATCATCATCATCAGCGGCAGTAAAATCATCATCAACAAACTACAGCAGAATCATCATCAGCTGCATAAGCATCATCATCAGCGGCAGTAAAATCATCAACAAACTAGAGCAGAATCATCATCAGCAGCGGCAGGGAAATCATGGTGATCATCACCACTCTTTAACAAAACGAGGTTTTATTTTACCAGGTGAAGCCCGCGAGGGGTGGGGGTGGAGCGAGGGGGGGGGGGTGGAGCGAGTGGGTGGGGGTGGAGCGAGTGGGTGGGGGTGGAGCGAGTGGGTGGGGGTGGAGCGAGGGGGTGGGGGTGGAGCGAGGGGGTGGGGGCGGAGCGAGGGGGCGGGGGCGGAGCGAGGGGCGGAGCGAGGGGGGCGGGGGCGGAGTGAGGGGGCGGGGGCGGAGTGAAGGGGTGGGGGCGGAGCGAGGGGGTGGAGCGAGGGGGTGGAGCAAGGGGGTGGAGCGAGGGGGTGGGGGTGGAGCGAGGGTTGGGGGTGGAACGAGGGGGTGGGGGTGGAGCGAGTGGGTGGGGGTGGAGCGAGTGGGTGGGGCCGGAGCGAATGGGTGGGGGCGGAGCGAGTGGGTGGGGGCGGAGCGAGTGGGTGGGGGCGGAGCGAGTGGGTGGGGGCGGAGCGAGTGGGTGGGGGCGGAGCGAGTGGGTGGGGGCGGAGCGAGGGGTTGGGGGGGTACCGTGGCTCTGTGAGCGCTGTCGCCACGGTGATGCCGTTGATGGAGACCGAGAAAGAGGCGGCGTGGGGGACCCCCTGGGGGACCTCCTGGGGGACCCCCTGGGAGACCCCCTGGGGGACCCCCTGGGGGACCTCCTGGGGGACCTCCTGGGGGACCCCCTGGGGGACCCCCCACGCCAGCGAGTAGCCGTCCTGCAGCGCCGCCGTCTGCCTGAGATCCCGCACATCTCCACCAACATCACCAACATCCAAGACAAAGGTCCCCCGTATAGCATTAACAGACTGTTGGGGCAAGTGCTGTTCACCTATGAAGGCCGGCACGGCGCACGAGGGGGGTGGGTGGCCAGCACCACGCCCGGCCGCCTTTGTCTCCCCCAGTGGGGGATGTGTTTACGCACCGCACCAGCTACTCATTTGAGGCCGAGTGAACCTAGCGGAGGCCCAGGACAGGTTCAGATAATCGTCAAGCGGGGTTTGTGTGGCTGTGAGCAGGAATCGAACTCGGGTCGCCGGGTTCGTAGCGCAGCGTAGCGCTAACCGCTGCGCCACCGCTCCCCCCCCCCCCCCACCCATCCTCCTCACCTGGGAGCGAGGGGCTGCTCAGTGATGAGACATCGCCCCACGTCAGCAGCGCGGACGTGACCAGCAGCCAAACCCGTGGACTGTGGGAGGAGGAGGGAGGGAGGATCACGAGATATGACCACCACCAACAACATCATCATCATCAATCATATCACCATCAACATCACCACCATCACAATCATATCACCATCATCATCATCAACATCACCACCATCACAATCATATCACCATCAGCATCATCATCATCAACATCACCTCTAATCATCATTAACATCAATATCAACAGCATCGACATCACCCATCACCTCCAATCGTCATCGTCATCAACAACGACATAATCGACGTCAACATCACCTCCAATCGTCATCAACATCAAGATCAACATCATTACCATCAACAGCATCACCTTCATCAACACCATCATCCGTTTTAAATGCCCCCCCACCCCCCTTTTTGTGTACGGTATGCATGAACTTCTTTCGCACCGTACATAGCCAACTGTGCTCATCTGAGTGCGGGGGGGGGGGGGGGGGCACAAACCAACTCAAGACAAAGGAGTTCTAAAGAAATTAGCTCTCAATCTTAGATGGCGATTTAAAAGTGCATGGCTCCCAGTAGCTTCCCAATGTCGGAAGGAAGAGCGTTCCAGACGGCCGCATCATCATCACCGCCGCCACCGTGATCATCATCACCGCCGCCACCGTGATCATCATCATCATCGCCGCCACCGTGATCATCATCATCATCATCACCGCCGCCACCGTGATCATCATCATCATCACCGCCGCCACCGTGATCATCATCATCATCACCGCCGCCGCCACCGTGATCATCATCATCATCATCACCGCCGCCACCGTGATCATCATCATCACCGCCGCCACCGTGATCATCATCATCACCGCCGCTACCGTGATCATCATCATCATCACCGCCGCCACCGTGATCATCATCATCGCCGCCACCGTGATCATCACCGCCGCCACCGTGATCATCATCATCACCACCACCATATTGTACGTATGCATGTTGAATTTCTTTCGCACCGTACGTAGCCAACTGTGGCTTATCGGAGGTGCGGAGGGAAGGACAGACAAACGAAACACAACAACAGGTAGCAGTTGTAAAGAAATGAGTTCTCAATCGAAATGATGATGATTTAAAATGCTTCCCAATATCGGAAGGAAGAGCCAGAGAGCCAGAGAGCCAGCGACTCGTACAGAACCTTAGAGACCCAATTAAACCCACAGAGATCCAGCGACTCGTACAGAACCTTAGAGACCCAAATAAACCCAGAGACCCACAGAGATGCAGCGACTCGTACAGAACCTTAGACACCCAAATAAACCCACAGAGATCCAGCGACTCGTACAGAACCTTAGACACCCAAATAAACCCACAGAGACCCACAGAGATCCAGCGACTCGTACAGAACCTTAGAGAACCAAATAAACCCACAGAGACCCACAGAGATCCAGCGACTCGTACAGAACCTTAGAGAACCAAATAAACCCACAGAGACCCACAGAGATCCAGCGACTCGTACATAACCTTAGAGACCCAAATAAACCCACAGAGAGCCACAGAGAGCCAGCGACTCATACAGAACCTTAGACACCCAAATAAACCCACAGAGATCCAGCGACTCGTACAGAACCTTAGAGACCCAAATAAACCCACAGAGATCCAGCGACTCGTACAGAACCTTAGACACCCAAATAAACCCACAGAGACCCACAGAGATCCAGCGACTCGTACAGAACCTTAGACACCCAAATAAACCCACAGAGATCCAGCGACTCGTACAGAACCTTAGACACCCAAATAAACCCACAGAGAGCCACAGAGATCCAGCGACTCGTACAGAATCTTAGAGACCCAAATAAACCCACAGAGACCCACAGAGATCCAGCGACTCGTACAGAACCTTAGAGACCCAAATAAACCCACAGAGCCACAGAGAGCCAGCGACTCATACAGAACCTTAGACACCCAAATAAACCCAAAGAGAGCCAGCGACTCGTACAGAACCTTAGACACCCAAATAAACCCAGAGACCCACAGAGATGCAGCGACTCGTACAGAACCTTAGAGACCCAAATGAACCCACAGAGAGCCAGCGACTCGTACAGAACCTTAGAGACCCAAATAAACCCAGAGACCCAGAGTGATGCAGCGACTCATACAGAACCTTAGACACCCAAATAAACCCACAGAGACCCACAGAGATCCAGCGACTCGTACAGAACCTTAGAGACCCAAATAAACCCACAGAGACCCACAGAGATCCAGCCACTCGTACAGAACCTTAGACACCCAAATAAACCCACAGAGACCCACAGACCCATAACGCATATGCATGCATGTAAGTGGAACTTTATCCTGAGACCTCCTTTGCCAGTATTAAATTATGATAATAGGGGGGGGGGGGTTCCCCCTTTCTGGACAACAAAACAGTTGTGTAAAGATGTTAAAACACCAAACAGAAACCTTTCACAAGAATTCGTGTCTGCATTAACCACGTATACTTGCGGTGAACATACAAAACAAATAAACATGCTCTGGTAGTACAGGAAAACCTTGGATTGAATATTAATTCGATAAACGAGCGATGGTCTTGCAATGAGTTGGTACGTATACGCTTCGTCTGCCGAGCGTCACGTGATCACACAACTGATATATACGTTGTGCTTTGATATACGAGCGCTTTGGATTACAAACACGTTTCCGGAAGAGAATTAATGCTCCTCGCAATCCAAGGTTTTTACTGTGCACGACGATGCGTCGTCTTTGACACCGATTGGAACCCACACAGCAGGAGACGGCTTTTCTTGAGAGCCTCGTCTCGGTGTTAGAGCAGAGGACAATGCCTAAAGGCGAACCGGGCACAAGGACAATGCCAATACGAGGACATTGGGGAGCTCGGCGTGAGCTCTCCAATGTTCCTGATACAGTTTTAACATCTTAAAACACGGCTGTTGTATTGACTTAAAGCTTACGTGCCTGCAGGAATTCATATTCTCTGGGTGTCTTTCGGTAAAGGTCACGTAGATAGGTTCAAAGAAAAATAACTAAAAAATATACACAGGTAGTCCCCGACTTACGATGGTCCGACTTACGATGGTCCGATTTACGATATTTCGATCTTACAAAATTGTTAAATATTTTTTTTAATTTCGCGCGGCGGGCAAACGCAGCAGCGTTACGAGGAACGATACTGTACTTTATCATCGCCATCCTCCTCGTCCGACAGCTAAGTTAATGTGTGATAACATAGCTTTAGCGATTTCATTTTAGGGTTACCACGATACATGTTAAACGTTTTTTTATATATATAGCAGATAGAAGGATTGTTTCCTGAAAAAAACTTTCTACGAAATTGCAGTTCATATAGTTAGGCTAAGAATTTATCTGTTTTTTTTAGTTTAAATTTTACTGTGCAATACAGTATTGTAATTAATAAATACATACAGTATATAGTTTATATTCTTAGCTCTTTCGGTAAAGTCACGTTGAAGGGAAACAATACAAAATATATTGTTTTATATATATTTTATTATTTTATTGTTTCCCTTCAACGTGACTTTACCGAAAGAGCTAAGAATATGAATTACTGCAGTCACGAAAGCTTTAAATCCAAATTTAGTATATAGTTTATACAATACGGCACTTATAATAATTCATAATAAAGGTTTTTGGGTTAGATCGCGTTATTTATAAATGTGTCGTAACCCTCCATCACCCGACACGGCCAATCAGCAAAAAAGTGTCACGTTGACAAAAGACAAATAATTCACTACTTTAGCCCACCGGTGTGTGAAGAGTGAATCCACAACATTTACAGTTTGAGTACGACGTTTCGCTAGTAATTACATCCAGCATCATCAGGTAATTCGCCAGAATGGTAAAGCCCTCACTTGCTCACGATCTTAAATAGAGCAGCAGGGTGACGTCATCATTTAACTCATTCAGGTGCAATGATTTGAGGGGGGGTATTGTAATTATATAATCGATTGATAATCAGTCAATGGTTATGATTAGTAATGAGTTGTAGATTAGTAATTAGTTGTAATACGGTACTGTAAACTGCTCTGTTTTGCTAAATGATCATCATTCTTTAAGACTCCTGGGTAGGCTAAGGCTATTTTTGACTTACGATATTTTCGACTTGCGATATGGTCGTCGTAACGCATCTCCATCGTAAGTCGGGGACTACCTGTATATTAAATATATTTTTAACCCATCTACGTGACTTTACCGAAAAAGCAAAAAAGCCTGTTTTATTGCCAGAAAGGGGAAACAGCTGTTATCATAAGTGGGACTTTTTTCGAGCCGTACATAGCCAACCATGGCTAACTGGAGGTGCGGCGAGCATGAAACTAAACGCAAAACGCAGTTATAAAGAAATGAGTTTTCAAACTAGATGATTTGAAAGTGCATAGCTTCCTAGGCTTCCTAATAAACGCATCAAACATACCAACACAATCACCAGCGTCATAATCACGTCTCTAATCAGCATCTTGGAGCCTTTTTAACACGTAGGCTCTCGAAATCAACATCATCCATAATAGACGTTTTTTTGGGTTAGATGGCGTAAATATATAAATGTTGCGTCGTTCAAAACCCGCCACCACCCGACAGCAAACTAGTAAGGGTTGTCACGTAAACAGAACGTGGCCAATTCGTCACTAGCGGTGGCTGGAGAGCCACCACAATCAGAACGATGTCCACAACAATCATCATCTATAGATCAACTTGGTCTTCACCACCACCATCATCAAGAATATTTAATATCGAGATATCTACGTTAACGTCTCGACAACCACCACCAGCACAATCACAACGATGTCCACAACAATCATCATCTATAGATCAACTTGGTCTTCACCAACCACCATCATCAAGAATATTTAATATCGAGATATCTACGTTAACGTCTCGACAACCACCACCAGCACAATCACAACGATGTCCACAACAATCATCATCTATAGATCAACTTGGTCTACACCACCACCATCATCAAGAACATTTAACATCGAGATATCTACGTTAACGTCTCGTCAACCACCACCACCACCACAATCAGAACGATGTCCACAACAATCATCATCTATAATAGATAAACTTGGTCTACACCACCAACATCATCTAAAACATTTAACATAATCGAGATATCTACATTAACGTCTCGACAACCACCACCACAATCACAACGATGTCCACAACAATCACTACCACCACAATCGTGATAATGATCGACATCCCTACAAGATCCGGAGAGACAACCACAAACGCCTGCTAGGGTACAGAGACAACTTCAGTCGGACAACGGGACACGCGGGAGACATGGAGACACGGAAAACGGGCGTGGAGACACGGCAGGAGACACGGAGACACGGGACGAGACACGGAGACGCGGGACGAGACACGGGGACACGGCAGGAGACACGGAGACACGGGAAGACACGGGAGGAGACACGGGACGAGACACGGGACAAGACACGGAGACACGGGACAAGACACGGAGACACGGGACAAGACACGGAGACACGGGACAAGACACGGAGACACGGGACGAGACACGGGACAAGACACGGAGACACGGGAAGACACGCGACGCCATTCCTCACTCGCCTGCGCACGGGCCGATCCATGCAGATCCTTCTCAGATTCTCGCGGTGGTTGTGGTGGTTGTTGTGGTGGTGGTTGTTGTGGTGGTGGTTGTTGTGGTGGTGGTGGATGTTGTTGTGGTGCCTCTTCCGAACAGGCGCGCGCACGTGTTGTGTTCTCCACGCTCGAATCTCCCGGCGTGCCACGTGGAGCGCAGAGGATTCGCGTGGTGTTCACGATCTCCTCTTATCTCCTCCCCCCCCCATCCCCCCCCCCCATCCCCCCCCCCCATCCCCCCCCCCATCCCCCCCCCCATCCCCCCCCCCATCCCCCCCCCCATCCCCCCCCCCATCCCCCCCCCCATCCCCCCCCCCAGCCCCCCCCCCATCCCCCCCCCATCCCCCCCCCCCATCCCCCCCCCATCCCCCCCCCATCTCCGCCCCCATCTCTCCCCCATCTCCGCCTCCATCTCTCCACATCTTCCCTCCCCCCATTTCCCCCTCCCCCATCTCCCTCACCCTATCCCACCCATCTCCCCCTCCGCCTATCCCCCAATCTCCCCCTCCCAATCTCCCCCCCCCCCCGCTCGCTTGCTCTACCTCCACCTGCCCCACCCGATCAGCTGTGCGCCATCACGGATCGATCACGCGCGGTCTGACCAGAGCGAGGGGGAAAGCGATCTGAAAGACGTGGCAACATTGGAAACAGCGCTTACCACCACCACCAACAACAACCACCACCACCAACACCAACAACCACCACCAACAACAACCACCACCAACAAACAGCCCCAACAACAACAACAACAACCACCACCAACAACCACCAACAGCAACCACCACCACCAAAAACCACCACCAACAACAACCACCACCACCAACAACAACCACCACCAACAACAACCACCACCAACAACAACCACCACCAACAACCACCACCAACAACAACCACCAACAACAACAACCACCCACAACAACCACCAACAACCACCAACAACAACCACCACCAACAACCACCACCAACACCACCACCAACAACAACCACCACCAACAACCACCACCACCATCACAGACGAGATGTCTCATCTCGAGGTGAGTTTCCCGTCAATTGATGTACTGTGACTTAGAATTGCCACCACCACCACAACAACAACCACCGCCATTCACTACTGAATGGCGGTGACGTCACCACGGACGCTTGTGCCAGGCTAGGTGCACGTTGAGGCCACGTGAAGTGTGGAACGCCCGCTGGCAGGAGGTCACGGGGCAGACCCAGCAGGTGCCACGGGTCGACTGAGATGACTGGGCAGTTGCACCACCTGTGCCTCCCCTACTGTGCCAGGCTAGGTGCACCAGGAGGTCACGGGGCAGACCCAGCAGGTGCCACGGGTCGACTGAGATGAGTGGCTGATGCACCACCTGTGCCCCCAACTGTGCCAGGCTAGGTGCACCAGGAGGTCACGGCAGACCCAGCAGGTGCCCACGGGTCGACTAACTGAGATGAGTGGCTGATGCACCACCTGTGCCCGCCTACTGTGCCAACTTGCTGTGCTTTAGTCCGCCCGGCGCTTCCGCTCGTTGTTGTGAGCGTTGCTCCTCCGCCCTCCGTTGTTGCTGGGAGGGCGACTGCCTCCACCTGCCAGCAGCAGCGGCAGCGTCCTTCAGGAACCTCCTCCACAGAATCAACACCACCACCACAGCGACAACCACCACCACCACAGCGACAACCACCACCACTGCGACAACCACCACCACCGCGACAACCACCACCACCACCGCGATAACCACCACCGCGACAACCACCACCACCACAATCAAGACGAAGATCGTCCCGCATAGGCTAAACCAGTGGGTTTCTTAGCCTGTGGTGTACACACCGCCCTTGGGGTAGCGAGACGTGGCCACATTAGTTTATAGAAGGTAAATAATCGAAAACACAAATTAAGCCACGGGGAAACGTAAGTACACAACTTACTTTGTTTCATCAACTCCTCTGTATTTATTGACATTGTAAAACATTTTTTTTTATGATTGAGAATCAAGGGGGTTGGCAAGGCTGCAAGTACAGTAAAGGTTAAGAACCACGGCGCTACAATATACACTAGACTATACACTACACTACTATATACTATACTATACACTACACTACTATACACTACACTATACACTACTATACACTACACTACTATACACTACACTATACACTACACTACTATACACTACACTATACACTACACTACTATACACTACACTATACACTACACTATACACTACACTACTATACACTACACTATACACTACACTATACACTACACTACTATACACTACACTATACACAACACTATACACTACTCTACTATACACTACACTATACACTACTCTACTATACACTACACTATACACTACACTACTATACACTACACTAATATACACTACACTAATATACACTACACTATACACTACTATACTATACACTACACTATACACTACACTACTATACACTACACTACTATACACTACACTTACACTACACTACTATAAACTACACTATACACTACTCTACTATACACTACACTATACACTACACTACTATACACTACACTATCCACTACAGTACTATACACTACTCTCCTATACACTACAATATACACTGCTCTCCTATACACTACACTACACTATACACTACACTATACACTACTCTGCTATACACTACACTATACACTACTCTACTACACACTACTCTTCTATACACTACACTATACACTACACTATACGCTACACAATACACTACACTACTATACACTACACTATACACTACTATACACTACTATACACTACTATAGTATACACTACACTATACACTACACTATTATACACTATGCATCTCCATGGGTCTCTGTGTATCTCTATGCATCTCTGTGGATCTCTATGCATTTCTGTGGGTCTCTATGCATCTCCATGGGTCTCTATGTATCTCTATGCATCTCTATGGGTCTCTATGTATCTCCATGGGTCTCTGTGTATCTCTATGCATCTCTGTGTATCTCTATGCATCTCTATGGGTCTCTATGCATCTCCATAGGTCTCTGTGGATCTCTATGCATCTCCATGGGTCTCTGTGTATCTCTATGCATCTCTGTGGATCTCTATGCATCTCTATGTATCTATATGCATCTCCATGGGTCTCTGTGTATCTCTGTGTATCTCTATGGGTATCTATGCATCTCCATGGGTCTCTGCGTATCTCTATGTATCTCTGTGGATCTCTGTGTATCTCTATGCATCTCCATGGGTCTCTGTGTATCTCCATGGGTCTCTGTGTATCTCTATGCATTTCCATGGGTCTCTATGCATCTCCATGGGTCTCTGTGCATCTCTATGTATCTCTGTGTATCTCTATGCATCTCCATGGGTCTCTGTGTATCTCTATGTATCTCTGTGGATCTCTGTGTATCTCTATTCATCTCCATGGGTCTCTGTGTATCTCCATGGGTCTCTGTGTATCTCCATGGGTCTCTATGTATCTCTATGCATCTCTATGGGTCTCTATGCACCTCCATGGGTCTCTGTGTATCTCTATGCATCTCCATGGGTCTCTATGCATCTCCATGGGTCTCTGTGTATCTCTATGTACCTCTGTGGATCTCTGTGTATCTCTATGCATCTCTGTGGATCTCTATGTATCTCTATAGATCTCTATGCATCTCCATAGGTCTCTGTGGATCTCTATGCATCTCCATGGGTCTCTGTGTATCTCTATGCATCTCTGTGTATCTCTATGCATCTCCATGGGTCTCTATGGCTCTCTGTGGGTCTCTATGAATCTCCATGGGTCTCTGTGTATCGCAGACACACAGAAGCAGCAAGCTGGGGCAACCCGGCGATGTTGCCGGCAAGCGATCGGCACGCCACGCTGAGCGCGCCCGGTGGTGGCTTCGGCGTTCACGCCACGATTGGCAACCGGCATCGTCAGGAAGAGAGAAACACACACAGACACACACAGACACACACAGACACATACATACAGACACACACAGACAACAACAACAACCGCCATTCACCACTAAGTGGCGGTGACGTCACCACGACGCTTGTGCCAGGCTATGTGCAACCCGAGGCCACGTGAAGTGTCGAACGCCCGCTGGCAGGAGGTCACGGGGCAGACCAGCAGGTGCCCCGGGTCGACTGACTGAGTGACTGAGATGACTGGCTGATGCACCACCTGTGCCCCTACTGTGCCAACCTGCTGTGCTTTAGCCACCCGGCGCTGCGCTCGTTGTTGTGAGCGTCGCTCCTCCGCCCTCTGTTGTTGTTGGAGGGCGACTGCCTCCAACTGCCCAGTAGCGTCCTTCACGAGCCTCCTCCACAGAGGCCGATCTTGACACCGCTGGTACCAGTCATCGGCAAGTCCACTCAGCTCCACGTCCTCCAGTACCACATCTCTTCTCTAGCCCGTGCCGCGCCCGTTTAGCCCCCTCAATCCGGCCGAACAAAAGTTGTTTCGGCATGCGGTGGCTGGGCATGCGGGCTACATGACCCAGCCATCGCAGCCTTGCCCGCCGGAGGAGCTCACCGATGGGACCTTGCCCAGATCTTTCAAGGATTTGTGAGCTCCTCACACAATCCAGTCTGGTTAAACCCAGGATGGATCGTAGGCAAGCCTCTCCTCAGCGTGCCTGGCAAGGCGATGCTGAATAATCCTTGCCAGGACCTTTCCCGGCACACTGAGGAGTGAAATACCCCTGTAGTTGTTACAGTCTGTGCGGTCCCCCTTCTTAAAAAGGGGGACCACCAGGGCATCCTTCCAATCCTGCGTAACCCGTCCAGACAGACACACAGACAGACACACACACACACACAGACACACACAGACACACACACAGACAAACACAGACAAAGATCCCCCGTATAGCCTTAACAGACTGTTGGGGCAAGTGCTGTAAGCGAGCGCCAATAAAGGCTGGCACGGCACACGAGGGGGTGGGTGGCCAACACCACGCCGGCCGCCTTTGTCTCCCCCAGTGGCGATGTTTAGCTACGCACCACACCAGGTACTGTTTGAAACCAAGAAGCTCCTATATTAGTGTGGTAACAGACAGATTTCCTACTCCTCCTCCTTCAGCAGCGAAGGTCTTAAAATTCCAGAACGGACAACGGAGGAGCATCTCATAAATTCCCACCTCTGTTTGCAGCACAAAGTTTGAAAGTGGACATTCTTCCCCGCTCTTTAAATCCCCACCGGTCGATTCCATATGACTTGTTTATTTTCGTCTCCCCCATCCTCTTTTCCGAACATAGATGGACTCGTCCATCTGAATAACTACTGCCAAATCGCTCTCCGTGGTGCTAACGCTAAAAAAACGCCACTTTTTCAAATTTTCTTGCTGTGGTTTCACACCTGATGATGATTGCTTGTGTTGCAGTCGAAACGTCGTGAGAATTTTGTTTTACATTTTTATTATTTTATTGTTTCCCTTCTACGTGGTGACTTTACCGAAAGAACCAAGAACATGAATCCCTGCAGTCACGAAAG
This sequence comes from Petromyzon marinus, assembly GCF_010993605.1. Taxonomy (NCBI): domain Eukaryota; kingdom Metazoa; phylum Chordata; class Hyperoartia; order Petromyzontiformes; family Petromyzontidae; genus Petromyzon; species Petromyzon marinus. The sequence continues at coordinate 4,846,644 of NC_046133.1, read as the reverse complement.
CTTTAAATCAAAACTTGTTACTGTCCGTCAATACAATCCGTGCTCAGCGATAGGATCTGCGAGAAATGCGACACACACTTCGCGTCACTAGTCATGGTGCCCAGCCACTCTGTGACACACAAGCGGGAATCAATTATTATTCGGCCCAAACGCATGAGGCCACAGAGAGTCTTCGCTGCACGTCGTGAACGAAGAAAATTTAGAGAGTGCGGATTGGATAGCTTGATCTGAGTGGAATATCCATTCCACAGGATGAGGAGATCCATGCTCTCCCTGCTTATTCCATGGAGGAGCATTTTTTGCTTTTCCATGGGTGAATGGATATGCGTAAAATTTTGTACATTTTTTTGTTAACGATTGTTCTTAAACATTTGATTATAACGATTCTCCAGGGCTTTTCATTCTATGGAATGAATACGTTGATTGTTGTAATTGCAATCTCCATTTTGCTTCGTTCTACTGCGAAGTTTCAAGTATGTTTTTTTACAGTTATATTTACTTTTAATATTTGATAATTATAAGAGAATTTCATCTGCAGCTTTAGTAAGACGATCAATATTTTCAAGTTAATTTCATGCAAAATTTCAGCTATCCAACGCCTTCTTTTTAATGTTTCCTACCTACAACATCAGAGTGCAGCGCCACATTAAATACGCAACACATTAAATACGCAACACAATGACAATAGTTGAAAGTGATTTGAACCATGTTTTATTTTCAAAATGGATACATGGTTTGGGGGGGGGGGGCAGAGCTTTGTGACGTCATATTGGAGGAGGGGGGGGTCTGACTTTTTGTGACGCCGTGTGACGAGGGGGGAGGGGGGGTAAATAATCGGCCAAAATCGCGTGACGTCATTTATGAAACGGCCCCAAACTATAAAACGAACGAAACAAAACATTTATTTTTTGTACTTCACCGGATTGAGGCCCCGCCGCCGAGCGACTACGTAGCTCGTTTTCAGCAACGATAGCTCAAACCAAGCGGTGGGGCTCGTCATCATCGCCACGCGGACAACTTCACAGCCGTCGCCAAACACTCTGAACGCGCGACGACTCCGAATGAGGAGGGGCAATGCCGGAGGGCCCCGAGAAAAATCCTCGCGACCACGTCAGAGAGACACGGAGAACACGCAGACTTCAAATATACAGCAGCAGCATCGTCGGGGTCGGGATCGAACGCACGTCCTCCTGTGTACCAGGCGAGGTAGTCAACATCTCCTAGCCACCGTGATGACGACGATGAGAGAGAGACGCACAGCAAACTCACAAATACACAGCAGGCATCGTCGGGGTCGGGATCGAACGCACGTCCTCCTGTGTACCAGGCGAGGTAGTCAACATCTCCTAGCCACCGTGATGACGACGATGAGAGAGAGACGCACAGCAAACTCACAAATACACAGCAGGCATCGTCAGGGTCGGGGTTCGAACCCACGAACCACCTTCCTGTGCACCAGGCGAGGTAGTCAACATCTCCTAGCCACCGTGACTGGGGGTAGCAGCGCCGTGCGTGACCGACTCGCAAGGTGGAACAAGTGGAGTGGACGCGTGTTGCGCTCACCGACTCAGCGGACACAAGCGGGACGTTGCAAGTCCCGCTACGGGGCCGGGGGCCGGGGGCCGGTGACGGGAACAGCGAGCGTCGTGAACAGCACCGTTCCGCTCCGCGCTCTCCCGGTCTCCGAAGGCTCCTTCTCTTTTTGTGTTCCTCGCCGCCCCCCCGCCCCCCCCCGCCGCCCCCCCGGCCCCTCCCCTCGTACAACACCCCTCGCCGTTTGAAGGGGTTTCCTGTAGGTCCCTCGACGGGAGCGCTCGAGGCGGGCGGGGGCAGGACTTGCGGTGGCCGCTTTCCACGCAACGCCCGTGTGGGTCTCCGCCCCCGCCCACGAAATCGCCGTTCTCTCTCGGTAAAATCCGCGCTCGTTACCAAAAGGCGTCTCTAGAGCATTGTGGTCGTCGTCGTGGTCAGCGGCGGCATTACGATTGTTTACGGTGACGACGGCACGTTCCGGTGTCCTACAGCAGCTTGGTGAGGCCTGTAGGGTGGTGCAGTCTGGTGAGCGCCTGTAGGGTGGTGCAGTCTGGTGTCCTACAGCAGCGCCTGTAGGGTGGTGCAGTCTGGTGTCCTACAGCAGCTTGGTGAGGCCTGTAGGGTGGTGCTGTCTGGTGCCCTACAGCAACTTGGTGAGCGCCTGTAGGGTGGTGCAGTCTGGTGTCCTACAGCAGCACCTGTAGGGTGGTGCAGTCTGGTGCCCTACAGCAGCGCCTGTAGGGTGGTGCTGTCTGGTGTCCTACAGCAGCTTTGGTGAGCGCCCTGTAGGGTGGTGCAGTCTGGTGTCCTACAGCAGCTTGGTGAGCGCCTGTAGGGTGGTGCAGTCTGGTGAGCGCCTGTAGGGTGGTGCAGTCTGGTGTCCTACAGCAGCGCCTGTAGGGTGGTGCAGTCTGGTGGCTACAGCAGCTTGGTGAGGCCTGTAGGGTGGTGCTGTCTGGTGCCCTACAGCAACTTGGTGAGCGCCTGTAGGGTGGTGCAGTCTGGTGTCCTACAGCAGCGCCTGTAGGGTGGTGCAGTCTGGTGCCCTACAGCAGCGCCTGTAGGGTGGTGCTGTCTGGTGTCCTACAGCAGCTTTGGTGAGCGCCTGTAGGGTGGTGCAGTCTGGTGTCCTACAGCAGCTTGGTGAGCGCCTGTAGGGTGGTGCAGTCTGGTGTCCTACAGCAGCATGGTGAGGCCTGTAGGGTGGTGCAGTCTGGTGTCCTACAGCAGTGCCTGTAGGGTGGTGCTGTCTGGTGTCCTACAGCAGCTTGGTGAGCGCCTGTAGGGTGGTGCAGTCTGGGTGTCCTACAGCAGCATGGTGAGGCTGTAGGGTGGTGCAGTCTGGTGTCCTACAGCAGTACCTGTAGGGTGGTGCAGCTGGTGTCCTACAGCAGCTTGGTGAGCGCCTGTAGGGTGGTGCAGTCTGGTGTCCTACAGCAGCATGGTGAGGCCTGTAGGGTGGTGCAGTCTGGTGTCCTACAGCAGTGCCTGTAGGGTGGTGCAGTCTGGTGTCCTACAGCAGCTTGGTGAGGCCTGTAGGGTGGGTGCAGTCTGGTGTCCTACAGCAGCTTGGTGAGCGCCTGTAGGGTGGTGCAGTCTGGTGTCCTAAGCAGCTTGGTGAGGCCTGTAGGGTGGTGCAGTCTGGTGCCCTACAGCAGCTTTGGTGAGGCCTGTAGGGTGGTGCTGTCTGATGTCCTACAGCAGCTTTGGTGAGCGCCTGTAGGGTGGTGCTGTCTGGTGTCCTACCAGCAGCTTGGTGAGGCCTGTAGGGTGGTGCTGTCCTGGTGTCCTACAGCAGCTTGGTAGGCGCCTGTAGGGTGGTGCAGTCTGGTGTCCTACAGCAGCATGGTGAGGCCTGTAGGGTGGTGCAGTCTGGTGTCCTACAGCAGCGCCTGTAGGGTGGTGCAGTCTGGTGTCCTACAGCAGCTTGGTGAGCGCCTGTAGGGTGGTGCAGTCTGGTGTCCTACAGCAGCTTGGTGAGCTCCTGTAGGGTGGTGCAGTCTGGTGTCCTACAGCAGCGCCTGTAGGGGTGGTGCAGTCTGGTGTCCTACAGCAGCTTGGTGAGCGCCTGTAGGGTGGTGCAGGTCTGGTGTCCTACAGCAGCTTGGTGAGCGCCTGTAGGGTGGTGCAGTCTGGTGTCCTACAGCAGCATGGTGAGGCCTGTAGGGTGGTGCAGTCTGGTGCCCTACAGCAGCTTGGTGAGCGCCTGTAGGGTGGTGCTGTCTGGTGTCCTACAGCAGCTTTGGTGAGCGCCTGTAGGGTGGTGCAGTCTGGTGCCCTACAGCAGCTTTGGTGAGGCCTGTAGGGTGGTGCTGTCTGGTGTCCTACAGCAGCTTGGTGAGCGCCTGTAGGGTGGTGCAGTCTGGTGTCCTACAGCAGCATGGTGAGGCCTGTAGGGTGGTGCAGTCTGGTGTCCTACAGCAGCTTGGTGAGCGCCTGTAGGGTGGTGCAGTCTGGTGTCCTACAGCAGCGCCTGTAGGGTGGTGCAGTCTGGTGTCCTACAGCAGCTTGGTGAGCGCCTGTAGGGTGGTGCAGTCTGGTGTCTTACAGCAGCTTGGTGAGCGCCTGTAGGGTGGTGCAGTCTGGTGTCCTACAGCAGCGCCTGTAGGGTGGTGCAGTCTGGTGTCCTACAGCAGCTTGGTGAGCGCCTGTAGGGTGGTGCAGTCTGGTGTCCTACAGCAGCTTGGTGAGCGCCTGTAGGGTGTGCAGTCTGGTGTCCTACAGCAGCATGGTGAGGCCTGTAGGGTGGTGCAGTCTGGTGCCCTACAGCAGCTTGGTGAGCGCCTGTAGGGTGGTGCTGTCTGGTGTCCTACAGCAGCTTTGGTGAGCGCCTGTAGGGTGGTGCAGTCTGGTGCCCTACAGCAGCTTTGGTGAGGCCTGTAGGGTGGTGCTGTCTGGTGTCCTACAGCAGCTTGGTGAGCGCCTGTAGGGTGGTGCAGTCTGGTGTCCTACAGCAGCATGGTGAGGCCTGTAGGGTGGTGCTGTCTGGTGTCCTACAGCAGCTTGGTGAGCGCCTGTAGGGTGGTGCAGTCTGGTGTCCTACAGCAGCTTGGTGAGCGCCTGTAGGGTGGTGCAGTCTGGTGCCCTACAGCAGCTTTGGTGAGCGCCTGTAGGGTGGTGCAGTCTGGTGTCCTACAGCAGCTTGGTGAGCGCCTGTAGGGTGGCGCGGCTGATGGGCCGCAGCGCCAGTGTGGGCACGTCGCCGAGCAGCAGGAAGAGCTGGCGCGGCGGCGCCTGCAGCCCGTAGCACCGGTGCCCGTCGGCACTCACGTAGCACTCGGTGGCGCTGTGGGCAAAGCCCCGCTGGAAGTCCTCCACCAGGGGGACTAGCGGGTGGGCACAGTGGTGCGGGCAGAGAGAGAGAGAGAGGGGTGGTGGGCACGGTGTGAGGGGTGGTGGCGGTGGTGGTAGTAGTGGTGGTGATGGTGGTGATAGGGGTGGTAGTGGGTGGTGGTGATAGGGGTGCTAATGGTGGTGGTGGTAGTAGTGGTGGTGATGGTGGTGATAGTGGTAGTAGGGTGGTGGTGGTAGTAGTGGCGGTGATGGTGGTGATAGTGGTAGTAATGGTGGTGGTGGTAGTAGTGGCGGTGATGGTGGTGATAGTGGTAGTAATGGTGGTGTGGTAGTAGTGGTGGTGATGGTGGTGATAGTGATAGTAATGGGATGGTGGTAGTAGTGGTGGTGATGGTGGTGATAGTGGTAGTAATGGTGGTGGTGGTAGTAGTGGCGGTGATGGTGGTGATAGTGGTAGTAGTGGGGTGGTGGTAGTAGTGGCGGTGATGGTGGTGATAGTGGCAGTAATGGTGGTGGTAGTAGTGGTGTGATGGTGGTGATAGTGGTAGTAATGGTGGTGGTGGTAGTAGTGGCGGTGATGGTGGTGATAGTGGTAGTAATGGTGGTGGTGGTAGTAGTGGTGGTGATGGTGGTGATAGTGGTAGTAGTGGTGGTGGTGGTAGTAGTGGTGGTGATGGTGGTGATAGTGGTAGTAATGGTGGTGGTGGTAGTAGTGGTGGTGATGATAGTGATAGTAATGGTGATGGTGGTAGTGGTGGTGATGGTGGTGATAGTGGTAGTAATGGTGGTGGTGGTAGTAGTGGCGGTGATGGTGGTGATAGTGGTAGTGGTGGTGGTGGTAGTAGTGGCGGTGATGGTGGTGATAGTGGTAGTAATGGTGGTGGTAGTAGTGGTGGTGATGGTGGTGATAGTAATCTTGGTGGTGATGTTGGTAGTAGTGGTGGTAGTGGTGATGGTGGTAGTAGTGGTGAAGGTGGTAGTGGTGGTAGTAATGGTGGTGGTGATGGTAATGGTGGCGGTGATGGTGGTAATGGTGATGATAATGGTGATGGTGGTAGTAGTGGTGGTGATGGTGGTGATAGTGGTAGTAATGGTGGTAGTAGTGGTGGTGATGGTAGTGATAGTGGTAGTAGTGGTGGTGATGGTGGTGATAGTGGTAGTAATCTTGGTGGTGATGTTGGTAGTAGTGGTGGTAGTGGTGATGGTGGTAGTAGTGGTGAAGGTGGTAGTGGTGGTAGTAATGGTGGTGGTGATGGTGGTAATGGTGGTGGTGATGGTGGTAATGGTGATGATAATGGTGATGGTGGTAGTAGTGGTGGTGATGGTGGTGATAGTGGTAGTAATCTTGGTGGTGATGTTGGTAGTAGTGGTGGTAGTGGTGATGGTGGTAGTAGTGGTGAAGGTGGTAGTGGTGGTAGTAATGGTGGTGGTGATGGTGGTAATGGTGGCGGTGATGGTGGTAATGGTGATGATCATGGTGATGGTGGTAGTAGTGGTGGTGACGGTGGTGATAGTGGTAGTAATCTTGGTGGTAATGGTGGTAGTGGTGGTAATAGTGATGGTGGTAGTTGTAGTGGTGGTAGTAATGGTGGTGGTGATGGTCATGGACCTCCCCTAGGTCAACTCGGCCTCAAATTAGTACTTGGTGTGGTGCATGAAAACATCGCCACTGGGGAGACAAAGGGCCGGGCGTGGTGCTGGCCATCCACCCCCTCGTGTGCGTGCCGGCCTTTATAGGTGCTCGCTAACAGCACTTTCCCCAACAGTCTGTTCAGGCTATACGGGGATTTTTGCCTTTGGTAGAGGTGGTGGTGATGATTGTGTAGGTGATGGTGATAGTGGTGGTAGTGGTGGTGATGGTGATGATGATGGGGTGGTGATGGTTGTGATTGGTAGTGGTGTTGATGGTGATGGTGGTAGTGGTGTTGATGGTGGTAGTGTGTGGTGGTGATGTTGGTAGTGGTCTTGATGGTGGTAGTGGTGGTGGTGATGATGATGGTGGTGGTGATGGTGGTAGTGGTGGTAATGGTGGTGGTGATGGTGGTGATGATGGTGGTGGTGATGGTGGTAGTGGTGGTAATGGTGGTGGTGATGGTGGTGATGATGATGGTGGTAGTGGTGGTGGTAATGGCGGTGGTGATGATGGTGGTGGTGGTGTGGTGGTAATGGCGGCGGTGGTGGTGATGGCGGCGGTGGTGGTGATGATGGTGGTGTTGGTGGTAATGGCGGCGGTGGTGGGTGATGGCGGCGTGTGGGTGATGATGTGGTGTTGGTGGTAATGGCGGCGGTGGTGGTGATGGCGGCGTGGTGGTGATGATGGTGGTGTTGGTGGTAATGGCGGCAGTGGTGATGATGGCGGTGGTGGTGTTGGTGGTAATGGTGGTGGTGTTGGTGGTAATGGCGGCGGCGGCGATGATGGTGGTGTTTGTGGTAATGGCGGTGGTGGCGATGATGGTGACGGCGGTAGTGGTGGTTGTGATGATGACGGTGGTGGCGGTGAGCGTGTGCCGACGAGGCTCGCCGCACCGTACCGGCTTCGCTGCCCGTGACGCGCGTGGCGCCCTGGGAGAAGTAGTTGGTGACGGCCAGCCTGTAGAACGCCTTCAGAATGCTCCTGCGGCGCTCCATCGGAATCCTTCTCCCTGCGCGTCACAACAAGACGGCGCCTTCACCCACACCCATTCACACGCGCACCCATTCACACGCGCACCCATTCACACGCGCACCCATTCACACGCGCACCCGTTCACACGCGCACCCATTCACACGCGCACCCATTCACACGCGTACTCATTCACACGCGTACTCATTCACACGCGCACCCATTCACACGCGCACCCATTCACACGCGCACCCATTCACACGCGCACCCATTCACACGCGCACCCGTTCCACGCGCACTCATTCACACGCGTACTCATTCACACGCGCACCCATTCACACGCGCACCCATTCACACGCGCACCCGTTCACACGCGCACCCGTTCACACGCGCACCCATTCACACGCGCACCATTCACACGCGCACCCATTCACACGCGCACCCATTCACACGCGCACCCATTCACACGCGCACCCATTCACACGCGCACCCATTCACACCCGCACCCATTCACACGCGCACCCATTCACACGCGCAACCCATTCACACGCGCACCCATTCACACGCGCACCCATTCACACGCGCACTCATTCACCCCCGCACTCATTCACACACCGATCCACCCCTGCACTCATTCACCCCTGCACTCATTCACACACCCATCCACCCTCGCACTCATTCACCACACCATCCACCCCTACACTCATTCACACATCCCACCCCTACACTCATTCACACACTCATTCACCCCCGCACTCATCACCCCTACACTCATTCACACACCCATCCACCCCCGCACTCATTCACACACCCATCCACCCCTACACTCATTCACACACCCATCCACCCCTACACTCATTCACACACTCATTCACCCCCGCACTCATTCACCCCTACACTCATTCACACACCCATCCACCCCTACACTCATTCACACACCCATCCACCCCTACACTCATCCACCCCCGCACTCATTCACCCCCGCACTCATTCACCCCTACACTCATTCACACACTCATTCACCCCCGCACTCATTCACCCCTACACTCATTCACACACCCACCCACCCCTACACTCATTCACACACCGATCCACCCCTGCACTCATTCACCCCCGCACTCATTCACACACCCATCCACCCCTACACTCATTCACACACCCATCCACCCCTACACTCATTCACACACCCATCCACCCTACACTCATTCACACACTCATTCACCCCGCACTCATTCACCCCTACACTCATTCACACACCCACCCACCCCTACACTCATTCACACACCCATCCACCCCTACACTCATTCACACACCCATCCACCCCCGCACTCATTCACACACCATCCACCCCTACACTCATTCACACTCATTCACCCCCGCACTCATTCACCCCAGCACTCATTCACACACCCATCCACCCCGCACTCACGACCCCACCGTCCTCTGCCACTTGCGGCTGCCACCGTGAAGAGGCTGCGCTTCAGCTCCGTGTTCACGAGGAGGAGCCTTGGGGGGGGGGATAGGGGGGGCACCGTGGCGGGGCACAAGAAGGGGACGGAGGGGGGGGCACAGCAGTCATCAAACACCGGCATGCTGGGGGGGTTTTTCTTCTCCCGGTTCTCCGGGTTCCTCGTGAGGCTGCTGGCAAACACCGCGTCAGCCCGGCGGGGGTGAAGGGCATGGGGGCTGTGGGTGCGTGGGGGGTGAAGGGCATGGGAGTTCGTGAGGGGGGGTGAAGGGCATGGGGTGTGGAGGGGGGGGGGTGAAGGGCATGGGGAGTGTGGGTGCGTGGGGGTGAAGGGCATGGGAGTTCGTGAGGGGGGGTGAAGGGCATTGGGGTGTGGGAGGGGGGGTGAAGGGCATGGGGAGTGTGGGTGCGTGGGGGTGAAGGGCATGGGAGTTCGTGAGGGGGGGTGAAGGGCATTGGGGTGTGGGAGGGGGGGTGAAGGGCATGGGGGGTGTGGAGGGGGGGTGAAGGGCATGGGGAGTGTGGGAGGGGGGGGTGAAGGGCATGGGGAGTGTGGGAGGGGGGGGGTGAAGGGCATGGGGAGTGTGTGGGGGGGTGTGTGGGGTGTGTGGGGGGTGTGGAGTGTGTGGGGGGTGTGGGGTGGGTGGGGGGTTGGGGCGGTGTGGGGTGTGTGGGGGGTGTGGTGGGGGTGGGGGGTGGGGTGTGGGGTGTGTGGGGGGTGTGGGGGGTGTGGTGTGTGTGTGGGGGGTGTGTGTGGGGGGTGTGTGGTGTGTGTGTGGTGTGTGTGTGGGGTGTGTGTGGGGTGTGTGGGTGTGTGTGTGTGTGGTGTGTGGGTGTGTGTGGGGTGTGTGTGGGGTGTGTGGGGTGTGTGTGGGGTGTGGGGGGTGTGTGTGGGGTGGGGGGGTGTGTGTTGTGTGTGGGGGGTGTGTGGTGTGGTGTGGGTGTGGGGTGTGTTGGGGTGTGGGGGTGTGTGTGGGGTGTGTGTGGGGTGTGTGGGGTGTGTGGGGTGTGTGTGGGGTGTGTGTGTGGGGTGTGGGGGGTGTGTGTGGGGTGTGTGGGTGTGTGTGGTGGGTGTGTGGGGTGTGTGTGTGGGGTGTGTGGTGGGGGTGTGGGTGGGGGGTGTGTGTGGGTGTGGTGGTGTGTGGGTGTGGGGTGTGTGTGGGGTGTGTGTGGGGTGTGTGGGGTGTGTGTGTGTGTGGGGTGGTGGTTGTGTGTGGGGTGTGTGTTTGGGGGGTGGGGGGTGTGTGTGGTGTGTGGGTGTGGTGTGTGGGGGGTGGGTGTGTGGGTGGTGTGTGTGGTGTGTGTGGTGTGTGTGGGGTGTGTGTGGGGTGTGTGGGTGTGTGGGTTGTGTGGGGGGGTGTGTGGTTGTGTGTGGGGGTGTGTGGTGTGTGCGTGGGTGGTGTGTGTGGGGTGTGGGTGTGGTGTGTGGGGGTGTGGGGTGGGTGTGGGGTGTGTGTGGGGTGTGTGTGTGGTGTGTGTGGGGTGTGTGTGTGGGGTGTGGGGGGTGGTGGGGTGTGTGTGGGGGGTGTGTGGGGTGTGTGGGTGTGTGTGGGGGTGTGTGTGGTGTGGTGGGTGGGTGGGTGGGTGTGGGGTGGGGGTGTGTGTGGGGTGTGGGGTGTGTGGGGTGTGTGTGGGGTGTGTGTGGGGTGTGGGGGGGTGTGTGGGGTGTGTGGGGGGGTGTGTGTGATGTGTGGGGGGTGTGGGGGTGGTGGGTGGGGGGGGGGTGTGTGGGTGTGTGGGGGGTGTGTGGGGGGTGGTGGGGTGTGGGGGGGTGTGGGGTGTGTGGGTGTGTGGGGGGGTGTGTGGGGTGTGTGTGGGGGTGTGTGGGGTGGGTGGGGTGTAGGGTGGTGGGGTGTGTGTGTGGTGTGTGGTGGTGTGGTGTGTGGTGTGTGGGGTGTGTGTGGTGTGTGTGGGTGTGTGGGGGTGTGTGGTGTGTGTGGGGTGTGGTGGGTGGTTGTGTCCACCCCAGGATTGCGCCGTGCAGCGGTGTGGTGGAGTGGAACGCGTGAGGTGCCAGCACCACGCAGGTCCTCAGCGGCTCCAGCACCGGCCGCCAGAAGCGCTCCACCAGTTGCTGGGGATCGAGAGCGAGGGGCGGACGGTCAATACAGCACCACAACACACTCCACCACACCACACCGCACCATACTCCACCGTACTCCACCACACCGCACCACAACACACCGCACCGCACAACACCACACCACACCACACCACACTCCACCACACTCCACCACACCGCACCACACTCCACCACACCGCACCACACTCCACCACACCGCACCACACTCCACCACACCGCACCACACCGCACCACACTCCACCACACCGCACCGCACCACATATCACCACACCGCACCACACCGCACCACAACACACCGCACCACACCGCACCACACCGCACCACACCGCACCACACTCCACCACACCGCACCGCACCACATATCACCACACCGCACCACACTCCACCACACCGCACCGTACTCCACCACCTCCAAACCCACCCACCCCCGCCCCCCGCGCGCCCCTGGATGAGCACGTGTCTGGCTACGTAGCACGGTGTGTAAGAAGTCCAGCGTGCGTGCTTCCACGCGTGCGCCTGGGCCCCCTGCGTGCCCGTGGTGGTGCACCGCTAGCTGCGCAGGTGGCCGTGCACCTCCCCTCCTCGGCACCCTCCCTTCCTCGGGGAGGGGGGGGGGAAGGGGGGGGGGGGAAGGGGGGAGGGAAGGGGTGGGGGTCAAACTCCCCGAGGCCTCTCACCGTGCTCTGGATGTCCTGCAGCGTGGGCTGGGGCCCACAGAGGACGCACAGCTCCAGGCCCGGCAGCAGGCGGAACGTGAGCAGGCGGTGAGGGACCTGGGGGGGGCAGGGGGGGGCAGGGGGGGGCGACACGCAAGAGGTCAGCAAGGGGTCGGGGTCGTGCAGTGTGGGGTCAGAAGCGGACACTGCCGGAGGGGGTGGGGGCGGCGGTGGTGTTGGCGGTGGGGGTGGCGGTGGGGGTGGGGGTGGGTGGGTGTGGGTGGTGGTGTGGGTGGTGGTGGGGGTGGGGTGGGGGTGGCGGTGGGGGTGGCGGTGTGTGTGGCGGTGTGGATGGTGGTGGGGGTGGTGTGGGTGGTGGTGTGGGTGGCGGTGTGGGTGGCGGTGTGGTGGCGGTGTGTGTGGCGGTGTGGATGGTGGTGTGGGTGGCGGTGGGGTGGCGGTGTGTGTGGCGGTGTGGGTGTGGGTGGTGGTGTGTGTGGCGGTGGTGTGGCGGTGTGGGTGTGGGTGGTGGTGTGTTGGCGGTGTGTGTGGCGGTGGGGTGGTGGTGTGGGTGGCGGTGGGGGCTCACGGTGGGGCTGCGTGGGGCAGGTAGACTGGCACGTCGCGTGACGAAGCGGGGGGCAGGCGCTCACGAGGCGCCCCAACAGCTCCCCTCCTGGGGCGCCAGCTGCCACCAGCGCTCCGTGGCGACGCACACGCGGCCCCGTGCCAGCAGGCAGCCAAACGCGCTGTCCACGCCCGCCGTGAACGCCTCCAGGCACTCCTACACACACGGAGCACGCACACACGGAGCGTGCCACACCACACGCAGCACACCACACCACACGCACACAGCACACACACAACACACACGCAGCACACACGCAGCACACACACAGCACACGCACAGCACACACGCAGCACACACAGAGCACACACAGAACACACACGCAGCACACACACACAGCACACACGCAGCACACACACAGAACACACACGCAGCACACACACACAGCACACACGCAGCACACACGCAGCACACACACAGCACGCCACACCACACGCAGCAGACGCACAGCACACATACACAGCACACACACAGCACACACACAGCACACATACACAGCACACATACACAGCACGCCACAGCACACGCAGCACACGCACACAGTATGCCACGCAGCACACACACACACACAGCACACACACACAGCACACACACACACAGTACACCACGCCACACGCAGCACAAGCGCAGCACACACACACAGCACGCCACAGCACACGCTGCACACCACACACAGTACGCCACGCAGCACACACACACACACAGCACACACACACAGCACGCCACAGCACACGCTGCACACACACACACAGTACGCCACGCAGCACACACACACACACAGCACACACACACAGCACACGCACTCGCAGCACACAGCAGACAAACGCCCACAGCACCACATGCAGCCACGCATTGCACACAGCGAACGCGGCACACGCCGACAATTCAGACTACTGGGGTTACACGGCGCAGGGTGGGACACGGGTGGAGCGTGCGGAGCGAGCGGTGTGCGTGCAATGGAGCAGGTGGAGCGTGTGGAGCGAGCGGTGCGGGTGGAGCGTGCGGAGAGAGCGGTGCGGGTGGAGCGTGCGGAGAGAGCGGTGTGCGTGCAATGGAGCAGGTGGAGCGTGTGGAGCGAGCGGTGCGGGTGGAGCGTGCGAGAGAGAGGGTGGGCATGGTGGAGCGTGTGGAGCGAGCGGTGCGGGTGGAGCGGGTGGAGCGTGCGGAGCGAGCGGTGTGCGTGCAATGGAGCGGGTGGAGCGTGTGGAGCGAGCGGTGCGGGTGGAGCGTGCGGAGAGAGCGGTGCGGGCATGGTGGAGCGTGTGGAGCGAGCGGTGCGGGTGGAGCGGGTGGAGCGTGCGGGGAGCGAGCGGTGTGCGTGCAATGGAGCGGGTGGAGCGTGTGGAGCGAGCGGTGCGGGGTGGAGCGTGCGGAGAGAGCGGTGCGGGTGGAGCGTGCGGAGAGAGCGTGTGCGTGCAATGGAGCAGGTGGAGCGTGTGGAGCGAGCGGTGCGGGTGGAGCGTGCGGAGAGAGCGGTGCGGGCATGGTGGAGCGTGTGGAGCGAGCGGTGCGGGTGGAGCGGGTGGAGCGTGCGGAGCGAGCGGTGTGCGTGCAATGGAGCGGGTGGAGCGTGTGGAGCGAGCGGTGCGGGTGGAGCGTGCGGAGAGAGCGGTGCGGGTGGAGCGTGCGGAGAGAGCGGTGTGCGTGCAATGGAGCAGGTGGAGCGTGTGGAGCGAGCGGTGCGGGTGGAGCGTGCGGAGAGAGCGGTGCAGGCATGGTGGAGCGTGTGGAGCGAGCGGTGCGGGTGGAGCGGGTGGAGCGTGCGGAGCGAGCGGTGTGCGTGCAATGGAGCGGGTGGAGCGTGTGGAGCGAGCGGTACAGGCACGGTGGCGCGTGTGGAGCGAGCGGTGCGGGTGGAGCGTGCGGAGAGAGCGGTGCGGGCACGGTGGAGCGTGTGGAGCGAGCGGTGCGGGTGGAGCGGGTGGAGCGTGCGGAGAGAGCGGTGCAGGCACGGTGGAGCGTGTGGAGCGTGCGGAGCGGGTGGAGCGTGCGGAGCGGGTGGAGCGTGCAGAGAGAGCGGTGCGGGTACGGTGGAGCGTGCGGAGCGAGCGGTGCGGGTGGAGCGTGCGGAGCGTGCGGTGCGGGTGGAGCGGGCGGGTGTCCCACGGACCCGCAGGATGTCGTTGTCGGGGCACAGCAGGCAGTCCGGGCTCCCCGTGAGTTCGACGGCGAGCTCCGACGTGCCCAGCAGGCTGTCCACCAGCTGGTAGCACGCCTGTAGCACGCACAGCGGTGGTGGGCAAACCCCAGCCTCGTCCCCGCACGCTCCACCAAAACCACTCGCTCCACCAAAACCACTCGCTCCACCACCACCACCCGCTCCACCACCACCACCCGCTCCACCACCACCACCCGCTCCACCACCACCACCCGCTTCACCACCCACCATCCTGCTCCACCACCACCATCACCACCCGTTCCACCACCCGCTCCACCACCACCACCCGCTCCACCACCAACACCCGCTCCACCACCACCACCACTACCACCACCACCCGTTCCACCACCACCACCACCGCTCCACCATCACCACCCGCTCCACCCCAACCCGCTCCACCCCCCTCCCGCTACCAGTTCCCCTCATCGCTTCCCCGCTCGCCCTTCCCGTCATTGACGTCGCCGTCAACATCATCATCATCAATATCACCACCGTTACTATCATCAGCATTGTCACCTTCATCAACACCATCAACATCACATCCTCCTCCATCATTAAGAGCATCGACGTCACCATCACCTCCCACCATCATTAATATCATCCAGATCATCATCAATACTATCAACATCATCAACATCACCATCATTACTATCGACATCATCAACGACATCGCCATCCCCGGCGTCTCACCTTGAGGTCCCTCTTCAGCCGCTCCACGTTCCTGATGTTCACCAGCTCATCCAGGCCGATCATCAGCACCTGGAGGCCGTGGACCCATTCCGACGAAGAGTCAAAGAGCCCCGTAGCTCATCGGATTCCTCCAAACGACGACTCTCGTTTCGAGATCATCGTTACCGCCAGAGGGAGCGGAACTCGAAGCCGTTTCCCATTTACGGACGCGCCAAAACGCGGGCCGACGACTTTAAATGTTCCCGCCGATGAACAAAAATCCCAGGCCCCCGTGGGGCCCCCCTTGCCCTGCTCGCCTTCAAAAATCCTGAGGATGCGAGGAAGGGGGCTAGATGCGGGTGACGAATGCCTGTAGACAAATCCGCCTAGAGAAATTTTACTAAACCATGAAACCATATTTTTTTATGTTACCAGGCAAGGCCCCACTGAGCTATGTAGCAGCTCTTTTTCAGAAGCCCTGACCTGGCTATCTATCACAAATGATAGCTCAACGAAGTTGGCTTATCATCATCATCATCATCAAGCGGAAATTTACAGCAGCAGCAGCAGCAACCAAACACCCCTAAACGCGTCACGGCAATTCTAAATGTGGAGGGGAAAAACCGGAGGACTCGGAGGAAAAAATCCACGCGACCGCTGGGAGAGAGAGAGACACGCAAACTCCAAATATACAGCAGGGGTCAGGGTCGGGATCGAACTCACAACTTTCTGTATACCAGGCGAGGTAGTTAACATCTCATAGCCACCGTGGTGATGATGAGAGAGAGAGAAGCAAACTCCAAATATACAGCAGGGCCAGGGTCGGGATCAAACTCACAACTTTCTGTATACCAGGCGAGGTAGTTAACATCTCATAGCCACCGTGGTGATGATGAGAGAGAGACACGCAAACTCCAAATATACAGCAGGGGTCAGGGTCGGGATCGAACTCACAACTTTCTGTATACCAGGCGAAGTAGTTAACATCTCATAGACACCGTGGTGATGATGAAAGAGAGAGAGACACGCAAACTCCAAATATACAGCAGGGTCAGGGTCGGGATCAAACTCACAACTTTCTGTATACAAGGCAAGGGTAGTTAACATCTCACAGCCACCGTGGTGATGATGAGAGAGAGACACGCAAACTCCAAATATACAGCAGGGGTCAGGGTCGGGATCGAACTCACAACTTTCTGTATACCAGGCGAGGTAGTTAACATCTCATAGCCACCGTGGTGATGATGAGAGAGAGACACGCAAACTCCAAATATACAGCAGGGGTCAGGGTCGGGATCGAACTCACAACTTTCTGTATACCAGGCGAAGTAGTTAACATCTCATAGACACCGTGGTGATGATGAAAGAGAGAGAGACACGCAAACTCCAAATATACAGCAGGGGTCAGGGTCGGGATCGAACTCACAACTTTCTGTATACCAGGCGAGGTAGTTAACATCTCATAGCCACCGTGGTGATGATGAGAGAGAGACACCGCATACTGCAAATACACAGCAGGCATCGTCGGGGTCGGGATCGAATCCATGATCCTCCTGTACACGAAGCGAGGTAGTTAATATCTCACAGCCACCGTGGCTGCCTCCGAAATTGGCAACGGAGGAAGGCGATTTGGGCGGACGGGCATGGCCCCTGTACAATGGGGTGCCACACTGGCAAGATGTTAACTACCTCGCGTGGTATGCAGGAGGTCATGGGTTCCATCCTGACCCTGACGCCTGCTGGATATATTTGAAGTTCACGGTGTCTCTCTCTCATCATCATCACGGTGGCTGGGAGATGTTAACCACCTCGCCTGGTGTACAGGAGGTTGTGGGTTTGATCCCGACCCTGACGCCTGCTGCTGTATATTTGGAGTTTGCGGTGTGTCTCTCTCTCTCTCCCCGTGGTCGCGTGGATTTCTCTCCGGGTCCTCCGCTTTTTCCCCTCCACATTTAGAATCGACGCCGACCACTCGTTTTGAGAGAAAGTTGGCTGCCGTAAATTTCCTACGCGACGACACGGCCAAACTTCGTTGAGCGCCCATCATTTGCCACGGCCAGGTCGCTTCTGAAAAAGACCTACTACGGAGCTCGGCGGTGCCTTACCTGGTAACAATGTAGACATTTTTTAGAAAATAGTATAATTTATACCCAAATACCGCCCTCCCCACCCACCCACCCACATCCCCCAGATATCCATAAGAGGTTTTTTTTCGGGGTTAGATCGTGTAAATATATAACTGTTGTGTCGTTAAAACCCGCCACCACCCGACACGGCCAACCAGCGAGGGGTTGCCACGTAAACAGAACGTGGCCAATTCGTGACAACCCACGACGGCTGGGTGGTGGCGGGTCTTAACGACACATTCATACATCTACGCGATCCAACCCGCGGAAAAAAAGACTTATTACGGATGATATTGGTCGCGGAAGCCTCCCCCTTACTGCACGTTAAACTCATCCCCAGATAGCCTGAACGTAGGATTGTGCGGCCGGTGGTGGGTGGGTGGGTGGGGGGGGTGGGTGGGTGGGTGGGTGGGTGGGTGAAGCGGCCGATGTGAACGCGACGGCGAGTGCACGTCTGGCGGGCCGCCGGCGCTCGCTTACCAGCGCGCCGAAAACGTTCTCCAGCAGGCGGTGCAGGAAGGCCTCTCCGCCGCGCTCTCCGCCCGTCGTCACCAGGATCAGGGTGATGCTGCCGGAAACATTTGTGTTTGCTTCGCCGAAGAACGGTGGGGAGGCTGACGCCGTTCGTCGTGGCCATCACGGCGACGACGATTGTCGACCGACGCCGGTTTGAGGGGGGGGCGGGGCGGGGGAGGAGGGGAGGAGGGAAATAACGCGCGGGTGCTCTTTTGGTTCTTTCGGTAAAGTGACGTAGATTTGAAGCTTTCGTGACTGCTAGGATCCATACTCTTTGGTTCTATTGGGTAAAGTCACGTAGGTGAAAATAAAATACAAAAAAAATCACGACGTTTCGGCCACAACACAAGCGGCCTTCATCAGGTGAAGGGACGAGACTGTCTGGAGGACAGCGCTGGAGTGAAAAAGGCACGCTCAGATCGCGACCTTTAAGCTGTGTGAGAAGAAACAAAGCGCCTTGACAAAGGAATTAGCATTGAATTTAGCATTGAAATGGCTCAGTGATTAGCTTGTGACTGGTCACAGAAATGGCTATGTTAAAGTTAAAGCATACACATCCGCAGAGGCACCCTTGACAAAGGAATTAGCATAGAATTTAGCATTGACATAGCTAGAATTTAGCATTGAAATAGCTAAGTTTTTAGCTATTTCAATGCTAAATTCTATGCTAATTCCTTTGTCAAGGGGTGCCTCTGCGGATGTGTATGCTTTAACTTTAACATAGCTAAGTTTTTAGCTATTTCAATGCTAAATTCTATGCTAATTCCTTTGTCAAGGCGCTTTGTTTCTTCTCACACGGCTTAAAGGTCGCGATCTGAGCGTGGCTTTTTCACTCCAGCGCTGTCCTCCAGACAGTCTCGTCCCTTCACCTGATGAAGGCCGCTTGTGTTGTCGCCGAAACCTCGTGATTTTTTTGTTATTTTATTTTCACCTTACGTGACTTTACCCAATAGAACCAAAGAGTAAAGTGACGTCGGTCGAAACGTAACAAAAAATAATAAATCACGACGCTTTGAACGCAACACAATAGCCGTCGTCAACAGGCGGGGAAAAAAAAATTAATCCAGCAGTGCAACCGCTGGACCAGCGAGAGAGCTGTTACAACAAGGGGGGTTATTTACGTGGCGATGGGCGGGCGGGCGGGCAAGCAAGCCGTGGTCTGAGCTGGAAAGGAATTCCATCCCCGGACGCAAGCACGTCAGTTGTGTTAATGGGAGACATTAGGGAGAAAGAGAGAGAGAGAGAGAGATTAGGGAGAGAGATTAGCATGAAATGAGCTTCCGTCGCCGCATAAGAGTATCCCCTCCCCCCGCACATGCGCACAGCAGCGGCGTTAATGGGAGATCGGCGCTATGTTGATGGGAGAGATTAGGCAGGGAGATTAGGGGGGGAACTGGCAAGTTAATGTCACGTCTGTGTGTAACACAAGCTGCTGCGGCGCCGCCGACTGCACCGTGAGGGGCGAGAGCGTCCACGCAGCCGGAACCCATCGGTACATCGAGGCTTAGGGAGCAGAGGTGGCCATGTCAGTGAGACCCCGGCCCGTTAATGCAGAGGCACCCAACAGGGCAATGCGACTCAGAGAGTCGGAGATAACAGCCCAACGGCAGGGAAAGAATGGAAGCGCCGCAGCAGGTCGGGACTCTGCTCGGTGCTTTCCTTTTTTTATCCGCCCGAGGACGACCGCTTGTGTTGCGATGGAAACGTTGTGATTTAAAAAAAAAAAAAAATTTATTCGTTTCATTTTATTTTTCTACCTACGCGACTTTCATCGAAAGAAACGAAAAGGGTTTGGGATTCCCGCAGCCGCGAAAGCTCCAAGTGGAGGTGTGACGCGCGGGTGTCGGTCGGCCTCCGTGCGGTGACCCAGCCGGCCCTCACCTATCGTGGAAGACCCTCCAGGTGAGCGTGCCGTCGTCGAGGGCGGTGCTGGACAGCAGCGCTCCCTGGTTGCTGCCGAACATGTGAACGCCGTTGAGGGAGCCGATCACCGAGAAAGGGAGCTGCGGTGGAGGAGAGCGCAGGCGATGAGCGTCGCGGTCGCGCGGGCGATGATGGTGGTGATGTCGATGGCGGTGACGGTGATCGAAAGTGATGATGTTGATGGTAATCATGGTCATGTTGATGATGATGATAAAAGTGATGATGGTGATGTAGATGATTGTGATGATGTTGATGTAAGTGATGATGTTGATGTAAGTGATGATGTTGATGGTGATGTCAGTGATGATGTTTATGGTGATGATGTTGGTGGTAATGTTGATGATGTTGATGGTAATGATGTTGATGGTAATGTTGATTATGGTGATGTTGATGGTGATGTTGATGATGGTGATGATGTTGTTGATGTTGATGATGGTGATGTTGACGATGTTGATGGTGATGTTGACGATGTTGATGTTGACGATGTTGATGATGGTGATGATGTTGATGCTGTTGATGGTGATGATGTTGATGGTGATATTGATGGTGTTGATGGTGCTGTTGATGGTAGTAATGTTGATGATTTTGACGATGTTGATGGTGATGTTGATGATGGTGTTAATGGTGATGTTGACTATGTTGATGGTGATGTTGATGGTAGTAATGTTGACGATTTTGACGATGTTGATGGTGATGTTGATGATGATAAAAGTGATGATGGTGATGTAGATGATTGTGATGATGTTGATGTAAGTGATGATGTTGATGGTGATATTGATGATGGTGATGATGTTGATGATGGTGTTGATGGTGCTGTTGACGATGTTGATGGTGATGATGGTGATGTTGATGGTAGTAATGTTGACGACGTTGACGATGTTGATGTTGATGGTGATGTTGATGATGAACGTGATGATGGTGATGATGTTGGTGGTAATGTTGATGATGGTGATGTTGATGCTGTTGATGGTGATGTTGATGATAGTGATGTTGACGATGATGATGTTGACGATGTTGATGGTGATGATGTTGACGATGGTGATGTTGTTGATGTTAATGATGGTGATGTTGACGATGTTGATGTTGACGATGTTGATGATGGTGATGATGTTGATGCTGTTGATGGTGATGATGTTGATGGTGATGATGGTGATGATGTTGTTGATGTTGATGATGGTGTTGATGGTGCTGTTGATGGTAGTAATGTTGACGATTTTGACGATGTTGATGGTGATGTTGACGATGTTCATGGTGATGTTGATGGTAGTAATGTTGACGATGTTTACGATGTTGATGGTGATGTTGATGATGATGAAAGTGATGATGGTGATGATGTTTGTGGTAATGTTGATGATGGTGATGTTGATGCTGTTGATGGTGATGTTGATGATAATGATGTTGACGATGTTGATGTTGTTGATGGTTATGACGGTGATGATGTTGACGATGTTGATGTTGACGATGTTGATGTTGACGATGTCGATGGTGATGATGTTGACCATGGTGATGATGTTGATGATGGTGATGTTGTTGATGGTAGTAATGTTGATGATGTTGTTGATGTTGTTGTTGATGACGATGTTGTTGTTGACGATGTTGACGAGTCACCGCGTGGCGGCGCGCTCAGCGGCGTCGCCATGGCAACCGCCCCGCGCTCGCCCCAACTTCACCACAAACCTCACGGCTAAAACAAAACACCGCTCACCGGCTCAACAACAACAAACAACACAATCCTAGCAGCAACAACAACAACAATAAATAATAACAAACAACACCAAACGAGATCGCAGGCTGTGGTGATGATGATGGATGATGATCAAGAGCGAGGCGAAGGCTTCAAAACACCGGACCAGGCCTCAGCTCTCTCTCTCGCCTCTCTTTCTCGTGAGTTCACGAGCTAATTAACGAATACAATCAACGCGAGCTAATTAACGAATACAATCAACGCGAACTAATTAAAGAATACAATCAACGCGAACTAATTAACGAATACAATCAACAGCCCCCCCCCCCATGCAAATTGCCGTGACTAAATTGCGAGAATCGTTCGATGGGGAAAAAAAAACAGCGGGAAGGGCGCCTCGAAGTGGCTCGCACGACGTAGACTCACACACACACAGACACACACACAGACACACACACAGACACACACAGAGACACACACACACAGAGACACACACACACAGAGACACACACAGACACACACACAGACACACACACACAGACACACACACAGACACACACAGACACACACAGACACACACACATACACACAGACAGACATATAGATATACACACACACAGACACACACAGAGACACACACAGACACACACAGACACACACACACACAGAGACACACACAGACACACACACACAGACACACACAGACACACATACACAGACACACAGACACACATACACAGACACACAGACACACATACACAGACAGACAGACAGACACACAGACACACACACACACAGACACACACAGACACACACAGACAGACAGACACACACACAGCGTGAGACACACACAGAGACACACACACAGACACACACACAGACACATACACACAGACACACACACAGAGACACAGCGTGAGACACAGCGTGAGACACACACAGAGACACACAGAGACACACACAGAGACACTGCGTGAGACACACACAGAGACACACACAGAGACACGGCGTGAGACACACACACAGAGACACACACACAGAGACACACACACAGAGACACACACACAGAGAAACACACAGAGACACGGCGTGAGACACACACACAGAGACACACAGAGAGACACACACAGAGACGCACACACACAGAGACACGGCGTGAGACACGAGACACCTGCTTGACGTGTCCCTGGGTCCGAGTGAACAGAGGGACACCTCCACTGGCCGTGATACACACACACACAGACACACAGAGACACGGCGTGAGACACACACACACACAGACACGGCGTGACACACACACACAGAGACACGGCGTGAGACACACACAGAGACACGGCGTGAGACACACAGAGACACACACAGAGACACACACACAGAGACACGGCGTGAGACACACACAGAGACACGGCGTGAGGCACACGGCATGAGACACACGGCGTGAGACACACACACAGAGACACGGCGTGAGGCACACACACAGAGACACACAGAGACACGGCGTGAGACACACACACAGAGACACGGCGTGAGACACACACACAGACACGGCGTGAGACACACACACAGAGACACACACAGAGACATGAGACACCTGCTTCACGTGTCCCTGGGTCCGAGTGAACAGAGGGACACCTCCGCTGGCCGTGAGACACAGCAGCAGATGCTGGGCGGCCATGGCCACCGCGGCGTCCGTCGCGAGTCGGGGGGACCCTGAGAGCGCCACCCAGCGGCCTCGACCCCGCAGGCCCGGACACCCCCCCACCCACTACCCCCCCACCTTGGTGGTGGTGGTGGGGGTAGTGGGTGGGTGGGGGTAGTGGGTGGGGGTGGGTGGGGGTGGTGGTGGTAGTGGGTAGGGTGGGGTTAGTGGGTGGGGTGGAAGTAGGTGAGGGTGTGGTTAGGTGGGGGTGGGGGTAGTGGGTGGGGTGGGGGTAGTGGGTGGGGTGGTGGTGGGTGGGGGTGGTGGTGGGTGTGGTAGACTTAACATTAACCCATAGACTTAACATTACCCGTAGACTTAACATTACCCATAGACTTACCATTACCCGTAGACTTAACATTACCCATAGACTTACCATTACCCGTAGACTTAACATTACTCGTAGACTTAACATTACCCATAGACTTAACATTACCCGTAGACTTAACATTACCCGTAGACTTAACATTACCCGTAGACTTAACATTACCCATAGACTTAACATTACCCGTAGACTTAACATTACCCATAGACTTACCATTACCCGTAGACTTAACATTACCCGTAGACTTAACATTACCCATAGACTGAACATTACCCATAGACTTAACATTACCCGTAGACTTAACATTACCCGTAGACTTAACATTACCCGTAGACTTAACATTACCCGTAGACTTAACATTACCCATAGACTGAACATTACCCATAGACTTAACATTACTAATAGACTTAACCTCGATGTCACACTCTGTTGCTGCTGGCCACCGCGAGAGGGCATCATCATCATTATCAGAGAGAGTGTCGTGTCGCTGTTCCGCCTTCTCCGTTGAAGTAGCGTAGAACACAGTGGGTTCACTGTGCCGTCCCTATGGGTCTCTACGTATCTCTATTGGTGTCTCTATGAGTCTCTGTGTGATTCTGTGGGTTTACTGTGGGGTCAGTAGAGTTTGGTGGCATGGCCACACTCGCACCGCTGTGTCTGTCTTTAATGCATATCTGTATGTATCTATGGGGCTTTATATACTCTCTGTGTACTCCGATGCGTTTCTATATGTATAGATGAGTCTGGCAGTTCTATGGGTCTGTATGTGTCTCTGTGTGTGTCTGTGGGTTCGCTAAGTCGTCCATAGTTTGGGTTTCATGGCCACAGTGGCACTATTGTAGCTGTTGGGTCTCTATGTATTTATATGGGTCTCTATGTATCTCTATGGGTCTCTATGTATCTCTATGGGCCCTTTGCATCTCTGTGGGTCTCTGAGTATCTCTATGGGTCTCTATGTATCTCTATGGGTCTCTTTGTATCTCTATGGGTCTCTATGTATCTCCATAGGTCTTTATGTATCTCTATGGGTCCCTTTGCATCTCTGTGGGTATCTTAGTATCTCTATGGGTCTCTATGTATTTATATGGGTCTCTATGTATCTCTATAGGTCTCTATGCATCTCTATGGGTCCCTATGGGTCTGTATGGGGTCACTCGCATGGCCACAATCGCACCACTTTGGTTTGTTTTTAATGCATCTCTATGTATCTCTATGGGTCTATATGATTCTCTATGGGTCTCTTTATATATCTATGTATCTCTATGGATCTCTGTATCCCTATGGGTCTCTATGGGTTCACTGTGCGGGTTGCATGGACACAATCGCACCACTTTGGTTTGTATTTGATGCATCTCTATCCATCTCTAAGCGTCTATACTGTATATATATCTTTATGGGGACATGTGTGTCTCTCATACAGTATGTGCCTATGCATCTGTTGATTATGTCGTTTATTGTGAAAATTCGGTCACAGTTCCTATGATCACTGTTACATTGCTTTTATGGCTTTATTTTGGTGATTTAGTTTTTTGGTTTGGCCATGTTTGTTGTAGTACAGAGTTAGTCTGATGGCCTTAATCTAAGTTGTCTTGTGGTTGTTGTTTGACTTGCATCCCACTGGGATTTTTGCACACAGCGTTGGTGTATGGTGCTTTTTCAGGAATATTTGCTTTTTTTTTCCTGGATTTTCTGTTTGCCCAGTCACACATAGTCACTTTAAGATGTTTTCTTGTTCATGTTTTTTGTTTGTTGCGGTTGCACCCGATTCAAGAGCCGAATGGCTCACATGGCTATACCAAATAAATGAAAACTGAAACTGAAATCTCTGCGCGTGGCTATGCATTCCAACGGGCCACGTGCCGCTCCGGTTTATCCACGTGTCATCATCGGTTCGCCACGTGATCGCCACGTGGTCGCCGCGTGATCGCCACGTGGTCGCCACGGTGTGACTTGTGGTCGCGTCGATTTGACCCCTTCGCGATGGGAGGCCGTTTTGCGTATAGGCGGCTTCTTGACGATGCTCCCCGCGGCCAGAAGTTTAAAAAAAACAACAACCTCACCGTCCTAGACACGAGAGTGCTTTATTGTTGAATATCAAATACGGTGAAACACGCACACACATACATACACACACGTGCAACATGTATATGTTATATACAAGTAGTTCTCAACCTGGGGTGCATCTCCCCAGGGGGTGGGGAGGGTGAGAGAAGTGGCCAGGTTTGAAGGTAAATAATCGACAACACAAATTTAGCATGGCCACGTCAGGACACAACTTTATTGATGTTATTTGTAAAAAAAAAATACGATTGAGAACCAAAGGCGTGCAAGACTGCAGTGAAGGTTATGAGCCACTGGTCTATAGAGTGTGTGTGATCTATAGTGCAGTGTATAGTGTAGTTTCTAGTGTAGTGTATAGTGTAGTCTATAGTGCAGTCTATCGTCTAGAGTGTAGTCTATAGTGTAGTCTATAGTATTGTCTATAGAGTGTGTGATCTATAGTATAGTGTATAGTGTAGTCTCTAGTGTAGTCTATAGTGTAGTCTATAGTATTGTCTATAGAGTGCACCTTGTGAGTGAGCTACACTTGTGGGTGAGGCAAGCGCACTGTGTTTGTAGTCTATAGTGTAGTGTATAGTGTAGTCTATAGTGTAGTGTATAGTATAGTATATAGTGTAGTGTATAGTGTAGTCTGTAGACTATAGTGCTGTGTATAGTGTAGTGTATAGTGTAGTGTATAGTGTAGTCTATAGTGGAGTGTATAGTGTAGTCTATAGTGTAGTCTATAGTGTAGTGTATAGTGTAGTCTATAGTGTAGTCTATAGTCTATAGTGTAGTCTATAGTGTAGTCTATAGTGTAGTGTATAGTGTAGTCTATAGTGTAGTCTATAGTCTATAGTGTAGTCTATAGTGTAGTCTATAGTATTGTCTATAGAGTGCACCTTGTGAGTGAGCTACACTTGCGGGTGAGGCAAGCGCACTGTGTTTGTAGTCTATAGTGTAGTGTATAGTGTAGTCTGTAGACTATAGTGCTGTGTATAGTGTAGTGTATAGTGTAGTGTATAGTGTAGTCTATAGTGGAGTGTGTAGTGTAGTCTATAGTGTAGTCTATAGTGTAGTGTATGGTGTAGTCTATAGTGTAGTCTATAGTCTATAGTGTAGTCTATAGTGTAGTCTATAGTGTAGTGTATAGTGTAGTCTATAGTGTAGTCTATAGTCTATAGTGTAGTCTATAGTGTAGTCTATAGTATTGTCTATAGAGTGCACCTTGTGAGTGAGCTACACTTGCGGGTGAGGCAAGCGCACTGTGTTTGTAGTCTATAGTGTAGTGTATAGTGTAGTCTGTAGACTATAGTGCTGTGTATAGTGTAGTGTATAGTGTAGTGTATAGTGTAGTCTATAGTGGAGTGTATAGTGTAGTCTATAGTGTAGTCTATAGTGTAGTGTATAGTGTAGTCTATAGTGTAGTCTATAGTCTATAGTGTAGTCTATAGTGTAGTCTATAGTGTAGTGTATAGTGTAGTCTATAGTGTAGTCTATAGTCTATAGTGTAGTCTATAGTGTAGTCTATAGTATTGTCTATAGAGTGCACCTTGTGAGTGAGCTACACTTGCAGGTGAGGCAAGCGCACTGTGTTTGTAGTCTATAGTGTAGTGTATAGTGTAGTCTATAGTGTAGTGTATAGTGTAGTGTGTAGTGTAGTGTGTAGTGTAGTATATAGTGTAGTGTATAGTGTAGTGTATAGTGTAGTCTGTAGACTATAGTGTAGTCTGTAGACTATAGTGTAGTGTATAGTGTAGTGTATAGTGTAGTCTATAGTGTAGTGTAGTCTATAGTGTAGTCTATAGTGTATTGTATAGTGTAGTCTATAGTGTAGTGTATAGTGTAATGTATAGTGTAGTATATAGTGTAGTGTATAGTTTAGTGTGTAGACTATAGTGTAGTCTATAGTGTAGTGTATAGTGTAGTCCATAGTGTAGTCTATAGAGTAGTCTATAGTGTAGTGTATAGTGTAGTCTATAGTGTAGTCTATAGTGTAGTCTATAGTCTATAACAGTGGCTCTTAACATGGGGTGCGAAAAGCCCTTTCTGGGGGGTTGTGCGAGACATGGCCGACATTTTGTTTTAGAAGGCAAATAATCGAAAGCAAATTAATCACGGGGCAATGTAAGAACACAACTTACTTCGTTTCATCAACACCCTCGACGTTAGTTATTAACATTGTGCCTTTTTTACCATTGAGAATCAAAGGGATGCAAGGCCTCAGCAAAAGGTCAAGAACCACTGGAGCCGACATCTATTTATAGCCACGTGTGAGCGTGCGTCCTACACAACACGCAGCTGTAACAGGCCCGACGCAGTGCCAAGTACCAACATCGCGAATGAATGGACACAGCGTGCCGATATTGAATCGGCGACATGTTAAAGAGGGGGGAGGGGGGGCACTGATAGCCCCTGCAACTGCCCGCTCACACCAGGAGACCCTCCTAACAGACGCAGCCAATCACATCCACACGTCTGAAATGCCCCAACCACCATTCCCATGTCTGGAATGCCCCAACCACCATCCACACCTCTGGAATGCCCCAACCACCATTCCCATGTCTGGAATGCCCCAACCCACCATTCCCATGTCTGGAATGCCCCAACCACCATCCACACGTCTGGAATGCCCCATCCACCATTCCCACGTCTGGAATGCCCCAACCACCACTCCACGCCTCTGGAATGCCCCAACCACCATCCACGCCTCTGGCATGCCCCAAAACACCATCCCCACGTCTGGAATGCCCCAACCACATCCCATGTCTGGAATGCCCCAACCTCCATCCCCACCTCTAGAAATGCCCCAACCACCATCCACACCTCTGGAATGCCCCAACCACCATCCACACCTCTGGAATGCCCCAACCACCATTCCCATGTCTGGAATGCCCCAACCACCATCCACATGTCTGGAATGCCCCAACCACCATCCACACCTCTGGAATGCCCCAACCACCATCCACACCTCTGGAATGCCCCAACCACCATTCCCATGTCTGGAATGCCCCAACCACCATCCACATGTCTGGAATGCCCCAACCACCATCCACACCTCTGGAATGCCCCCAACCACCATCCACACCTCTGGAATGCCCCGACCACCATTCCCATGTCTGGAATGCCCCAACCACCATCCACATGTCTGTAATGCCCCATCCACCATTCCCATGTCTGGAATGCCCCAATCACTATCGCAACCTCTGGAAATGCCCCAACTACCATCCACACGTCTGGAATGCCCCAACCACCATCCACATGTCTAGAATGCCCCAACCACCATCCACGCCTCTGGCATGCCCCAAACACCATCCCCACGTCTGGAATGCCCCAACCACCATCCCCATGTCTGGAATGCCCCAACCTCCATCTCCACCTCTAGAAATGCCCCAACCACCATCCCCATGTCTGGAATGCCCCAACCACCATCCCCACGTCTGGAATGCCCCAATCACTATCGCCACCTCTGGAAATGCCCCAACCACCATCCCCACGTCTGGAAATGCCCCAACCACCATCCACACCGCCTCGACAGACGGTAATTTGGCAGACAATGTTACAGGGTGACCTACAACGTCCCCTTTGCATGCAATGGTGGTTGTTTGTCGTTTGTTGTTGTTGTTTTTGTCAGGTTTCTTTTGGCTTCGGATCGGATCCCAATCATCCCAATCCATTGTCCACTCCCAATTCCTGATCTGAGCGGACAATCCACTGACCAGGCCACGAGCAGAGTTCGATTCCCGTCCTCGGCCATCACCAAACCTAGGTCGACTCAGCCTCAAATGAGTACCCTGGTTACGGGGTGTAAACACCGCCACTGGGGGGGGGGGGAGACAAAGGCGGCCGGGGCTCGGTGGTTCTGGCCACCCAGGTTGACCGTGCCAGCCCTTCACATGGAGTGGGTCGCGACTCGCGAACGGCACTCGCTCAAGTATGAACACAAATCAGGAACAGGGAAACGGGAAGTGTGTTATGATTATCAAACACCAAATAGATTCCTCTTGCAGGGAATAAAGTTACTGCATTGAGCAACACGGTATTTGTGGTGAGCATGCAAACAAACATGCTCTGACGATATCGTGTGTGTTGTGCATTTGTCTTTGAAAACTGATCGGCCTGCGCCAGAGACAGCCCGTTGTTGACACTTCACCAGCGGTGTCAAGATCGGCCTCTGTGGAGGAGGAGGCTCGTGAAGGACGCTGCTGCTGCTGGGCAGGTGGAGGCAGTCGCCCCTCCAGCAACAACGGAGGGCGGAGGGAGCGACGCTCACAACAACGAGGGGGAGCGCCGGGCGGCTAAAACCCAGCTAATTGGGCACGGTAGGGGAGGCACAGGGTGGTGCATCTGCCCAGTCAACTCAGTCAGTCGACCTGTGACACCTGCTGCGTCTGCCCCGTGACCTCCTGGTGCACCTAGCCTGGCACAGTAGGGGGACACAGGTGGTGGATTTGCCCAGTCATCTCAGTCAGTCGACACGTGGCACCTGCTGGGTCTGCCCCGTGACCTCCTGGTGCACCTAGCCTGGCACAGTAGGGGGGCACAGGGTGGTGCATCTACCCAGTCATCTCAGTCAGTCGACCCCGTGGCACCTGCTGGGTCTGCTCCGTGACCTCCTGGTGCACCTAGCCTGGCACAGTAGGGGAGGCACAGGTGGTGCATCTGCCCAGTCATCTCAGTCAGTCGACCTGTGGCACCTGCTGCGTCTGCCCCGTGACCTCCTGGTGCACCTAGCCTGGCACAGTAGGGGAGGCACAGGTGGTGCATCTTGCCCAGTCATCTCAGTCAGTCGACCTGTGGCACCTGCTGCGTCTGCCCCGTGACCTCCTGGTGCACCTAGCCTGGCACAGTAGGGGAGGCACAGGGTGGTGTATCTGCCCAGTCATCTCAGTCAGTCGACACGTGGCATCTGCTGGGTCTGTCTCGTAGACGTCCTGGTGCACCTAGCCTGGCACAGTAGGGGGACACAGGGTGGTGCATCTGCTCAGTCAACTCAGTCAGTCGACCCGTGGCACCTGCTGCGTCTGCCCCGTGACCTCCTGGTGCACCTAGCCTGGCACAGTAGGGAGGCACAGGTGGTGCATCTGCCCAGTCATCTCAGTCAGTCGACACGTGGCACCTGCTGGGTCTGTCTCGTAGACGTCCTGGTGCACCTAGCCTGGCACCAGTAGGGGAGGCACAGGGTGATGCATCTGTCCAGTCATCTCAGTCGACACGTGGCACCTGCTGGGTCTGCCCCGTGACCTCCTGGTGCACCTAGCCTGGCACAGTAAGGGAGGCACAGGGTGGTGCATCTGCCCAGTCATCTCAGTCAGTCGACAGGTGGCACTTGCTGGGTCTGCCCCGTGACCTCCTGGTGCACCTAGCCTGGCACAGTAGGGGGATACAGGTGGTGCCATCTGCCCAGTCATCTCAGTCAGTCGACACGTGGCACCTGCTGGGTCTGCCCCGTGACCTCCTGGTGCACCTAGCCTGGCACAGTAGGGGGACACAGGGTTGTGCATCTGCCCAGTCATCTCAGTCGACCCGTGGCACTTGCTGGGTCTGCTCCGTGACCTCCTGGTGCACCTAGCCTGGCACAGTAGGGGAGGCACAGGGTGGTGCATCTGCCCAGTCATCTCAGTCGACACGTGGCACCTGCTGGGTCTGCCCCGTGACCTCCTGGTGCACCTAGCCTGGCACAGTAGGGGGACACAGGGTAGTGCATCTGCCCAGTCATCTCAGTCAGTCGACCCGTGGCACTTGCTGGGTCTGCCCCGTGACCTCCTGGTGCACCTAGCCTGGCACAGAAGGGGGACACAGGGTGGTGCATCGGGCCAGTCATCTCAGTCAGTGGACACGTGGCACTTACTGGGTCTGTCCCGTGACCTCTTGGTGCACCTAGCCTGGCACAGTAGGGGAGGCACAGGGTGGTGCATCTGCCCAGTCATCTCAGTCAGTCGACACGTGGCACCTGCTGGGTCTGTCTCGTAGACGTCCTGGTGCACCTAGCCTGGCACAGTAGGGGGACACAGGGTGGTGCACCTGCCCAGTCATCTCAGTCAGTCGACCCGTGGCACTTGCTGGGTCTGCCCCGTGACCTCCTGGTGCACCTAGCCTGGCACAGTAGGGGGACACAGGGTGGTGCACCTGCCCAGTCTTCTCAGTCGACACGTGGCACCTGCTGGGTCTGCCCCGTGACCTCCTGGTGCACCTAGCCTGGCACAGTCGGGGAGGCACAGGTGGTGCATCTGCCCAGTCATCTCAGTCAGTCGACCCGTGGCACCTGCTGGGTCTGCCCCGTGACCTCCTGGTGCACCTAGCCTGGCACAATAGGGGGACACAGGGTGGTGCATCTGCGCAGTCAACTCAGTCAGTCGACCCGTGGCACCTGCTGCGTCTGCCCCGTGACCTCCTGGTGCACCTAGCCTGGCACAGTAGGGGAGGCACAGGTGGTGCATCTGCCCAGTCATCTCAGTCATTCGACCCGTGGCACTTTCTGGGTCTGCTCCGTGACCTCCTGGTGCACCTAGCCTGGCATAGTAGGGGGACACAGAGTGGTGCATCTGCACAGTCATCTCAGTCGACACGTGGCACCTGCTGGGTCTGCCCCGTGACCTCCTGGTGCACCTAGCCTGGCACAGTATGGGGACACAGGTGGTGCACTGCCCAGTCATCTCAGTCAGTCGACACCTGGCACCTGCTGAGTCTGCCCCGTGACCTCCTGGTGCACCTAGCCTGGCACAGTAGGGGAGGCACAGGGTGGTGCCATCTGCCCAGTCATCTCAGGCGACACGTGGCACCTGCTGGGTCTGCCCCGTGACCTCCTGGTGCACCCAGCCTGGCACAGTAGGGGGGCACAGGGTGGTGTATCTGCCCAGTCATCTCAGTCAGTCGACACGTGGCACCGGTTGGGTCTGTCCCGTGACCTCCTGGTGCACCTAGCCTGGCACAGTAGGGGAGGCACAGGGTGGTGCCATCTGCCCAGTCATCTCAGGCGACACGTGGCACCTGCTGGGTCTGCCCCGTGACCTTCTGGTGCACCTAGCCTGGCACAGTAGGGGTGCACAGGGTGGTGCATCTGCCCAGTCATCTCAGTCAGTCGACACGTGGCACCTGCTGGGTCTGCCCCGTGACCTCCTGGTGCACCTAGCCTGGCACAGTACGGGAGGCACAGGGTGGTGCATCTGCCCAGTCATCTCAGTCAGTCGATACGTGGCACCTGCTGGGTCTGTCCCGTGACCTCCTGGTGCACCTAGCCTGGCACAGCAGAAGTTGCCCACGCTTCACCCTTCACCCACACCACCGTTGGCACTGCCACGCGCTGTCCCACCGAACTCTTCTGCTGCCGCGTGGTTTGGAGAGGCGCTAAGAACCTGGCACGGGTTTCAGCTGCCGCGCCCGGAGATCGACGGGGGGGGGTGACCGATCGCTGGCAAGGGCAGTGTTGTGTTTAATCCGTTACACGTCGGCAGCACTTTCATACACGTATATATTAAAAAAAAACACACAATATTTATCGTGGAGGAATCCGATGATCCATTAAGCTCTTTGTCACAGATGTCCAGGAGGGTGAATTTAATTTCCCGAGCAAGAACAACAACAACAACAGCAGCAGCAACAACAACAACAGCAGCAGCAACAACAACAACAGCCGTTCGCCACTCAGTGTCGGTGACGTCTGTCACGGCGCTTGTGCCAAGGCTAGGTGCACTTCGAGGCGGTCACGTGGAGTTTCGAAGGCTCTAGCTGGCTGGCAAGAGGTCACGGGACAGACTCGGTTGTCATGGGTTGACCGACGGACGCGCGTGGCATTTTATCCGCCCGGCGCTCCGCTCGTTGTTGTGAGCGTCGCTCCCTCCGCCCTCCGTTGTTGTTGTTGTTGTTTGGAGGGGCGACTGCCTCCAACTGCGCATCAGCAGCAGCAGCAGCAGCGTCCTTCACGAGCCTCCTCCTCCTCCACAGAGGCCGATCTTGACACCGCTGGTGCCACGGTCATCGGCAAGTCCACTCAGCTCCACGTCCTCCTGAACCCGCACCAGCTCCCATCTCTTCTCTAGCCCCGTGCCGCTGGGGGCATGCGGGCTACGTGACCCAAGCCAACACCGGGGAGCCATGAGAAATACTTCACACAAACAATGTAGCGGCAACACATTGTGCTTGTTGGCTGACGTTCCATGCTGCGGCGAAGCGTTCAAGATGAGTGACGATTCCTCGATTACAATGTTATTGTTTTGGTTTGATTCGAGCGCGTGTAGCGCGTGTTGTATTATAATGTCCGTGCGTGTGACCCCGACAGACAATATGAGGCCGTCCATAAATGACGTCACGCACCTAGGGTGGGCGGGCGGGGGGGTCAGACATTTGTGACGATCACGTATGTAAAAATACAATAAAATTATGTTAAAACATACGTGACTTTACCGAAAAAAAACCAATGAGTAATTTTATGCAGTCACGAAAGCTTTAATACTTTATTATTTGTGACGATGTGTGACGAGGAGGGGGGGGGGGGGGATAAATGTGACGTCACATCGAAATGCGCAACTTTAAATAAATATAGAATTGTTATAACAACACTCCTACAACATCAGAGTGCAGCGGCGCATTAAATACGCTCAACAATGACGATAGTTTAACGCGATTTGAAGCATGTTTTATTTTCAAAATGGAAATGTGGTTTTTGGGAGGGGGGGGGGGGGGTTAGAGCTTTGTGACGTCATATTTGAGGGGTCCTGACTTTTTGTGACGCCGTGTGACGAGGGGGGGGGGGGTCAAAATCGTCCAAAATCGCGTGACGTCATTTATGGACGGCCCTTATAGGCCGCTACGTTCAGCAGGAATGTTATTACAAAATAATATTATCACAGTATATATAAAAACAAGATCAATTGTGCAATGGTTACGAAATCATGACAAAGCCACGTGGCTGGGCGCGAGTAGGGCGGGGGTTGTACAGAGCTCGGATTAAACTACACACAGAGTGAACACACTACTACACAGCGTGAACACACTAGGGTTAAACTACACACAACGTGAACACACTACACACAGGGTGAACACACTAGGGTTAAACTACACACAGCGTGAACACACTACACACAGCGTGAACACACTAGGGTTAAACTACACACAGCGTGAACACACTACACACAGGGTGAACACACTAGGGTTAAACTACACACACCGTGAACACACTACACACACGGTGAACACACTAGGGTTAAACTACACACACCGTGAACACACTAGGGTTAAACTACACACAACGTGAACACACTACACACAGGGTGAACACACTAGGGTTAAACTACACACAGCGTGAACACACTACACACAGCGTGAACACACTAGGGTTAAACTACACACAGTGTGAACACACTACACACAGGGTGAACACACTAGGGTTAAAACTACACACACCGTGAACACACTACACACACGGTGAACACACTAGGGTTAAACTACACACACCGTGAACACACTACACACACCGTGAACACACTACACACACGGTGAACACACTAGGGTTAAACTACACACACCGTGAACACACTACACACAGGGGGAACACACTAGGGTTAAACTACACACAACGTGAACACACTACACACAGCGTGAACACACTAGGGTTAAACTACACACAACGTGAACACACTACACACAGGGTGAACACACTAGGGTTAAACTACACACAGCGTGAACACACTACTACACAGCGTGAACACACTAGGGTTAAACTACACACAGCGTGAACACACTACACACAGGGTGAACACACTAGGGTTAAACTACACACAGCGTGAACACACTAGGGTTAAACTACACACAACGTGAACACACTAGGGTTAAACTACACACAACGTGAACACACTACACACAGCGTGAACACACTAGGGTTAAACTACACACAACGTGAACACACTACACACAGGGTGAACACACTAGGGTTAAACTACACACAACGTGAACACACTACTACACAGTGTGAACACACTAGGGTTAAACTACACACACCGTGAACACACTACTACACAGGGTGAACACACTAGGGTTAAACTACACACAGCATGAACACACTAGGGTTAAACTACACACAACGTGAACACACTAGGGTTAAACTACACACAACGTGAACACACTACACACAGCGTGAACACACTAGGGTTAAACTACACACAACGTGAACACACTACACACAGGGTGAACACACTAGGGTTAAACTACACACAACGTGAACACACTACTACACAGTGTGAACACACTAGGGTTAAACTACACACACCGTGAACACACTACTACACAGGGTGAACACACTAGGGTTAAACTACACACAGCATGAACACACTACACACACCGTGAACACACTAGGGTTAAACTACACACACCGTGAACACACTACACACAGGGTGAACACACTAGGGTTAAACTACACACAGCGTGAACACACTACTACACAGGGTGAACACACTAGTGTTAAACTACACACAGCGTGAACATACTACACACAGTGTGAACACACTAGGGTTAAACTACACACAGCATGAACATACTACACACACCGTGAACACACTAGGGTTAAACTACACACACCGTGAACACACTACACACAGGGTGAACACACTAGGGTTAAACTACACACAGCGTGAACACACTACTACACAGCGTGAACACACTAGGGTTAAACTACACACAACGTGTGGAGTAGCCAAGGGGGTTCATGTGGAGTAGCCAAGGGGGTTCATGTGGAATAACCAAGGGGGTTCATGTGGAGTACCCAAGGGGGTTCATGTGGAGTAGCTAAGGGGGTTCATGTGGAATACCCAAGGGGGTTCATGTGGAGTACCCAAGGGGGTTCATGTGGAGTAGCTAAGGGGGTTCATGTGGAATACCCAAGGGGGTTCATGTGGAGTAGCTAAGGGGGTTCATGTGGAGTAGCCAAGGGGGTTCATTTGGAGTAGCTAAGGGGGTTCATGTGGAGTAGCCAAGGGGTTTCATGTGGAGTAGCCAAGGGGGTTCATGTGGAGTACCCAAGGGGGTTCATGTGGAGTAGCCAAGGGGGTTCATGTGGAGTAGCCAAGGGGGTTCATGTGGAGTACCCAAGGGGGTTCATGTGGAGTAGCCAAGGGGGTTCATGTGGAGTACCCAAGGGGGTTCATGTGGAGTAGCCAAGGGGGTTCATGTGGAGTACCCAAGGGGGTTCATGTGGAGTAGCCAAGGGGGTTCATGTGAACGCTGTTGAGGGGACCTCAGCATTGAACCAGGGCCCTACGCTCTCCTCGTGCCCGTTAGTGCTGCTGTGGTGCTGGTGGTGTGGTGGTGGTGGTGTGGTGGTGGTGTGGTGGTGGTGGTGTGGTGGTGGTGTGGTGGTGCTTTGGTGCTGGTGGTGTGGTGGTGGTGTGGTGGTGGTGTGGTGGTGCTGTGGTGCTGGTGGTGTGGTGGTGGTGGTGTGGTGGTGTGGTTGTGGTGTGGTGGTGTGGTGGTGGTGCTGGTGTGGTGGCGGTGTGGTGGTGTGGTGGTGGTTATAGCGTGGTGCTGGTGGTGTGGTGGTGGTGGTGTGGTGGTGTGGTGGTGGTGTGGTGGTGC